>CM053624.1:136007940-136027437 GCA_028646595.1 Phalanger gymnotis
GCTTGTCACTGCTTCCCAGCCGCCATCTTGGCTCCACCGCAGTGATGTTTTAATTTCAATAAGAATATCAGAGAAAATAACCAATTTATCCTTGACAACATTGCAGATCAATATTCCTAATATAAGATACATTCCCTTGAGAATACTAACATCTATGGAATAAAACCCCAAAGCCTTAGCCTGGCAATCAAGTCTGTCCATATTTTGGATCCTAGCTACCTTTGCAACTTGATTTTCCACTACTCACTCTAACATAGTCAATACTACAATCCAAATGATTTCCATTATCCTCTGCCCACTTCTATTGTTGCTTCTTTAGGGAACCCTTCCCTTATCCCTACCTTCAGCTTAAGTGTTCTCTTTCCTTCTCCTCTGAACTGAAAAAAAAAATACACCCACAAAACTTTATTTTTACATCTTATGCATTTTTCCCCTTCTACCTTGTATTATGGTAAAATATGTGCATTTCATATCCCCCATTAATCAGTATTATTTATCCATGTGTCTCTTCTGCTACCTAGCTCAATGTGTTACACATAGTATGTACTTATTAAATTTTAGTTAAATGTATTAATGCAATTTCTCTTTATATTTCATTTATTCAATTATCTTACTCATTATCTTACTCATTATTGAATATCAACTGGTGTGACCACTATCTGCCTCCTCATTTCCCCTCCACATAATCTTTAGGATAGCATTTGGCCAAAAGATCTTCTCCATAGGTGCTTTTTTTTTTTTTACATGAGAAGAGTTTCATCCTGAAGTTGCAAAATTGTGTACACATATTGTATTCAATATTGTATTCAAGCTTGACTGTCAGCTTGGGTCCAGTATTGCATAATTCTTTCTGGTCCCAGCTAGATTCATGCAATATTCTTCAAGCAGCTGAACTGTATTATGGAATAGTAGGTACCACATGGAGTGGTTTTTTGTTTGTGATTCCCGTGAAAGAGAGCATATACAATATGTCTTTAAGTTTATCTTTGTTGAATTTTCACATGTTCAACGGGATATCCAATGGAGTGTTTTACATCCCAAAACTGACTGTAAGAAACCATTTGGAGGATTCCAACATCCTGCCTTAATGACATTAAGTGAAATATGATTCTATGCTGATATCAAGATGAATACAAATCCCACTTGTGATATTTTATTAACATACCCTTGATATATCTAATTCCTTGTTGTGGCATAGGGGCAACCCTGTGTTCTCAAAAACTAAAGAAAACTGACACACTCTTCGTGGGAATGGCTTACAACAGGAGTTTTAAACTGAAGTAGAAGTGGAGGCTACTAATCCATACATAAGGATCCCTGCAGGCCACATGTTAACTTACTTTTAAAATATAATATTTTCTGTGTTTTATTGCATTTTTATTTATTTTGTTAAATATTTCCCAATTATTTTTTAATCTAGCTGAAGTAGTATTGGGGACTGTTGTGGATTGCATGTGATATGTAGAGCACATATTGGACACTTCTGGCTTAGAGCACAGTCCTGATTACACATTTTTTCAATAACAGTCCTAGCCATTGCCAATAAGCTGGCCACTAAGTGATGAATCCTTAATCCATGAAAATCCATGATATCCATACAAATGGCACTTCCTCCTGTTATGATCTCTTCTCCTTCTATGGTAAAGATGGCACAGCAGGAGAAAAGTAGTCAGATGGTTCTAAGAATGACAACATTGCCAATTTTATCATTTATGATTTTCTTTTCCATTGTTTGGCTCAGAATTCTCCTGTGAGCTAGTTATGAAACACCCAGGATGTTTTCCAGCTATTAGCTCTACACTCATTCCACAAACTCTGCAGAATCCTAAAAGGGCATAGTCTTTAGTCAACCAAATAATTATTTCTCAAGGTAGAGTCTTAGAGAAATGGTATGACAAGGACAATGAAACTTACATGCAACTTGAGAGGTAAACCATGTAGTAAGATAACAAGCATTTGCTGTTTGTGTAACATTCGAAAGTCTTCTCAGACTTTAGCACTAACCTCAGATCAATGTCAATGCTATAGAATCTACAGCAACAACTGTTATACTTCATCCTAAGCATGGCCTGTAAGTGTACAACTATGAAGGTCACATGATAAGAACCAGGCTTAAAACCAAGTCTACTCACTCCAAATCCAATATTCTTGACTTGCTGCCTCCTAGTTAGAACATGTCTTTAAACTGTATGTATTCAGATGTAACTGTTACATTTTTCATAATTTTACAGGTTTGGACTTGCAAGACAGAGGCTGTTTTATTCCCTTCAAAATACAATACCTGCTTTTTGTGTAATGTGGAACTGGGGAGAGAGTGGTGCTTAAGCAATGGTATCGTGATCCAAACAGCCTGGTTTCCCATAGGCACAGCAGGTTCTTTCCATAGAAAATTCATGGAAAATAAAGCACTCTTTTCCACCCATTTGAAGGGTGCTTGGCTAAAACATCAGATGATCTAGGGACAGAAGTTATAAGCAAGATTTCCAATTTTTCCCAATGTACCTGCCCAGGTTCTGGAGCTAGCAGTTAATTTACGTTATATCTATCCTAAGGGGCTTACACTGTACTCTGATGAGAGGAGGTTGAGAGTTTGCGTAATAGATGAAGAGTCTTAGTAACAACCTTTTGAGGCATAAAAGCAGGTGTGATTGTGTTGGAGATAAGCTCCACGATTGGCTATCACAGTCAGGGTGTTACAACATCCATCTTTTTTTTACCCTCTGTTTGGTTGTTCAGATACTACCATGATCTCCCTTGGATGATACCACCAGCCCCCCAGGGGATCTCAGTGCCCACTTTGAAAACTATTACCTTAGAGGATGTGAGTTTGGTTCTCATCAAGGTTGTGGTTGCTTTCTTTTCTACCTGACTTGCCAAAAAGAATAAAATCAAGCATATGTAAAGCCCACACTTCCCAGTATGATGAGGCCTTTACTAGATATCTCCAATTAGAACATTTTTCTCCATATAATTTGATCTCCATTCTTTCCCTAGATATGTCTTTTGAAAGCAAAGTTTATTTAAAAGTTAATTTGCACAGAATATAGTACCAGCCTACCTATCTGGAAGTTAGCTAAGTTTCCTTAATGTGATGTATATCCTAGAAACAAAAAATCAGCAATAAAAGCCTCCAATTTTCTTAAAAAAAAGTCAGGAAATCTATGCATAAAATTCATGCACTTTACTCAAACTGCCATTTGCGCTTCTCTTCTTAACTTCTCACTCAATCCAAGTCTTTTAAGCCAGATTCTAGATTCGTAGCAGAGTGGACCCAGGGACTATGATACACAAGCATATAGAAAGTGGCCTTGACTCATATTGCCAAGGTTAATAAATAGTTCTGCTATTTAGTTCTGCTATAGTTCATGGGTAACAAACTTCAAAGCCAACTCTACACCACTTCTGAAAAAAAAAACACCAAAAATTACCACGGAAATGGTACTCTGGCTGCTACTGTTAGTCACAGGAATTAGATTTGCTGTCTCTCCTGCATCTACAACATTTGTCATCATTGTCTTATGGAGTAAGTAAGCATATACCAAGTATAAACTGCTCCCAACAGTCAGTCTCCTAGGATTTCTCGCCTACCATCATGGTTGACAAAATCAAATGCCTTAATGAAGTGTGAAAAAAAATACTAATCCTGATTCTATTCTCAGAATTCTTCTGCTACTGCCTCAGGGAGAATCTCATGCTTACTGTTCCATGAATGACATAAAAGCCACATTGACTTCCATGTGTGTCATCTACATAGCTGACATGTATGACTAATCTGTTGAGAATGGTTGGAGACTAGCCCACGACAGGGAAAGTGATATAGACTATATGGACAGGGATCTTTACATTTTGTGGAAATGTTGCCATAAAGTTTGTACAAATTCATCCTTAACTATTAGGCAGAAGCAACCAGAGATGTTATGGTATGGAAAGAATTCTGGGCTTGCCATCAGGAGACTTGAATTCATATACCATTTACTACATGACCAGAAACAACTAACAACTTTCAGAGCCCCTGTTTCTTCATCTGTAGGATGACAACGTAATACTTGAACTACGTGACTCAGATTTGCTGTGAGAAATATTCAAATGCTCAAATGGATCTTTGAGTTCATTGATGTGAGTATTTGCATCAGCAATGGAGATCACAACCCATCAATGCCCATGATCTATGTCACTCTTCCCCATCTCCTCTCATCAGTTCACCATACAGGGTCCAGGCATTTCTATTATGTTATCCCCTGCTTGTAATGTGTTATGGCCTACTCACATCCATCTTGAATTGCTCAATCATCCTCTGAGTAATATTTAGTTTTAAAAGGCAGCAATGGATATAATGAATATAGAGGTGAATGTGGGATAATAAGAACTGAATTTAAATCCCAGATCAACATTCTGTGAAAAGTGCAGACAATAAGAATATGGAGCTTTGTTTCTTGGAGGACCATAGGGTTATTAGAAGAACTTTATAATTTTTCAGAGAGTTCAGCCTTTTCTCTTCCTCTTCTTTAACTCCGGATTCAACTTATCATCTATATACAGTATCTGTCCAAAATTTATATACCTATAGAAAAGCTAAATAGGTGTACTATCCACCTGTATATCAGCATCTGGGAAATAGTCCTTTTTCATTCACTTGTTTGTTTGTTTCCCCACTGAGTAGATAACTACGCCAAACTCTTTTGAGTACTTGTAGATTTCTTTCAGGAAATATTCCAGGGCTTGATGCAGCCAACACAACATCATCCAGCATCAGGAGCATCTGGAAGATCTTGTCAGACTAAGGGATTCTCTCTTAGACTTGAGATCTCTGTTGGATCAACTCTAAAACAATAGTGACCACCATTCCCTTTATGCCTTATTTGTTAGTAATGATTATAAGATGGGAAAACAAAGATATCTCAGAAATTATAAATTTTGAAAAAAAATCTTTTGTACTTTTTATGTATGTATTGAAGGCACTTATTCAGAAAGAAGCCCTTAGGATATTTTGCTCCACTGAATCAAATGATTTTAGGTCATTTTTTATTATTTATTTTGTTTTTATGTCACCTTAATTCCACAATATGTCTCTCCACTTTCTCCCTCTCACAAATCAAGCCCTTGTAACAGAAGAATAAAAAGAGTTAAACAAATCTAACCAACAAAGCAGCTAAGTCACACATTATATGTAGTATTCCACTCATAGTCATCTATTTCTACAAAGAAGAAGGGAAGTTGATTCTAATCTTTTTGGGGCATGATATTAGTAATAGTTTCATAACTTTTCAATTTTGGTTTCTCATTGTTCCTCTTCCAAATTGCAGTATTGTAGTTATTGTATATATTGTCTTACTAATTCTGCTTACTTTCTTTTTTATCAGTTCATATAAGTGATCACATGCACCTTTAAAATCTTTAAAATCATCATTTCTAACAATGCAGTGAGGTTCCATTGACTTCATGAACCATGATTTATTTAGTTATCCCTCAATTAATAGCTTTCTAAGCTGTTACTGGTTCTTGGTTACTAACAAAAAAAATGTTCCTTTAAATACTTTGGTGCGCATGGGACCTTTCTTTTTACTATTGATGTCCTTGGGGCATATGCCACCTAACTCGAAGTGAGAACCTGAAAAAGACCTTAGCCTAAAAGGGTGAGGGTCTCCCATTGCATTCTGGGCCATCTCTAGTTGTCCTGATATCTGGCCACTGAATGCAGATGGCTCTGGAGGAGAAAGTGAGACTGTCCACCTTGCACAGCCCTCCCTCACTCAAATCAAAGTCAACTGAAAGTCATGTCATCTCCCTGATATCATGGTCCTGTTTGAGAATGCAGGACAAATACAACCTTTGAGTTTGTCTGAGTTGCCTGAATGCAGACCCAGCCAGTTGGGTAACTCAGCTCACCCTCTCGCCCTCCTTCTCCCTCTCATTCTCCATTTCCCTTTCCCTCTACCTCTTCCTCTCCATCTCTGTCTCCCTCTTCTTCTCCTCTCCAAAGGAAGGTGAATTTTGATGGCCGAAAGTTGCCTAGTTAACTTGGGATTTACTGGCTAGATTTCTTTCTCAAAGACCAAACCTTAAGTCCATTTCACTCTGGAGCTCAGATATTGGACAACAATAGGTCCCTGCCCAAGCACCACTTAATGGCGACTTTTTTGGGCTTCCTGGCTCAGAGTGAATGTAAATACTTACTATTTCTCTTTAGTCCAGCAACCCTGAGGGTTTTCCCCTCCCAGTTTGATTTTTTTATTAAAGAGGCCATCCCTTGACTCACTTCTTAAAGAGGCGTATTCACTGAATGGACTTTACCTCAAAGTGAGAACTTGACAAGACCTAAGAGGGCCAGGGTCTCCCACTGCATCCTAGGCCATCTCCAGTAATCCTGATGAACACCTGGCCACTGAACCCAGAAGGCTCTGGAGGAGAAAGTGAGGCTGGTAACCTTGCACAGACCTTGCACAGACTTGCACGAGTCAATTTCAAGTCATGTCATCATCTCCCTGATGTCATGGTCCTTCTTGAGAATGAAGAACAAACACAAGCCTAGAAATGAGTTCCTTGGGTAAAAGGATATGGACGCTATAGTTATTTTCTTAGCAAAATTCCAAATTGCTTTCCAGAATGCTGGGTCAATTTGCAATTAAACGAAAAATGTATTAATGTGCATGTCTCTCTACAATCCCTCAGACACTGACTATTCCCATCCATTGCCATCATTGTCAATTTTCTGGGTATGACTTAAAACCTCAGAATTGTTTTTATTTGCATTTATCTTATAATTGCTTAGAGCAATCTTTCTTCTGGCTGTTAATAGTTTACAATTCTTTTAGGAATTATTTGCTTACATTCTTTTACCACATTCATTTAGGATAACTTTCTTGCCTTAAATATTTGTATTAATTTCCTACATGGGCACACTGGATATTAGACCCTTTATGATATATTTGGTGTAAATGCTTCATCTTTTCTTCTTATCCTACTTGTGTTGATTTTGTTTATGCAAAAGTATTTCAATTTAATATGTTCAAAATAATTTATTTTTATGTTTTTTTGATTAACTATCACTTGTTGGATATCAAATATTCTTTTTATAGTTAACAAGCACAGTGGGATCCAATGAAAATCAAATGAGGCAATACGTGCAAAATATTTTGCAAACCTTAAAATGCTTTGTGATATTCAATAAACCTTAAAACATAAATTGCTTAGGAAATAATTCTCCTTTTTTGATAAAGAACTTCTGGGAAATTGAAAAGAAGTCTGGCAGAAATTGGGCTTAGATCAATGCATTACACCATATTCTACAATAAATTCAAAATGTATAAACAATTTGAATAACAAAGCTCATACAATTTAAAAAATAGAAGAGAAGCAGATCATAGAACTTTCACAGTTATGGGTAAGAGCTATATCATTAACCAAACAAGGGATAGAGGAAATTACAAAAAGATAAAATAGATAATTTCAATTAAATGAAATGGAAAAGCTTCTGCACAAACAAAATTAATGCATTTAGGATAAGAAGGTAAACAGTCCACAGGGACACAATCTCTGTCCCCAGTTTCTTGTATAACACTTTGAAGAAAGGAACAAGTATTTATATAATACCTACTATGTGCCAGGCACTGTGCTAAGTGCATTTGACCAATATTATTTAATTTGATCCTCACAAGAACACCATGAAGTAAGTGTTCTTATTGTCCCCATTTTACAGTCAAAGACACTGAGTGAAACAAATGACTTTCCCAGAGTCATACAACTAGTAAGTGTTCAAGGTCAAATTTGAACTCAGGACTTCCTGACTCCAGGTCTAGTGCTCTATCCATTGTGCCACCAGCTGCCTCTGCATCCAAAACGCATAAAACACACACACACACACACACACACACACACACACACACACACACACAGCCATTACTAATAGATAAATGGTCATAGGATATGAAGAAATCATTCTCAAAAGAACAATTGAAACTAATTAACAACCATATGAAAGAATTCTCCAAATCACTAAATTGCCAATCAAAACAACCCTGAGGCTTCACCTCACAGCAGATTGGAAAAGATGGCAAAAGAGAGAAATAACAAATGTTGACAGGGTTATAGGATGATAGGTATATTCCATGGATAACGAAACTGTTAGTACCATTAGCACGACCATTTAAAAAAGAAATTTAGAATTATTCAAATTAAGTAATGAAAATGTCTCTTTGAATTAGTGATTCAACTATTAGGCATATTTCCTAAAAAAGTCATTGATAAGAAAACAGAACCTATATACACTAAAATATTCATTTCACACTTTTTGTGGTAGCTAGACTGGGGAATGGCTAAAGAAATCACAGTATATGAATGTGATAGATTATCATTAAGTAGTAAGAAATGACTAATGTAAATTAAGAGAAACATGAAAAGATTTAGATGAACTGATACAAAGTGAAGTAAGCAAAATGAAGAAAACAATAAACACACAAACTACAAAATAATTGTAAAAGAATGTTGCAAAATTACCAAGAAAAATTATAGCTCCAGAGGAGCTAGAGAAGGCACTTACCTCCTCCTATTGTTTTTCAAGGTAGGGGTCCACAGGTATGAAACATTGCATATATTGTCAGGTTTATTTTTAATTTATTGATCACTTTTACTGACTTCTTTTCCTCTTTCTCATTTTCTTTGAGAAACTATTTGTTTCATGGGAAGGCTCTATGTGATAAGAGAGGGAAGAGAATATAAGGGGAAATGTTGGCAATGTTAACACCAAACTAACAATAAAATTGTTTTAAAATGCTACTTAAATGTAAACTATTATCTGTTATTTTCTATATATTTAAGTCATTTTTGTAATTTTAAAGATATTGTCTTATGTGTTTAATGTGAAATATCACTTGTGAAATTCTTCTTAAACCTTTGTGAAAACCTTCTTATGCATTTATCAAGGATGTCCTCCTACGTGTGTAGCTTATTTTCTTAAAAATATATAGAGATGAAAAACTAGGAATGTAGATCCCTAGTTAGTGATATTCTCTTGGTAGCCTTTTTGAGGTAGTAATAATATCTGGTATTTTTTTTTACACCCTTTCTATATTACCTTCCTTAAAATGCCTTGAGAATTGATCATTCATTGCCTCTATCACATCTAGCATGTATCTCCTCTGTATATATTTAGCTTAATCAGGCATCTTTTCTCATCTTTGTTCTCTCCAGGACCATTTCTATAGCCTCTCTAAGTGCATCTGGGACTGTGATATTACCATTCAAATGGAGTAATTCTGCTCTCTAAGCTCATTGCCTCCCCCCCGCCCCCCCTACATCCTGACTCCTTTCCAAACTTTCCTATTACTGTTGAGAGGAGCACTATCCTCTGTCACTTAGGTTTATAACCCAAGTTATTCCCAATTCCTCACTCTTTTTCTTTCTCACTACCACCTGCCTTAACATATATAATCTGTTTCCAAATTCTATCAATTTTACCTTTGCAATATGTCTCTTATTTATGTCCCCTTCTCTCCTCTGATACTGCCACTATATAGATACAGACCTTCATCACATCACACCTGGACATTTGCAATAACCTGCTGCTTGGTCTCACTATCTCAAGTCTCTCCTCTCTCTAGTCTAGTCTTCACTAAACTGTCAAATTAACCAACCTAAAGGATAGACTTGGCTTTATCATTCCCTAATAAACAAAGTCCCCATCACTTTGAGGATCAAATATAAAATCTTCCTTTTGGTATTTAAACCCTTTACACCCTGAATCTCTCTTACCTTTCCAGTATTCTTATATCTCACTCCCTCATCCTCAAGCATCCTTTGATAGAGTGGCACTGACCTCGTTGTCATTCCTCCCAAAAGACAATCTAGTCCTGACTAAGGACAATTTCACTGGCTGTCATCCATTCCTAGTGTGCTCTTCCTTCTCATCTCCACTTCCTGGTTACCTTGGCTTCCTCTACATCTCCCCTAAAATCCTATTTTCTATTTCCTGATCAACTTCAATGCTTCCATCTATTGATTATCTCCAATTTGTACTGCATGTAGCAGTCCCATGTCACACAATCAATTCTAAAGTTCTTTTTTTGGAGGGGGGAAGGCAGGGCAATTGGGGTTAAGTGACTTGCCCAAGGTCACACAGCTAGTATGTCAAGTGTCTGAGGCCAGATTTGAAGTCAGGTCCTCCTGACTCCAGGGCCAGTGCTCTACTCACCGTGCTACCTAGCTGCCCCTCTAAAGTTGTTAAGAGAGACTTTGAGAATGTCCTTGTATTGCTTCTTCTGACCACCATATGAACTCTTACCCTGTATCAGTTTACTATAAAACAGTCTTTTTGGTAAGTGTATGATTTGCATTTAAAAACCGTGGCCAGAGAGCGTTGCACTCTCTGAAGTAGAGGTTGAATGCTTGGCAGTTTAGTTTGAGAAAGGACCTCAGTATCTGGTATCTTATCCTGTTAGGTGATCTTCAGAATCGTCCCAAGACAATTCAAATGGAAGCGATTCAGTTTCCTGGCATGATGCTGGTACACTGTCCAGATTTCACAGGCATACACCAATGAGGTCAGTATGATAGTTTTGTAGATTTTCAGCTGTAGTCAGTCTAATACCTCTTGTCTCCCACACTTTCCTTTGGAGCCTCCCAAACACTGAGCGAGCTCTGGCAATGCATATGTCAACCTCATTATCAACGTTGTCAGGCACAAATAGACTGAACATTTGGGATGGAGATAGTAGGAGATTTGTGCATCTCACTTTTCCTTTGTGCTACTGTGATTCTGCTTTGCTCATAGAGCAGAGCACCTTCTTCGATGTGGGCATGAAAATTGATATTAAATTCTTCAGAGAAACCTTGAGAGTGTCCTTCTGTAGCTTCTTCTGACCTCTGACCTCCATAACTTGACTTGTGTAAGTTCTCTGTAAAATAGTATTTTAGGTAAATACCGTCAGGCTACGTGGCCAGTCCATTGGAATTACACTCTCTGCAGCAGAGTCTGAATACTTAGCAGTTCAGCTCAAGAGAGGTCCTTAATAAATGCTTATTGGCTTACTGGTAAAATGAATTTATATAAAAAATCTTTGCAGATTTTTTTTTATGTTGACTTTCTTCCAGCTTCATGTTTAAATGCCCTTGTGATGACTTTTCCTAGTTAAGTCTCTTGCCAAACTTTTTCTTAAACTGATTTGAACCCCTATTGCTTGTTTTCTGAAGTAATTTTGCTCATAATCTTCATTCAGTTCATTTGATAAGAATCTATTAAGCACTTACTTTATGTCAGGTACTGTCCTAGGTGCTAGGGATACAAATACAAAAATGAAGCAGCGTTTGCTCTCAGGAGGCTTACATTCTATTGAATTATCTACCTCTTTTCTCTGTACAGTTTTACAAGTGAATTTATGTTCTAAACCAGCATTATCCTTGACTGCTATATTTCTCTGCCTGTCAAGTAAGTCAAATATTTGAAGACTAAAAAAGTTAAAGTTTCTTTTGGTCTGCTTTTTATGACAATTGATTTACATCAGCTAGGTGGCACAGAGAATAGAGTGCCAGGCCTGGAGTCAGGAAGACTCATCTTCCTAAGTTCAAATCTGGCTGTGCGATCCTGGGCAAGTCACATAACCATATTTGTCTCAGTTTCCTCATCTGTAAAATGAGCTGGAGAAGGAAGTGGCAACCCACTCCAGTATCTTTGACAAGAAAACCCCAAGAAGGGTCGCAAAGAGTCAGACATGATTAAAAGTAACAAAAACCTATATAAGATTGGTGTCAATGTCCTTTCATCTGCCAATATTCCATTTTTGTCATAATCCCTTGTTTAAATAGGTCAAATTGTGGCTATTTTAACTACCTGCAACAGCTTTTCCTCATTTATTTTTCTTTCTTTGCTCTATGTTAATGTTGATCTTTGTTCTAACAAGTTGGTGATCTAAATATATACATAGACAGCTTACTCCAAAATGACTCCCACAGTAATAACAAGTTTCCTGTCTGTTAGTCAATTTTGTTCTTCACAACGTTATTTGGTTTTTGCCATATCCAGCACCTTTTGATTGTTTTCTTAAAGAAAATATCCATATTGTAAAAGTGTGAGACTTCTGTATAGTTTATAAGACTCTGCCTTCTCTCATTCCTTCCTCCTAATACATTTCCCAGTATATATATATATATATATATATATATATATATATATATATATATGTATGTATGTATATATACATATATATATGTATGTATATATACATATACATATATGTATATATACATATGCATATATATATAATTTTTTTTTACCATTCTCACATATTCCCAACTTTTCTAGTGAAGTCACTGAGATTCAATCATTCTGATTTCATTTAGATGCTCTTACTGATGTCTCCGTAGAATTTCTCTCCTTCTTTATCCATTGCAACAGATGTCGATGCATACATTGCCAATATTTTCATGACTGTCTTTTCACAAATACTTACGAGTACTGAAATACAGGATGGCCAAATGTCCCATGAAATGGTGTTTCCCTTTGATTTCGGATACAAAATGAAACCAATTCTGCCAACTCCTTTACTTACCTCTCCAAGGAGAATCTGTGAACCATTAATCTATTTCCTTCTGTCTTCTGGTTTTGTTTATCATGAGAATGTCAAGATTGATTCAAGTCATTTTCTCTAGTAATATTGCCATTCGTTGCTTATTCACTTTTACAGTACTCAAAGATCTAAGTTAATTCTTAGAGACAGTCTAAAAACTCTGTAATTCATTCTTTGTATTGTTGACACTCTCTTCCACTGCTCTATTACTGGAGAAGCAGAAGAAGGCTACATGGGATCAAGTGCCATTTTGTAGTTTTCTTTTATTCCAAGGGTTATCATTGCCAAAGAATTCATCGCCAAATAGTCAGTCAGCTGGTAATGTGGATGGTTCTCAAAAAGCAAGCCCAATCCATTGCCAGGAACATATGCAAAATATCTCAATCATAGCAGAGGTAAGCAGGGCTTACATGCCACTGAAATAGTCTTTGAGAATCTAGTCACTTCCATGAAACAAAAACCATGCAGAGTGGGACTTGGTAGAGGAAAGTGATTTGTAAACAATGAGGCATTCTCTACCATTTCTTGTAAATATTTGCTTAGCTTGGACTTCTACAGTAACTTAATCACAGGGAGTTAGGTCTAACTCGAAAACACTCAGCTATTACAGACCAGTCTGCTTGGCAATAGTTGGCTCTCATTTTCCCCATGGGACAAATCTTATTTCTTACTAGATGTGCCTCCCAATTACTTACCAGACCTGTGGTGTCAATGAAGTAAGACCTATCAATACATCATAGAAATCACGTAATTGTGTGAAAGGATATATAATTTAGAGAATTGAAAACTGGGTTTGAATTGGGCTTCAGTGTTTACTATCTATGTGACCTTGACCACTTCATTTAATTTCTCTGGGTCTTGGTTACCTCATTTTAAAAAATAGATGTTGGACCAGATGGCATCTGAGGTACCTTGCAATTCTAGATTTATGATTGTATGATCCAATTATCCTAACTCTGTGATTGTGGGCTGATCATTCAACCTCTCTGGGCCTCAGTTATCTCATCTGAAAAATGGGGAGGGGATGAAGTTTGGACTAAATTACCTCTTAGTACCATTCTAGCCATTCACAATTTGACTCACTAGACCAAATGTGGGTAGATTTCAGAGGATCTGTGAACTTGGATGAGAGAAAACAAAGAAATATATTTTTTTATTAGCTACTAACAAGTTGGCATTTCCTTCTATTAGAAATGATATATGTGGTACATATTTATGTGTGTGTGCATATATGTATATATATGTATGTATGTATGCATATGGTATGTGTATGTATGTGTATATGTTTGTGTATATAGATAGGTAGGTAGATAGATAGATAGGTAGATATAGATGTAGATAGATATAGATACAGATACAGATACAGATATAAATAGATATTCTGACAATGGGTCCATGGAATGATTCTGAGAAAGGGGTCACCAAATTGCCAAAGAAAAAGTTAAGAATCCTTATTCTAAACAAACTATATATGAGTCCCTCTCGCACACTCTGTTATTGCTAAACTCACCTACCTTCTGATCCTCATAAACAACATTCCATCTTCTACCTCTGTGTCTTGGCCCCCTGGTCCCCATGGCTGGCATGCTCTTGCTTCTTTGTTGTACCTCTTGGAATCTCTCAGTTTAAGTGCTACCTCATGAACGGGGTCTTGCCACCTCTCCACAAAGCTTTTATTGATCTCCAAAATTATTAGAGGCAGCTAGGTGGTACAGTAAAGGCAGCTAGGTGGCGCAGAGGCTAAAGCGTCAGGTCCAGAATCAGGATGATCTGAGTTCAAATGTGGCCTCAGACACCTACTAGCTGTGAGACCTTGGGCAAGTCACTTAAACTGTTTGCCTCAGTTTCCTCATCTGTAAAGAGAGCTGAAGAAGGAAATGGCAAACCACTCTGGTATCTTTGCCCAAATGGGGTTGTGAAGAGTCAGATACCACTGAAATGACTGAACAGCAACATTTGTTGAGTCCTACTAAGTGTTAAATTTGTATTCCTGTTACCCCTGCACCTTCCCCATCTTTGGACAAGTCATTCACATTTAGACATACTAACCTCTTTGGGCTTCAGGTTTAAAGGAGATGACCTCTCAGTTCCTTCTTAACTCTCAATCTATATTCCTGTGAGGTACAATTTGAAGGCAGTGGCCTCAGGGAATTCTCCCCCAAAAAAGGCTCCAGCACTAATGGTGTGTCCCTTCTGCCACACTATCAGGAGTAGCTCATGGCATACTTATCTCTGAGAAATTTGTTGCTTTATTGGATTTCCGTCTCATTACCTCCCTCTGCCACTACCTTTGCTTCAAGACGGAGATACTGAGCCCTTAAAAAAAAAGAACTCTACTTTTAATAACATTGTAATATTTCTCCATATATTACCTCATTACAATTTTTTAAAGCATTTTATTATAATCAAATTTCTAACAGCATGAAGTATAAAAGCATGCTTCTTTTGCATTAACCTTTCCTTATAGTCTCCTTGGTGTCGATGCTTTTTCACCTGCTGCAATTAAATCCAGGCTTTCTTATTTATTAAAAAGTCAGCACTTAAAATGGTCATAAGTATCCAGTGTTTATGCCTCATGAAGGTCACTCCACTCAATATATGTGTGTTTGCTATAGCGTTCCTCTTTCTGTGTCAGCTATTTGTGGCCTCATTCTAGTCTTTTCCATTTCCTTCCCTGGCCATTTCCATCCTTCCCATTCTTCATTATACCATTCTCACTGGGACCTTGAATTACATCCCTGAAACACTCAGCTCACAGGTGAGCTTTCTCTTTCTTTTGTAGGAATTTCTAAGTTACCTTCATTGCCATTTCCACAGCATGACATAGTATTCCTCCTTTCTCCTCTGCTTGTTCCCTATTTAGTGTTTTATTTCCCTATTAGCTTGTAAGTTTCTTGAAGGCAGGCAAGCTTTTTTTATTGTGTTTATAACTCCATAGTTTAGTGCAAAATCTATCTCACGGTAAGCGCTTCATACGTGCTTTACCATCCATCCATTCTTCCTAACATTCTCTTGCTTTTATTTTTCTTTTAGAGAACCAGGGTCTGACATGACAGAATTATGGAACAGCTCACCCCAAACTATTCATTTCACCAGGTGGAGAAAATATGACATCTAGTAAAGTATTTTAATTCATGTTAGTGGTGTTGTTCAGTCTTGTCCAACTCTTCCTGACCCCATTTGGGATTTTCTTGGCAAAGATACTGGAGTGGTTTGTCATTTCCTTCTCTAGTACATTTTACAGATGAGGAAACTGAAGCAAATGGGGTTAGATGATTTACCTGGGGTCACACAGCTATTAAGTATTTTAGGCCAGATTTGCACTCAGGAAGATGAGTCTTCTTGACTCCTGATCTGGTGCTCTAACCACTGCTGGGCCACTAGCTGCTCCAAAAGGAAGAGCCTTGGTTTTGTCTTTGTAAATACAGGTCATGAGTATAAGGATTTGATGAAACATTGCTGTTGTTCCATCATATATGACTCTTTCTGACCCCAGCTTGAGGTTTTCTTGGCAAAGGTAGCTGGAATGGCTTGTCATTTCCTTCTCCAGTCCAGTATAGATGAGGGACTGAATTAAACAGGGTTAAGTGACTTACCCAGGGTCACACAGCTATTAAGTGTCTGACACCAGATTTGAACTCATGAAGATGAGTCTTCTTGATTCCAAGCCCAGTGTGCTATCCCCTGTGCCACCTATCTGTTGGTACTCACACACAAATGGTGAAGGTTTTGGGGATCCTCAGAGGTCATTTAATTTCAATGACTTTTGTTGTGAATCTACTCTATAGTATCCACAGATGGTGGTCATTTAGCTTTGAAGACCTCCGGAGAGGGAAAGCCCACTGCCTCCTAAGGAAGCAGATTCTGCTTTTGGATAGCTTTAAAAGTCACAATATGAGAAGGGGGAATTATTTTAAAATCTATGATTTCTACCTATTGATCTTATTTCTGTTCCATTATCAGTAGTAGGATACTCCCTCTTCTATATGACAGTCTCTCAAATACTTAAAGACAGTTATCACATCCCCTGAACATCTCTTTCCAGGCTAAATATCTTCAGATCTTACAACCAGTCCTTGCAGAGCATGATCTCAAGACATATCATTTTAGTCACCTTCCCCTTAACACACTCCAGCTTCTGAAGGTCACTGCTGAACTGTAGTTCCCAGAACTGATCACAATATGCTGGATGTCATATCATCAGGGCAGCATTTAGCATGTTGCCTGGAACATAGTAGGAACTTAATAAATGTTTATTGACTTGTTGAATGAATACAATAGCACTGTTTCCTCTCTTGGTCTGGACATTATGTGTTCCTCTCTTAATGCAGTTTAAGACTGCATCAATTTTGGGAGAGGTTAATATTTAATTCAATTAAACAGAAATTTATTGTGTTCCTACTATATGGAAGGCCTTGTGCTAGGTGTTTGGGAAGTAAACGTGAAAAAACAATTATAAATGACCTTTGAAATGGTGTTAGCGACCTTGGTGACCAATATTAGAGATGCTGGCCAAAATGGATTCCCGTCAGCAAAAATACTAATGGACAATCAGCAGATAAATTTTAATATTGGCCTAGCTGCATAATTGGGGTTGATTTTGTGGTAGTCGTCTTTTCTGCCTTCCCTCCCGCCATATTAATATTTAATTTAACAGAGCAGATAACTGTTCTTAATTCACACTTTCTCCCTCACTTTTAATGTCATTAAATTCTTTCTCTGCATTGATCAACATTGTTTGCCCTGTGTAACCTTAGATAAAATAGTTTACAATGATAAAATCAGATGGATTTTTTTCTCTCTCTCCTCTAGCCCCTTCATATTGATTTGAAATGTGGCAATTAAAAAATGAAGCCCACTGAAAACAACAGAAACATCTGTTTCATTGCATTAGTCTGACCTTGCACAATCCTTCACATACTATCTTAAGACAATTCAAATCTGTCAAAAATATGGAATAAATTATTAACATGTCATGTATCCCCCCTCTTCTCTCCCCTCTTACTTTCTTCCCTGTGTTTGTGTAGTGATTCTTGAAGGCAAACACCAGCCACAGGGGGGAAAAAAACAAGCGTCAATTTTCATCTTTGTAGGAATAACTAAATAATTCAACTAAATCTCAAGTTTACAATTTACATTACCTCCATAGTTGTGCATAAAGCCTAGTGCTACACAGGATTTATATGCCTAGGAACATACCCTAGTGTTCTGGACTGATGGACATCTACTACCTGCCATCAGTGATCTGGCCTGAAAAGGGGACCTACGTTTGATTGATAGTAACCTAGATTCTCATCTCAGTCTTACATTAACCAGCTAGGTGACTTTGGGTAAGTCCTGAATCTCTAAGACTCCAGTTTCCTCATCCATAAAATGAAAGGTTTAGCTTAGGTTATCTCTGAGGTCCTTCCTATCTCTAAAATACCAAGATTCTAATCTGTGGCAGTTCTAATCTGTTTTAACCCTTGAAGATCACTTAAAAGGATCCTTATCAGTTCTTTTGTGGCTGAGCCTTTGTGAAGTTTTTCTTAGAAAGAATTTAAACTGCTCCTCTCCTCAGTCTGGGTCTCTGCTTCTCTCTTCAGAACTGGCTAAAATTCCTGGGAAGCAACAAGACTGTGAAGCACTGTGCAAGGTCAGACTGACTTGCTGAAGCAGCTGGTCTTTCCATTTTTTGATGATACAGTTTGCATCTCTATATATAAAAGAAAAATACAAAATGGCCTTCACTCCAATGCATCCCTCCCTCTTCCTCTTCTGCCTTGACAGAGGTAGAATTATGGGAAATCATGAAGAGGGTAGAAAGAATGATGTTTTTAAGCTGTATATAAGTCATTAAGACCTTAGTTTGAATTCTGGCTCAGATACTCAATAGCTGTGCTACTCCAGATTATTCACTTAACCTCTTAGACTGAGTTTCCTCATCTGTAACATGAAGGGGTTGGACTCAATGGCCCTTTCCTGATCTAACCTGTGAGCTCTCAGGAATGGAACCAACATTAAGATGTGGGTGATGAGTTGGTTAGTGCATGCTTATCCTTACTATCTTTCGTTCACTACATTAATTTGTAGATCAATAAACTTTATAGTTCAACCAGGTAGTTGTGAGATTCTGTCTCTCTGCCTTGGAATTACTGCAAAGATGCCCTGATGGAAATTCCAGGGCTCTGCAGTCCTGGAGAATATCAAGGAAAGAGACCAGGCATCAGCTCCACCATCCCCTCCCACCCCAAGGAGCAGTTTTTTATTCCAACATAACAATAGCAAAGTTTCTGTGAATTGGCAGTCATTTACTAATCAATCTTTAGTCCTCTCCATTGCATTCAGGCTACAGTCTCCCAAATACGTGCTAGCATTTTAACAGCCTAAGACAAGAGAAGTATGTCTCTGGTAGTCACTGCTTGAATGATTGTCTTTGCATTTTCTAATCATTCCAAATTTAAACCCATTGAATTATGTCCCTTCTTCTATCTGCTAAGTGTTTACAGCCACACCCATCCGAGTTGGTGGTAACCACACTTATGGATTTCTGTAAGTCTGCCATTAATATCATATGTAAGTTGCTGAATGGTACAGAGTATTTCAGGCTAGTAGGTGGGGAAATCAATTCCATGTTCACTTTATACACTACTGGATTTTTATTGAGAACAAAGAGCTGGAGGCAGGATAAATGATCAAGTGCTTTAGTGAGCTTCTTGGCTCATCACTCCATAAGTGTTCATGATTAATTAACACTGTTCTATTTTGGGGAAGTAGTCATGCAATCCATTGCTATTATGGCTTCAAAATTGCTTTAAGGTTTTTTTTTTATTTTTTTATAGATTTTATTTAATATATTTAGTTTTCAGCATTGATTTTTACAGGAGTTTGAATTACAAATCTTCTCTCCATTTCTACCCTCCCCCCCACTCCAAGATGGCATATATTCTGGTTGCCCTGT
>CM053624.1:136027937-136076935 GCA_028646595.1 Phalanger gymnotis
TAGTCCCTGCTTTCCAGCCACCATCTTGGCTCCGCTGCTTTAAGGATTTTATGTGGATTGTCCTTTGGGCCTCCCATTTGTCCTCCATGTTGCAGAATTTTATTCAGGTGGGTTGCCTGGGTCTGTTTGATGGATTCTTGTCACATAGCTGATCATAAACCAAGTGAGGTGTTTCCTGTATGTGACACTCACTTTCAATGGTGAAACTTCATTACTTCTATCAAATCTATCTACACGTCTATGTTCTTTCTTGCTACTGTTGTCACTGGCATGCTAATTATTTCACTCTCCTTCCATACATCTAAATTATTTCAACCTGATCACTAGACTCTTCATCTTCTGTAATGATGGCATCAAATCCTTTTTCATTTTTCCTATATCAAACTTATTTTTCTGACTAGTTGTGGATACTCCCTTCTGATGCACTTTTATTGGGCAATGGATCACATGATTTTCATGAAAATAAAGTAAAATAAACCAATCAATCAAAGAGGATTTCTCATGATTTAAGTTTATTAAACATCACTATTGGCATATTGTTTCACTATGATAACACACAGGAATTGTGCCATGACAAGATTTGGACCCTTTACATTACAAATCATCTAAGGTGGGAAGGCCGAGAGGAAGAGGAAATTCAGTAAAGTGCTGACTGGGCTGACCAGTTTACAAAGGAGAAGATGATTATGATCAAATGATAGCTATAATCAGAAAACTTTTTATACCATGAGTGGTAGAGGGATGTCAAGGAATTCTTCCTTCCAGTGGAATGCAAACTAATTGGCCAAAGCAATATAATTAAATTTATTAATTATACAATAAACTTTATGAATTTTTTTACATTTAAAAAAATTTTAATATGCAATATATTCTCCTTTTGCTACAGTCACTTGTTTGACTCAAATCAGTATTGCGTTCACAAGATTTCGATACATTCTTTAATTCTTTATCAGGAAAATATACTTTTGTTACATTAGATATTAAATCCTTTTGATGAACAGTCTATTTTATAGTTATAATTATAGTTCATAGGTTTTGGTACAACTTAAATCAGGCATATTACCAGGCTACTGAAACATCATATATGCACACATATACATACATACATATGTATGTACACACACACACAATCTTTTATGACATGCATAGGGCAAGTCTGTGTTGTGGCATTTCATTTCCATATAGGAAATTCCATATTCCAGAACAATTCTGATTCTGCCTATATCAATGTATTTGTCTGATTTCATAATTTCCTTAATGGAGATGAAATTTGCAGCACCAGTAGAAGTCCAAAATCTCCCCAAATACTTTTTAGATGAATGTTTTATAATCTGATGAAAATACCCAGATGTTATAGGCTCAGCTAGACTTTTTTAGAATAGGGTTATCTTATGGTCTTGAATTTAAAAGTACCTTTCCTCAGGAAAAAAAAAAAAAAGCAGTTTTACCCCAATCTTTAGAACTCTACTCTTTATATTCACATGGAGGGAAAAGAAAACTACAATTTTTTTTTTCATAGAAACAGCATCATTTTCTTTCTGGTATTCTATATATTCAAATACAAGAAGCCAATCAGTGCCACCCTGTAGAAGAATTAATAATCCTCAGGAAGGCTTTGCTTGTTTTATGAAGTTGTTTAGATTGTTTTTCAATAATACTTTATCAGTTCTTGTTGTTTTTAATTTTTAATGAAACTACCTATCCTTTGGCCTTTAGTACAACTAATCCTGCTTTGTCATCAGTTTCTGTGATCCTTGAAACACTTGACTCCCACATAATAAGAGAGACTTCAATATCTCTAATAGTTATTGAAGCGTGCTCATCAAGATTCACAACATTTTCATCTTTCTTTGGGTTCTTTAAGTAAAAAAATTAAAAATACACCAAAAGGGATCAATTAAGCACGTGAGCATGGCATAAAATCAACCACACAGCTGACAAGATTGTCTTTGATCTCATTTCGTGTAACCTAGATGGGGCATTCTGAGTTAGTCTACTATCAGTAGAAGCAGACTGTATGACTCTTGCTGTCACAAAATGAAACCATTTCAAATTATTGCTGTCCCAAGTATTTTCATACCTCCAATGAAGATTTCTCTGATTTCACTTAAGCTTATTTCTTCCTGTTTTATTTTTCAAGGACATTGAGAACAGAATATTGTTGTCTTACCTTTAAAAACCCCACATATTTTTGAAGATAGTAATAAAGTCACTTCTTAGCTAGCTTTTATTTAAGATAAACACCCCAATTCCTTTGGATTTCTTTATAATCTATCTTACATTCCTTTATATCGCCTACTTTTTCCACATTTTTTTAAGGATTGTAAAACAATTGTGACAAAACATTAATTTACTAATGTAAAAGGTATAGAGAGAATAACATTTCATCCTTAACCCAACACACCCCTTTTAATGTTTAACAGCTTACAAGCACAAAGAGACTATATAGTGACATCTAGTATTCCAGGTATCTCCAGGATTATGATGGATTTGGCATTCAGGTTGTGGTAAACTATGGTCTCTGGAGCCTTTACTTGTCCCTATCCTGTTCTTCTCCATTGGATTCTCTTACTTGGGTTATTGGGTCTTTTTGACTATCTGCACAATCTGATCTGTACTGAATTTTATCTTATGAGATAAAATTGTAGGATGACTCATTGGTAAAGATAATTTTTATTTTAAAACTCACAGTCAACCCGTCTACTTAATTATTCACATATCAATTCATTTAACACATAGTAATTATGAGGTATGATGCTTTCTTCAGAAGATCAAGAGATCATTGATTTATAGTTAGAAAGAACATTAGAAGGCCATCTAGTTAAACCCCCTAATTTTACATGTGAAGAAATGGAGGCTCAGAGAGGTTTAACTAAGGTCACATATCTAGTCAGGGATAAACATGAATTTTGCACCCATTCCCATTGACTCCAAAATCACTTTGTACTGTGCCATATTGCATCATTACCATTCTCCCTAGTATCATTTGACTCTCCTTTCATACTAACTGGTACTGCTCAAGCCAATCTTATATCCTATTTTTCTTAAAAGAAGATATGAGTGATTTTTAATATTTTTTTTAGTTATCCTTCCCCATCTTTAAGAGGTTCAAAGTCGTCCTTGTTCCTTTTTGACTAGATCTAGCTAAACCTTTTTTTTTTCTTTTTCTTTTATTTGTGTTGTCAAGGCAGGGAGAAGAACATTACTTTTTATGTCCTTTGCTAGTTGCCTCATCATTACCAATAGTAATAGCTAGTATCTATATGCTGCCTTAATATATTTAGGAAGCACTTTACAAATATTATCTCATTTTCTTCTGTCAACGACTCTGGGAAGTAGATGCTATCTCAGAATGTGTGTGTAAAAGACATGGCTTATGACAAGGAGGGAGAAACAACAACAACAAACTTCAATTTGTGTTCAGAACAGTGGGGATTTTTTTAATATTTGCATTCCTTCTAATAAATAGTTGAAGACTTAAAAAAATGAAGCAGCTGAGTGGTTCAGTGGGTAGAGCTCTGGGCCTGGAATCAGAAGGTCCTGAGCTCAAATCCAGCCTCAAGTCACTTAGCCTTGCTTACCTCAGTTTTCTCATCTATAAAATGAGCTGGAGGGGAAATGGCAAAACCACTCTAATATCTTTGCCGAAAGAATCCGCAAAGGAGCCAGATACCTCTGAACAACAAATGTTGTTACAAAGCTGACAATATAAGGGTGCTCAAGAAGATTAAAGAAATAAAAATTGTCATGGTTTTTTTAAAAGAGTAAATTGAGGCAAGGGACAGCTAGGTGACACAATGGATAGGGTCCTAGCCATGGTGTCAGGAAAAACTGAATTCAAATTCAGCCTCTGACAATTATAAGCTGTGTCACCCTGGGCAAGTCGCTTAATCCTGTCTGCCTCAGTTTCCTCATATGTAAAATGAGCTGGCAGAAAAAAAAAGGCAAACAACTCCAGTATCCTTGCCAAGAAAACCTTAAATGGAATCATGAAGAGTAAGGCACAACTGAAGAACACTATCAATGTAAGCAGACAAAGGTTAAGTGATTTACCCAGGATCACACAGCTAGTAAAAGTCGGAAGCAAGATTTGAACTCAAGTCTTTATGACTCTAGGTCCTGTACTCTATCCACTGTACCAGTTGTATTTTATGCCTGTTCTTTTATATTACTCATTTATGACTCTCTTAGTTTCTATATTTTATTTCTTTCCCATTTCTTTAAAAGAGCTTTTCCCTAGATTACTTTTTTATATTACAGTAATTCCCTACTTTCCTCCATATTTAACTACTATGACAAGGAAAAGAATTTAAACAACAGTATCTAATACAAGACTAGTTTTGACAATATATACAATGATCTGTCCTAGCTGTCTCCCAATCTCTCTGCTATGAGATAAGATTTATCTTTATTTTTTCTCTGAGACCTTCGTTGGTTTTTCAGTTGCTCATTTAAATGAGAACATCAGTCCCAGCAGATTTGTAGAAAGGGTTTTTGGAACCTAAGATCTCATTTAGCAGCCAGTTTATGGTCAAACCTCACAATGAATTCATGGACTGCCCTGAGGAGCACTAGGCTATGAAAGCCACTGAAACTTTCTCTGAGAAAGTGGAGCTTCAGGACAGAAGGCCAGAAATTAAACACTCTGTCCCTCCAAACAAAACCTCACCCTTGTGACAAAGAATAAACATCAAAGCTAACACATTGACTCAGGCCAATCAGCCTTCATTACCATTCTTGCCCTGCTTCTGACTTTCCAGATTTTGATATCATGTCTCAGCTGCAATCTCTTCCCAGAATTTCCGTCAGAGCTTTGCTCCACCTTCTCCCTCCTCATCGTGGTGGCCTTCTCCCCTATATGTCATTCTGTTGCTTCTTATTTCACTCTGCATTAGTTTGTACAAATCTTTCAGTAATTCTCAGAATTCCTCCTATTTGTTGCATCTTGTGGCACAACGATATTCTATTACAGTCACATAATATAGACTTTTTAGTTATTCCTCAGCTGATGAGCACTAATATTCTTTGTTCTCAATTCTTTGCTACCACAAAAATGTGCTCTTAATACATTTGGTAAAAATCGAACCTTTGACTCTATTTTTGATTTCCTTATCTATTTACCATGTAATTCCATAACAAAAGTCAGCTTTCTTAAAGTCTTTTGCTTC
This sequence comes from Phalanger gymnotis, assembly GCA_028646595.1. NCBI lineage: Eukaryota > Metazoa > Chordata > Mammalia > Diprotodontia > Phalangeridae > Phalanger > Phalanger gymnotis. The sequence goes on from CM053624.1 coordinate 136,033,106, forward strand.
CAAGATTTTCCTTTATCATTTTTATATTTTAAAATGATTATTTTGTTTTATTTTGTATATTAAACTGTCAACTGACAATTGCAATCAATGATTTAAAATAGTACCAAATGATGACTTTGGGGGAAATTTTTCTAACTTGGTAGCTACTCTAAACTTTCTTCCCAGCATTATATTAATACAGCCAGAGCAAAATGCAATGGTTTGCTTTCAAATATTTATTATTAAATTAATAATCATTTAATGTATACAGAAGGAAAAGGAGGAGAAGGAGATGGCAAACCACTCTAGCATCTCTGCCAAAAAAAAAAAAAAACGAAAAACAAATGGGGTCATGAAGAGTTAGATACAACTGAAAATGCCTGAACAACAACAACAACAACATAGCCAGGAAAACAATCCAGCTGGAAATCCTTGACCCATTAATTCTTTAGGATTAGATCATTTAGTTTCAATTAATTTTTTAATCTATGCTTCTAAGCCCCTTTGTTGAATGTAATTTTTATTGGATTATGGCCCAAAAAGGGTACATTTAATATTTCTGATTTTCTGAATTTTTCTGAGGTTTTATGCTCTAATATACAGTCAATTTTTCTGATGTTATGTATAGCTCAGAGAAAGGTATATTTTTTTCAATTTCCACACAATTTTCTCCCAAAGCCTATTATATCTAACTTTTCTAAAATTCTATTCATCTCTTTAACTTCTTTCTTATTTTATGGTTAGATTTATCTAGTTCTGAAAGGGGTAAATTGAGGTCCCACATTAGTATAGTTTTACTGTCTATTTCTTTCTGTAAATCATTTAACTTTTTCTTTAACAATTTGGATTCTATGTCATTTAGTGCATATATATTTAGGATTCACATTACTTTATTGTACCTTTTCAGCAAAATGTAGTTTCCCCAATTAAGTATTGTAATTAGGTCTATTTTTGCCTTGTCTGAGATCATGATTCCTACTCTTGCCTTTTTTTTTACTTCAGCTGAAGGATAGTAGATTCTATTCCAGCCCTTTATGATAACTCCATGTGTATTTCCATTTCAAGTGTGTTTCTTATAAACAATGTACTTTTGAATTATAGTTTCTAATTCACTCTTCAATTCTAATTTGCACTTCCAATTCACACTATCCACTTCTGTTTTATGGATGAGTTTATCCCATTTACATTCACAGTTATGTGACTATGTATTTACTTCCATCCTATTTTCTTCTATTTATCTTTCTCTCTTTTTTTCACCCTGTCCTTCCTCAAAAACCCATCGTGCTTCTGACCACTTCTCTCCCTCTTATCACCTCCTCCTCCACTTCTTCATAACTGTTTTGCCTCCTACTTCCCTCTTGGTTAAGATATAGTTCTGTACCCAAATGAGTGCATATAAATATTCTTCCTTGTTTGAACCAATTCGGATAAGAGGTTCAAGAGTTGCCCATTCCCCTCCCCCTGCATTTTCCTCTCCACTGTAAATATTCTTCCTTGTGCACCTTTTTGATGTGAGATATTTTTTCCCATTCTTCCTCTTTCTACCTCCTTCTCCCAGTGTTTCCTTCTTTCTCACCCTTCCATTCTTTTTTTGAGATTATGCCAACATAATCAACTCACATTCATGGTGTCTATGTAGACTCCTTCTAACTACTCTAAGATAAAGTTCTTATGAGTTACATGTATCATCTTCCCATAAGGGAATGTAGACAGTTTAACCATATTGAATGCCTTATGATTTCTTTTTCATGTTTACATTTCTCTGCTTTGCTTGAGTCTTGTCTTTGCACATCATTTTTTTTTAAATTCATGTCTGATCTTACCAACAGAAGTGCTTGAAAGTTTTCTATTTCATTAAATGTTCATTTTCCCTCTTGCAGGATCATACTCAGTGCTGCTAGATTGATTATTCTTTGTTATATTTTTAGCTCCTTTGCCTTCTGGAATATTAGCCTGCAAGACCCAGAGCATTGTGCCCAGAGACAACCCTAACTCCAATGTCACAGATCTTTCCTTCTGACTTCATAATTTGTCTTGGCCTGGAAAAATGTTTCAGTTTTCATTGGCTATGCTGCTCCAGAATTCAGTTGATACATTAAAATTGTTTGGAGCAGAATGCTGGGAGAGTTTGGCTAGAATGCTCCCTCTACTGTCTTGGCTCTCTTCCTCTTTTATAACACACACACACACACACACACACACATATATAATATATATATATATACAAATATATAATATATATACAAATATATATACATGTATGTATATACATATATATGTATATGTATATGTATACACACACACATACACACACACATATATATGTATATATACATATATATATACATATATATATATAGTAATCCCCAACAAACACAGAAATTTTAAGATTAACAACAACAAAAAAGTATGGTATATGGCACCAGATAGTATTTACATAGGATTTTTATAGAATGTGTGCGTTAAATTCAAAAAAGATTATGGTAGAGTTGCCTTTTGTGACCCCTCTGAACTTGTTTTTATTTTTTTATTAACTGTTTTTTTGTAGCCCTGTTACAGCCTAATATATATGTATATATATATATATACATATATATATACATATATATGTGTGTGTGTGTGTGTGTGTATGTGCATATATATATATATATATATATATATATATGTAAAATTGTAATCCCCAACAAACACAGAAATTTTAAGATTAAAAACAACAGAAAAGTATGGTATATGGCACCAGATATTGGTTACATAGGATTTTTTTTAATAGAATGTGTATGTTAAATTCAATAAGGTTATGGTAGAGTTGCCTTTTTGTGACCCCTCTGAACTTCTTATTTTATTTTATTAACTGTTTTTAGTAACCCTGTTACAACCCATTAACTCATTGATCTCCTACATAGACACTTTCCCTTGTAACATATATAGTCAACTCAAACAAATTAAAACATGGTTCATATCTAAATAGGTATGCCTCATTCTGCACTTCAAGTCCATTACCTAGATTTTCTTTCCTTAAAACTCATTCTACTAATGTTATACCTAAGAAAACTTTCTTCAGGTCCATTTTCATATTTTCGTTTGATCTTTTCCATTCCAAAAATCTTAATTTTTTTATTATCTTGGGATCATTTCCTCCAAAGCTTCCTTTCATATTTTGATACTTGATGCATTTTTCCCTGTTAGCAAGAATCTAATCAAGCAGGTTTCTTGCCCTAGTTGATTCCTGACCTTCTCCATTAGGAAATCGTTCCCAGAGACAGTCACCATTTCTGTTTAATGAACTGTGGCAACTGAATTGCTTTCTTCAGGAAATATCAAGAGAATTGAAATTTCCTAGTGCTACCAAATCCAGATCCTTTGGTACATTGATAGATGGCCTATGGGGGAAAAAAATCACTCAGAGAGACCATTAAATAGAAATCTCACTTAGTCAACCTTTGCTAGGGCTGCTTATACTACCTTCGGGATTTAGAACATATATAAGCATGTCAGACTCCTCTCCTATCATATCTCCTTAATAAGAGTTCACTAATACATAGAAAATGTATGACAAGAGCAGAGTACAGTGATAATATGACATGTAACATTCAGGGCCTAAAATGTCATTGGTTCTTTGTCTCCCATGTAAGTCACTCTTTTCTACCTTTGCTCTCAGAGCCATCTGTACCCCTAAAAAAACTACATGCGATCAGGCAGCATGAATCGTTCCCAGCTGTCTTTTATTTTGGGGAGATTGGAATGATGAGTTGTAGATCTTAGAGATTATCTAATCTAATCCCTTTACACTTGATTCAACTGAGGTCCAGAGAGATAATGGGAGTTATCCACATTGACTTGTTCAATCTTTCTATGAAGTTTAAATATAGCCCTATTACTCAGAAACAGACACACAGAGCAGGAACAGCAAGCTATTTCTTGACACACAGTGTCTGACAAATGAATATGGTTGATTAATAGTTCCATTTCTGCCTCTGCTTACATTTTTCTTTTGTCTTCTGACCTCCAACATTTTTTAAAAAGGTTTTATTAATATCATCTTTATATCATCCTTATTGCTCAACATTACTTTCAATTCGTACCCACAATAAACTTTCCATAACAAAAATAAAATGGGAGAAATAGTAGTTCAATAAAACTAATAAATATATCATTTAATTTTGATAATACATGCAGTGTTCCACATCTATGGCTTCCTACTTCTGCAAAGGAAGGAAGAGGAGCATATAATCTAATTTTAATGAAAAGCTCTTGAAAATATATGGAGAAATAGCCAGAAATAGGAAAAAAAGTAAAGAGACCAAATAGAATTTTAGAAAGTTAGATATGAAATATTTCTAATGATTATTGAATGGAAAAAGGAAGTGGCATACATATTTCTCAGATGTGCAAAGAACCTTTCCAAAAATTATCACATTTAAGGCATTAAAAACCTCATAAAACAGAAATAATCAACATATCTTTAGTGACTGGAAAGCAGTGAAAATTTATCTAATTTCAGATAAAGAAATTGAACAAATCACAAATGAACTTCCAAGCTTTGACAGAGGGACACCTGGGATCAGATGGATTTACAAGTGAATTCTATTAAACATTTAGAGAACAACTGACTCTAATATTACACATAAGTTACTTGCAAAAGAAAAAAAGTGAAAGAAGTCATTATACTAAACTTGTTCTATGAGATAAATACAGTATCAATACCAAAATGAGGAATAGAGAAGCATGAAAAAGAAAATTGTAGACCAATATTTCTAGTGAATTTTCATACAAAATACTGACTAAATATTATTGGGATTACAGCAACATATTAAAAAGACTATACCCTGGACAAAGCACTTCAATATTATTCTTCAAACCAATTCCAATATTTTATGAAAGTCTGTTCTTTACTCATTTATTCTTATTTTACTCATGATTTAAAATCCTGTCCTAAGAGTCTAAGGAACAAGATAGTTACATATATTTATATATGTGTATATACACACAAATGTATGTATGTATGTGTTTGTATGTGCTTGTGTGTGTATTATGGCAGGAAGATATATCTAACTAAAGTTATTGAACAGGAAAAACAGTTTATATACTACCATCAGATAGAATTTATACTGGGAATTAGAAATTGTTTCAATAATAGGAAAACTATAAACATAATAAACTATATCAGAAAAAAAACCAAAAATCTATTGATTATGTCAATAGCTGCAAAAAAATGACAAAACATAATACCCGTTCATGGTTAAAAAAAAAAACACTGGAACACATAGGAATGGATCTTAACATGGTAAATGTTAAGTATTTAGAACCAAGAATACGCATCATCTGTAACAGAGAAATACTAAGGGCTTTTTTGTATAAGACTAGGAGATGTCACTTTTCATTATCATTACTTGATATAGTTCTGGAAATTCTAGTTATAGTAATAAGGGAAGGAAAAAAAATTAAGAAATAAGCATAGGCAAAGAGGAAACAAAATGATTAATTTTTGCTGAATATATGATTGTTTTAAGAACCATATTCTATCAAAATTAATATTAACATTAATTAGCAGCATATAAAATAAATCCACAACCATTAGTCTTTCTGCATATTATCATCAAAACCCAGTGGGAAAGGATGAAAAATATTTTCCATTCAAAATTATGCTAAAGTGTATAAAATATTTTAGAACCCACTTATAAATAAATGCACAAGGGGCAGAGCCAAAATGGTGGCTGGAAAGCAGTGACTTGCATGAGCTCCCCGCCAGGTCCCTCCAAACACATATAAAAATGGCTCTGAACAAATTCTAGAACTGCAGAACCCAAAAAATAGCACAGAGAAGCAGGGCTCCAGCCCAGGACAGCAAGGATGGTCACTGGATAAGGTCTATCCCACAGAGCTGGGAGCGGAGCAGAGCAGAGGCCAGTGTGGGCAGCACCCAGACCAATCAGACCAGGAGCCAGGCAGAACAGGCCCCAGAACACTGAATCACTGAGCTGTGGCAGTTACTAGGCTTCTCAACCCACTAATGCCAAAGACAACAGAGAAGGTTAGTGGGAAAAGCTGCAGGAGACAGAGTGAAAGGAGTTAGTGTTTGGCCACCATCCTGGGGCAGTGGAGGTGATGCTGCTCTGAGGCTGCTTACAGAGCTACAGCTGCAGTTGCTTCCAGCCCCAGGCCCACCTGCTGGGAGGAATTAAGTGGCAGATCTGAGCAGGAGTGCAGAGCCAGCTTAGATCTGAGTCCAGTCCAGGTTGGCAGTTCTTGGAGGAGGAGTAGTGCTAGTGTGGCAGAGTTTGCTGTGTAGAAATAACTCTGAAAACAACAGTACAGCCCCTCAAGCCTGGGACAAAGTACTCTATATTCTACAAGCAGTCATACCCTGATGAAAAACTCAAGGGTCAAGTAAGTTGGCTGGAAACATGGCCAGGCACCAAAAACAGACTCAGATTCAGACTCAGACTTTGGAATCTTTCTTTGGTGACAAAGAAGACCAAAGAAGCCAGAAGAAGTCAACAAAGTCAAAGAGCCTACATAAAAAGCCTCCAAGAAAAACATAAACTAGTCTCAGGCCATGGAAGAGCTCAAAAAGGATTTGGAAAAGCAAGTCAGAGAAGTAGAGGAAAAATTGGAAAGAGAGAGTGATGCAAGAAAAACATGAAAAACACATCAATGAAAGGCTAAAGGAGACTCAAAAAAATACTGAAGAAAATAACACCTTAAAAATAGACTAACTCAAATGGCATAAGAGCTCCAAAAAGCCAATGAGGAGAAGAATGCCTTGAAAGGCAGAATTAGCCAAATGGAAAAGGAGGTCCAAAAGACCACTGAAGAAAATACTACCTTCAAAATTAGATTGGAGCAAGTGGAAGCTAGTGACATGATGAGAAATCAAGATATTATCAAACAGAACCAAAGGAATGAAAAAATGGAAGACAATGTGAAATATCTCACTGGAAAAACCACTGACCTGGAAAATAGATCCAGGAGAGAGAATTTAAAAATTATTGGACTACCTGAAAGCCATGATCAAAAAAAGAGCCTAGATATCATCTTTCAAGAAATTATCAAGGAGAACTGCCCTGATATTCTAGAGCCAGAGAGTAAAATAGAAATTAAAAGAATCCACAGATAGCCTTCTGAAAAAGATCCCAAAAAGAAAACTCCTAGGAAGATTGTTGCCAAATTCCAGAATTTCCAGATCAAGGAGAAAATATTGCAAGCAGCTAGAAAGAAACAATTTGAGTATTATGGAAACACAATCAGGATAACACAAAATCTAGCAGATTCTATCTTAAGGGATGGAACGACTTGGAATACAATATTCTAGAGGTCAATGGAGCTAGGATTAAAGCAAAGAATCACCTTCCCAGCAAAACTGAATATCATACTCCAAGGCAAAATATGGATTTTCAATAAAATAGAGGACTTTCAAGCTTTCTCACTGAAAAGAACAGAGCTGAATAGAAAATTTGACTTTCAAACACAAGAATCAAGAGAAGCATGAAAAGGTAAATAAGGAAGAGAAATCATAAAGGACTTACTGAAGTTGAACTGCTTTGTTTAAATTCCTGCATGGAAAGATGATGTATATAATTCATGAGACATCAGTATTAGGGTAGCTGAAGGGAATATACATACATATATTGACAATATACAATATATATTGACAATATACTACATATATAGACAGAGAGCACACAGTGAATTGAATATGAAGGGATGATATCTAAAAAATAAAATAAAATTATTGGATGAGAGAGGAATATATTGAGAGAGGGAGAAAGGAAGAGATAGAATGGGGTAAATTATCTCACATAAAAGTAGCAAGAAAAAGAAGTTCTGTAGGAAAGGAAGAGGGGGCAGGTGAGGGGGAATGAGTGAATCTTGCTCTCATCAGATCTGACCTGAGGAGGGAATAACATACACACTCAATTGGGTATCTTACCCCACAGGAAAGAAGGAGGAAGGAGATAAAAAAAGTGGGGATGATAGAAGGGAGGGCAGATAGGGAGAGGAGGTAATCAAAAACAAACACTTTCAGAAAGGGAAAAAATTCCATAAAGGGGGATAGGATAGGAAGGAGCAAAATATAGTTAGTCTTTCAAAACATGAATGTTGTGGAAGGGTTTTGCGTAATATGCATGTGGCCTACCTTAAATTGCTTGCCTTCTTAGGGTGGGTGGGTGGGGAGGAAAGAGGGGAGAGAATTTGGAACTCAAAATCTTAAAAACAGATGTTCAAAAAAAGTTTTTGTATTCAACTAGGAAATAAGATATACAGGCAATGGGGCATAGAAATTTATCTTGCCCTACAAGAAAGTAAGGGGCAAGGGGTTGTGAGAAGAGTGGGGTGGTTGACTGGGGAATGGGGCAACCAGAATATATGCCATCTTGATGTGGGTGGGGAGGGTAGAAATGTGGAGAAAATTTGTAATTCAAACTCTTGTGAAAATCAATGCTAAAAACCAAAAATATTAAATAAAAAAGACACTCCTCCAAAATAAATAAATTCATGCACAGAAATTATGTAACAATTGTAACTAATAATTATATAGTACCTTTAAAGTTTGAACTGCACTTTACATATCCTATCTTATTTTATCCTTGCTATAACCTTTGAGAGAGGCGCTTTTACTACTCCCATTTTACTAATGAGAAAATCAAAGTTAAAAGATGTCAAATTATTTGCATAGGATTAAGGAGCTAGTGTCTAAGGCACTACTGAAATTTAGTTTTTCCTCACTCTAACTGAAGCTTTCTACACATTATTCCGAATATCTTTCTCCACTGTGTGAATAAAACTACAAACTATTTTTACTATAAAATAAAGAAAGTAAGTAATGGAAAGGAATTAGTTGCTCATGGGTGCATTATAATAAAATAATTTAAATGAAAACACTACCTAAATTAACTTACAAATTTCATGACACACACATCTGTCAAAGGATTACCGTATATAAGCAAACAAGATTTTTCCAAAACATCATGTTTTTATAAATTAGAACTAAATTCTAGATCAAAAAGTCTACAGTCTTAAGGGAAATAATGAAAAAAAAGTATGAAGAAAGGGGTCCTAGCAATACAGGACCTTACATAATTACTTGAAACTGTTTAAAAAATGCAAAAGTTTATCAGTGGAGCAGATTAACTACAAAAAAATAGAAAAACAATTGAATGCAGTTTAGCTCAGAAAACCAGAAGCCAGGAAAAGACTCATTATTTTATAAAAACTGTTGAAAATATTAGGAAGTAGTCTGGAGCAAATGAGGCTTTAACCAACATCTGCAATGACATAATAACAAAAGTTCTAATTACACATGTGACATATATTCTATAAATTTAATATCATCAAAAATAGGGGAAAATGGAAGGAGATACATTTCATTCTTATGGAAAAGGAAAGAGTTCTTGATTAAACAATGGATAGAGAGGATCACAGGAGATAAAATGGAGAATTCTAATTATATAAAATTGAAAATGTTTTACACAAGAAAAAGTGATGCAGGAAAGAGTTACTTGGGGAAAAGTCTTAGCAACTATTGTTTTTGATACAGATCTTATATCCAAAATTTATAATGAACATACACAAACATACAACAAAATCATTCCTCAATAGTAATAGTTAATATGAACACATTGTTTTCAAGGTAAAAATCTGAGCTCTCAACAACTACATAAAATGCCCCTAATTAATAATAATAATAATACAAGCTAAAATAATTTTGAAGTTTCACATCACATCTGTGTTGGCCAAGATGTAAAAAAAAAGGAAAATAACAACTGTAGGTACAGGACTAGAGGAAGATGGACACAGTAAAATATTCTTGTTGAAGCTGTTCCAGAATTGCATTCTGGAATGTAATTTGGAACTATATCTTCAAATCACCAAAAATGGTGCATACCATTTCACTATAAGGAATATATGCCAAAAGATCAAAGAAAGAAACAAAAGACCCATATGTACAAAATATTTAGAGCAGCAGTTTGAATTGGAGTAAGGCGCAACACCAACCACAGTGGCATACCCAGGACAGCTGCTAGTGCGGGTACTTAGATCTGCTTTACTAAGGAAAGCAACTTAAAAGGGGTCAATGATCTTCTTTAATTACATGGAAAAAATACAAAGAGAAATAAAAACCAACAGACATGGCTCTACTGCCTGAATCAAAGCTTTACACCCACCACTGAATAGAGAGAGCCTTTACCTCTGAGTAGTCAGAGGGTTCTTAACACACGGCCCCTCAGAGTCTCAACCAGGGAATCACATCTTTCTCGTAAGTGAGCCCCCAAAGTAAAAGCTCACCTCTCAGAATATATACTCTTTAGGCTAAGTGCCTAATTAGAAATTAACAAAAGCAAGCAAGCAAGCAAGCTTCCCTTGATGGGCTCCACATGAGGCCTATTGATAGGTGGGACAGATCTTATTCCCCATTAACCTTACATAAGGAACTAAAAACAAAGTGGCTACCCATCAATTAGGGAATGTCTAAAAAAATTATGAATATAACAGATTATTACTAATAAATTATGAAAAAGACAGATTCAGAGAAGCCTGGAATAAAATGATAAAGAACGAAGCAGGCGGAATCAGAACTATTTATTCCATGATCATAACATTTTAAAGTTAAAAAAGAAAAGCTTTGAAATTTGGAGTTAAGAATTCTTATCAAAGTGTATTTTGGGTGGGGTCATATTACCCACACATGTAGGCAGTATTGCCTATAGGCATAAGATCTAAGCTAATAGCTGCAACTCCCTTCTTTCTAACTTGGCTTACTTTCTCACGCCAACCTGTATTCCTACTGACAGCTATGAGGGCTTTCTTAGAAGTGGGAATGGCCATAGGCATGTCCATGCTGCTATAATTCATTCTTACAGTCTTAGTGGACACTCTGATCTTAGTTAGTCAATAAGCACTTCTTAAGTGTGTCTTATGTTTCCAACTCCTAGGCATTATGCTAAGTTCTGGTGATACAAAGAAAAGAAAAATAACATGGCTTCTATATTCAAGAAGTTCAAAGGTCCTGCTGGGCAAAGCTGCTCCTCTCCTTTTTGGGAACTGATGAAGCAGTGACAAACACTGTTAGTAAACTAAATTGTAGAATGTAGACAAAGTATTACACTTTTTTTTTTAGCAAAAATATATCAACCTTACACTCTGTAATTACCAGTAACACTAAGCCTAATCTGAATTTTTCAGTCTGTTCTCTTATCTGAGCACTGAAGAGCACTATAGCCTAAGCTAGCAAATTCTCTACTTAATGTGATGCTGTTTTCTTCAACCAGCTCCCAAAAATAATGCTCCTTCTATAATTACCAAAACTCCCAGCAAAAGGAATACACAGCCCATATTTCTATTTCTCCTTTTCCCCTTAAGCCATAATAAGAAATAAAGGATAACAAAAGTGTCTCTGAGAGGTTGCCCCTCTCTCAAACTGTATATGGCATCAAGGGCAATGTAGCCTTTCTCTAGTTAATCAGTTCTCAACAAAGCACAGTGCCAAGTAGTTTAAGAACCCGTCTTTAATAAGCCGTCAGTTTGAGGCCCCTGCTATGTTTCTTTCTTTGTTCTGCATTCTGGATTTTATAGACAGCATTTTTCACTGCCTTCTGTGCCTTCTTTCTTTGACTTCTTCCTCTTGCACTAAGCTTCTCCTTGACATTTCTGTTTCCAAGTAGGGTCTCCTTGTGCTTAGTTACGTATCTCTACCATATGATGAGAAACTTCAAAAACCGCGACTATTTTCTGTCAGAAATGATCCAAGACAGTCCAGTTCTCAATATGTTGTTTGACTTAGTGTTTCCAAGCTTTAAACCCTTAAAGTTTTAAAACAGTAGTATTCAAATTAGTTGCTGAAACACAAGGCACTGCAGCAGTCTTGGGTTTTAGGAAGGGCTTTTGCCTCTGAGAGATTGTTCTCTTTCTAATCTTCTCAAAACTCTCAAGTAGTTTTTCTGATAGTTCGTTTCATATCAAGGTGGTTTCTTCAGTGTTTCATACAACTTCTTCTTCTGCACCTTTCAGTCACCAAAATATCCTTGTAACAAAGCAGCAACACCTTAAAATATAATTAGCAATAATGATCTAGAAGACTGATAATGAAACATGCCTCCCGCTTATTGGTGAGGAGGTCATAGACTGTAGGTATAGGATGAGGTATACAGCTCCAGATATGACCATTACAGCACAATTTCATTTTGCTGGACTATATTTTTTTTATAAAAGAATGGTTTTTATTTTGTGGGAAAAGAGTAGAGGTGAACAGTGAAGGAATGATTAATTAAAACAAGAAAAGATGAAATTAAAGAGAAAAATGAAATATTTTTAAAACATAGAGAAGACTAGAGAGGTACTCAGAAGGGATTATTAGGCAATATTGATGATACTATTTTAAGTGTATAAAAAAGGGAATGAATCCTATGAAGTACATTCATAGTTCCATACATACTTCTCGTTTCTGGCCTTTTGTATTTGGAAACATTTATATTTGTTAATGATTTTCCAATGCTCAACAACAACAAAAAAAAAATTAAAAGAAAGAAGGAGAGAGGAAAATTCTCTAATACCTTATTTGGAGCCAAGCTGGGTCATGGTATCGGTGTTGCACTCGGAGTCATGAACCTTTGTTTCCAGTGCTTTTCCTCTACAAAAAGTATTGCTGTAAAGAGCTTATTCTCTTGGACCTTTCCACCTACTTTTGATGCTCCTTGGGTACATACCTGTAATATTAATTAAGTTGGTCCTTTTTACTGTTTTAGAATGCTAAATTAATTGCCATTGAGTCTTACTAATTGCTAAACCCCAGGCCTGCACCCTTTTACTAGTAGGTGCAAAGCCCCAAGCTGGTTAGCCAACTAGTTCGCTAGTTTGAGAGAGGTGGGAAGCCCCCAGAACCCTAACAGAGTTGCTAAGACCAGAGCCACTAGTAGGCACCTAAGTTCTGGTCGCTCAGATGACGTTTGATGTTGTCTAAAGACTGTATAAAAAGAGAGAACAGAGTTGTTTGCTTGGGGCTCTGAGCCACAGGATGAGTGGTGTGTAACTCTGGGCCAGCCATTGTTAAGAGCTCCCTGGCTTGTCAACCCAGATATTGATGGTTTCTTGGTAACTATGAATTGTGGTCTGTTCTGTTTATATTGTGTATTCTTGTAACTTGTTTGCATTGCTCTGAAGTTCAGGTTGCTGACTTTTCCTCCTGAACTAAGTGAATTTATATGTATGTGTTGGATTAAAGTAAGATTGTTAACCTCTTAATGTTACTTTCTTTAGTAAAGCAGATCAAAAGAACCTGTGCTGGCAGCATTATTGTTGTTGGGCTTGTGTTGGTCTTTCACCCCCACAACAGCTGCTAGCTGAATTGTTGTGACAATGCCTACCAGTAGAATCTCTTGGGTAAATGCTATGGACATTGTGCCCACTTTCTAATGGTGGTACATTGCTTTCTACACTATCTTTTGTGATCATTGCTAATTTGCTGAGTATGAAACAACTTTAAAGTTGTTTTTGTTTGCATTGAAATTTCCTTATTTGTAGTCATTTGGAGCAATCTTTCATATGATTGTTAATAGTTTTTAATTCCTTTGAGAAGTAACAGTTTGTATCATTTGACTGTTTATCCATACCCTTTAGCATTTTTGTAGAATTCTATTCTGAAGTAGGAATAGACTCTTCTTCTCACTGTTGACCTTGTATCATGGTCAATGTTTAACAGTTACTCCAGATAGTCACTGAATGTTCATACTTCACTGTGGCTTAGATGAAGGAGTGAGCTTCATCTAAATAACCCAAGTAACCAAAGTTAAACTAGCATTCGGCATATTGAACATCAACTTGGAGGTGTGTTATCCTGTTGGAGATCCCTAAATGTCAATACCTAACAGTATCACAAAACTTGATAGGTATTAGGTGAGAGGTATATTACATAAATGAAAGAATTTTTTTAAATGCAAACATATGGAACACTGGGAATTTCAGTCCTGGATGGGAATCCCCCTTGATATAAGAATTTTTCTACTTAGCTCCTCTGGAAGGAGAATGTTATATGATGGCTCTATTTATTAGGTTTCCATGATACTTTTTTCTTCACCAGTCATCCAGCCTGAAGACAGACAAATGTTCTACTAAATGATCTTTCAATCCAAGGGTGCAATGATTCTCTCATATAATGTTCTAATACAATGCTTTTCAGAAAGATAATGTGACAACTGTGGTTAGACGCACCCTACGGCCTGGAGGGCCCAGTTGGAATTTGTACCACACAGTGGGAAATGACAAATGACTTAATGCTTTTGACTAAATAATTTAGAAGTTTTTTTTTTTTAAGTTGTGGGCTGTTTTAGGACTTGTAAAGGGGTCCAGGTATAGAAAAAAGCCTCATCTAGGTCTCCAAAGCCGGTTGGTTGGTTGTTGTCTTTTGTTCTTGAAGAGGATCAAAATGGTATCTCTATATTAGAGTCAAATTACAGTGTGTATGATTGTGGCTGATCAGACCAATGAGAGCTTGGAATGCTCTAGCACAGGTTGGGTACCAATAGTCCATATGAACATTTGTGGTGGATTCTCTAAATATGTACATATCATTTCTTATGAGCTACTTCAATTCTGCTTTGCTTGTAGAGCACGGCACCTTCTTTGATGAGGGCACGCCATGCTAGGCAGTCCTATGGCAGTGTCTCCCATGTCAAAGCCCACTGTAGTGGAAAAAGCATCAAATTAGGAATCATTGTACCTTTGTTCAAATCCCATATCTTCTATTTACTGCCAGTGTGATCTTGGGAGGAAAATCTCTTACTGACCTCTGTGGACTTCAGTTTTTTCGTCTTTAAAATGAGAAACCGGACTAGGTGCTATCTTTGAGTTTTTCATCCTTTAAGGTTTAATAGCTGAATTCACAATAGCTGAATCCTCTTAATGATATGAACTCAATAAATTGTACCTGGATTGAAGGACTTGGTCAAAATATTTAATATCTCTAAGACTCAATGTCTTCAGCTAGAAAACGAAAGGGCTGAAGTAGAGAACCTTTCAGGCTCTTCCAACTTTAAATTCACGACTGTCTTTTGAGTATCAGTCTTGCTAAATTCAGAACGATTGGCAGAACATTGACTGTTAACAAAGACCAGGGGTGTGCTGGTAAATGTTTAACAATTGGTACCCCCCCCCAAAAGTGCCCATGAAATACTTTTAAGCTTAATCTTCACTATTAACATTTCTCCCATCACTTCTTAAGTCTAAACAGCAAGCAAAACAAGCAGGCCCTGATTTATATCATTTGACAGTTTCTTAGGTATAAATGCTCACATCGGAAATTTAACAAGTGGCTCTCAAGAACTGGTTTAAGGGGCTCCAGCACATGCCCTAATATGATTATTACTTTCAGTTGATAAGAATAACTCCTATCTTAGGTGTTAAATATATCAAATGCCCTCTTTTCTAGGCATGCCACATTGCAAAGTTACCTAGACACCATAAGAAGATGGCCAATTTTCAAATAATTAATGATATCATTAAAACTATAGTGAACATGCTCTTTTCTTTGACAATTCAGAAAGGCACTTCATGACGTTGTTTATTCAGGGTCATCATTATGGATATCAGTTAATAGAATTGGATAAGCACAAAAATACCATGGAGATATTTCTGATCAATTGAATCATGTTAAATTTTTCATTATATAGTATGCTCAAATGCTTGAGTTTTTAGTTTATTTATTTATCCATTGCTAACCCTCATAGGATAATGGATTTAGAGCTACAAGGGATTTTAGAGACTTTAAAAATGAGGAAAGTGAGCCACAGAGAGGTTAAATGCCTTGTCCAAGCTCACATTAGCAAGTACTAGAGGTGGGATTTAAACTGGGGTCTTCTTGACTATACCCTATTAGACCACACATCAAGGAGAATCATCTTTGATTGGAAAGGACAGAAGAAAATGGCTAATAGGGAATTGACACCTAAGGTAAGTAAACATATGAAAGAGCCCTGAAATATTCTTTATGAACTCAAATCACTGCTACCACATGAGCTACCTTCAAGGGTACAGAAAGGATTATAATTGGTTGTCAAGGATTTTTGAAATAATGTCCCTGGGCAACAGAAAATACACTGCAGGATTTTTATTGTTGTTCAGTTGTTTCAGTGGTGTCCTACTCTTCATGACTCCATCTGGGGCTTTCTTGGCAAAGATATTGGAGTAGTTTGCCATTTCTTTCCTCGGCTCATTTTATAAATAAGGAAACTGAAGCAAAGAGGGTTAAGTGACCTGTCCAAGGTCACACAGCTAGTAAATGTCTGAGGCCAGATTTGAACTCAGGAAGATGAAACTTCCTGACTCCAAACCTTGCACTTTATCCACTACACCACAATTTATGAAACATGCATTTAATTAATCAAATATTGATTAAGTATCTACTGTGTGCAGATCTGGGGATACAAAGTAAAAAAATAGTGTTAGTGCTTGTCCTCAAGAAGCTTACCTGTTAACTAAAGAGTTACAAGTACCCAGATAACTAAATACAGTGCATAAAATTATTCCAATTAATTTCAAGAGGAAGAGAGCCATAATACCTAAAGAGATCAGGAAAGGCTTCATCTAGGTCAGGAGGTGGCATGGGTGCTGTGCCTTGAAGAAAGGTAGGGATTCTAAGACATGGGACTGCGGAGGATGGAAGTGTTGCTAGATCAGACCTATGCAAAGACAAGGAGGCAGAAGATGAAAGGCAGTTTACAGGGAGCACTTAATGACACAATTTGACTGTGGTGTTTAGGGGATAAGGAGGAGAAAGGTAATATGAAATGAAATGAAATGAAAAATAATAGTTCGAATCTATATAGTACTTTAAAACTTGGGAAGTACTTTATAATATCATCTCATTTTATCCTCAGAATAACCCTGGGAGGTAAGTGCTATCTTTTAACACCATCTTAGAAATGAAGATGCTCAGGCAGTCAAAGTCAAAGTGACTTGCCTAGGGTCCAACCAGTAAGTGTTTGAGGCAAGATTTGAACTAAGGTCTTCTTGATTCTAGATCCACCACTCTATTCACTGTGGGTTTCAGATTGCAGGAGGCTTTAAATGCCAGGCTGAAAATTTTGTATTTGGTCCTAGAGGGAGCCACTAAAGATTTTTGAATAAGTGATATGTGCATATCTATATTTTAGGAAGGCTCAAATTAGTAGCCATGTGCAATTTGGATTAGGAAGAGGAGAGACTGAAATATGAGAGAAATTGGGAGGCTCTTGTAATATTCCTAAGGAGAGATGATCAGGCTCGAACTAGGGTGGTCATGGTGAGCAGAAGGGAGTGAATATGAGAGAGCTTGTGGAGGTGGTGCAGACAAAATCTCTCATGCTATTACTGTAGAAAACATAGAAATTCTATCCATCTCTGCAGCAAGAACTGACAGAGTCTGAATGTAGATTGAAACATACTTTTTCTTTATTTTTTTTTCTTTTTTCTTTATTTCTGTTTTTTTGGTCTGTGTTTTCTTTCACAACATGACTAATGGGGGGAGGGGGAGGGAAGGGAGAGAGAAAATTTGGAAGGAAAAATTTTAAAAATGAGTGTTAAAATTGTTTTCACAAGTAATTGGAGAAAAATAAAATATTAAACTTTAAAAAGATTGAGAACTGAAACTAAGTGCCAGGAATGTTGAGATTCAGAAATGTTTGAATAGCTACCATCAAAGAGTAGTCACTGATGACTTGATGGCGACTTGGAAGGAGGTGTCCAATGAAGTGTTCCAGGTACCTGTGTTTGGCCCTGTGCCATTTAACTTTTTTTTGTCAGTGATTTGGATATAAGTTTGGATAATATGTGGGGGGGGGTAGAGTCATAGTGGATAGATTGCCAGACATAGAGTCACAAAGACTCATCTTCTTGAGTTCAAAGCGGGCCTCAAACACTTACTAGCTCTGCAACCCTAGGCAAGTCATTTATCCCTGTTTGCCTCAGTTTCCTTATCTTTAAAATGAGCTAGAGAAGGAAATGGAAAAGCACTCCAGTTTCTTTGCCAAGAAAATCACAAATGGTGTTACAAAGAATCAGACACAACTGAAAAATGACTGAACAACAAGAATGGATAATATGCTTATAAAATTTACTCTCATACAAGATGTCATTAAGCTGGGAAGGATAGCTATCACACTGAATGACAATCAAGGTTAAAAAATATTTTAACAGGCTGGAATATTCAGTCTGATTAGTAAGAAGAAAAAGGGATAAATATAATATCTTTCACTAAGGTTAAAAAGAACCAATTGTGTAGGCACAAGATGGGGAAAAGTGATTTCAATCTCAGGTTGGATAAGTAAGATCCTGGGGGGGTTAGTGGTCTGCAAGCTCGATATAATTCGACAGTGTGCTATGACATCCAAAAAACCTAATGCTATTTTAGGCTGCATGAAGAGATGTACAATGTCTACACAGTAGGATTAGGGGGAGGATGGTTCCACTATGCTTTGTCCTGATATCCATATCTACATATTGTGGTGAGTAGTGGGTGCTGCATTTTAGGAAAGATGGATAAGTTGGAGATTTTCCAGAGAGTTGAAGTCAGAAGAGCAAAAGGTGTCAAGTTCATACCATAGGAAGATTGATTGAAGGAATTTGAATGTTTAGCCTAGAGCAAAGAAGATTTAGGGGAAACAGATATTTTCAAGTCTTTAAAGGACTGTCAAGTGAAGAGGGATTTGACATACTCTGTCCCTAGAGGGCAGCAGGTGAAGCAAAATGATGTAGGGTAAAAAGAAGCAAATAGAATGATAATAATAAGAAAGACTTCTAACAATTAGAGTGATGTAAACATAGAATGGGATCTCTGGGGAAGGGTTCCCCAAAATGGAGACTCTTCAGGCAAAGTCTGGATATCTATTCTGAGCTATAGAGGGATTTCTTGTTCAGATACAGGTTAGACTAGAGGGCCCCTGAGATTCCTTCCAACTCTGAGATTTTGTGATTCCATATTTTATTAAGAGGCTATTACAAGATGTCTCTGTGGGCTGCTTTTCAAAACATTCTAGGCTCAGTGAAGGGGTAGAAAATGCCTTTTTGTCTTCTTTGTCTATATCCTAATACCTTGGGAGTATATCAGAAATTCTATCATCGAGTTATAGCATCTCCAATTCATAATTCAGTCAACAAACACTTAACTGAGTGTCTGCTGTGTGCCTGGAACTGTATATAACAAAACCGTTTTTATAAGGTCTCAGTGGAAATTGACTGAAATTCTAACGCTGTGCGGTAAATTATTTTGCTAAGGGGAAAGAATACTTATTGGAAAAGGTCTATTTGCATGGCTCAAAGAGTCTTCTCCTAGGATGTACTCCAAAACAGTTTTTTTGTTGTTGTTGCTGAAGCGATCATGTGCTGAGCTCAGGTAGTATAGGTAAATATTAATTACGGATTAACTGGAATTTTGATTTTGGCCTACAGGACATGCCGAGGCAGGGAAATCCATAAACTATAAATGAAAAACACCAGTGCAATGGAATGAAACATTTACAGCATCTGTAAGAGAGAAATGATTACAGTGAAACTACCTGGAGCACTTCAGAAAGTTTTATAATTTTTTTTTAAGTCAGAAACAAGGCTATCTTAAGAGGGTATATAACATGGGAATTTAATGCAACATTTCTGCAACCACATAATTACATTTTATAACCTTTTTTTGAGACTGGCTTAAGGCTCTTATTTTTGTTCCCATTCATGGGAACAATGGTAGAATTGACCAAGTAGGGCCTTAAGGTAAGCTTGTTCTAGGAGGCAGAACTAGGATTTTCAAAGATGCTGGTTATGAGGCACAGAAACAGTTTTTGAAAGTTTCCTTACACCAGATAATTCTATTTTAAAACTAGAAGGGACATAAGAGGTCACTGAGTTTAGCCACCTCATTTTATTTTTTTAAATGCGGACACTGAGGCCCAGGAGATTCAATAAGTTGTGAAAGGTCACAGAGGTTATTTCACATTACCCCAACTCTTTTTTTTAAGATTAAACATTTCAGTTCCTTCAATAGTTGTTCATAGATGTTAGACTTTCCACAATCCCAGGTTCTGGACAATCTCGAGCTTATCAGTGTCCTTCCCAAAAATGAGTAGAAAAGTCAGGGTTTGATCCCAGACTGTGGTAATGGTATGGTACGGTAGAAAAGGCATTTAATGTGGAGTCAGAACAACTGGGTTCAAATTCTGCTTCTCTCACATTCTACTATATGACCAAAGACAAAGTCATGTAACTTCTCTGGCCTGTTTTCTCATCTGTCAAAAGTAAAGCCTGGAAAAGAGAGTCTCTGAGGTCCCTTTCAATTTAATATCCACAATCCTAGATATTCTCGCTTCCCCAATCTCTGAGGTCAACTGCTTAGGTCTCTATGTTTGTTTGCATAAAGCAGGAATGACATTGCAATGGGGAGTTGTAGGAATTTTTTCTTCCATTTTACTTTTTTTGGATCCTTGACATCCTTGTGGACTAAAGAAACGCTCAGGTAAAAATCTTAAAATGGGGAAACCAGCTTGCTTACTTCAGGGATTCAGGTATACTCTCTCTTCACTCCTTTAATCTCAGTTTGTCTCCAAAGACCCTTCTTTCATATGTTGCATATAGTTTTTATTATGCGAAAGGAGATTAGGGATGTTAAGCAGGTGACAAATATCAACAATGAGCCGGGGATTTATTATAATCAACCAATATGCTGAGACTTGTAACTGCTCCGTGCTTTATGCTCCATAATTATATGGTTGCCACAGTGTAGCCATTCAATGATGTTATAATTAGTGAGTAATTAACTAAGGCATTTGATGAGATGCTGTGGAGCATGAAACATGTGTGCAGATTGATAACATGAGGATTTGTAAACTGATGAGTCAACAGTTTTCTAAGACCACCTTTGGGAGACTTAATTTCAACGTTAAGTATTTGAAACTCCCCTTCCGAGACCCACTTCAAAGATTTGTTGTTATTATTGTCATTCCATTGTTTCAGCTGTGTCCAACTCTTTGTGACCTCATTTGGAGTTTTCTTGGCAAAGGTATTTGAGTGGTTTGCCATTTCCTTCTCTGGATCATTTTACCATTGAAGAAACTGAGGCAAACAGCGTTAAGTGATTTGCCCAAGGTCAAACGGCCAGTCAGTGTCTGAGGCTGGATTTGAACTCAGGTCTTTATGACTCAGTTCTCAACTCACTGCACCACCTAGCTGCCACATTTATAAGATACCTAAAGTATCTGAGACATTTTTTAATTTTTTTTTTAATGTTACCTTTCATCAGGAAAACATGAAGGCAGAGAGAAGAATGCATGAGACATAACAGAGAGGCAGATAAAAGACTTCCTATGAATTTTAGAAAACAGAAGGGTCTTCTTGAGACATAGTAGATGTCCCCCCTCACTGGAGGTGTTAAAGCAAAAGCTGAATGATCATGTGTCAGGAATGCTATAATGAGGATTTATGATTCAGGTCCAAGAGATTGTAAACTTTCTTTCCATTCTAAGAAAGATGAGAGAATATATATTTAGGAGAGGAAAAAATAATTTCAGGAAAAGGAAAGGTGAGAAGGAGACAGTGAAGTGAGAGAGAAATCAGGAAGGGAGCGAGAAGGAATGGTGAGGTAGAAAAAGTTTTGTGTTATTAGTTTATTTCATTGAGATACAAAGATCCCAAACAACAAATCACTAATAAAACACTTCTAGAAGAGGGTGAGAGTGTCAAAATGAAAATATCCCATCTCCAGATTTCTTTATCAGCCCAATAAATCTTTTTGGATCATTAAGTCATATGCCATTGAGATGTAGAAGACAATCAGCAGAGCAAAAAAAAATGCTGAGGGTTGTGAAATTCAGTCAGTTTCATTCATATTAGTCAATTTATTTTTTTCCTTCTATTCCTTTTACCACAGAGTTTCTGCTGTTATGGAGATTAGGACAAATCATTGTTGCCACCATATTAATATAGTACACGATCCCTCCCCTTAATAAAGCACTGTATGATAATGGAGAGTTCAACGTACAAATGACCTCTGGGTTTGTGATGAAGACATAAGGATTCTAATACCAGCTCTGAAACTTACTAACTTTAAAAATATATACTTATTTAATGTTTTGCCCATTTACACATAAAACAATTGTTATTATTCTTTATTTTAATTTTAAGTACAATTTTTTTTTCCTTTCTCCACCTTCCCCCATTGAGAAGGCAAGAAATTTGATAGAGGTTATATACATGTAATCGTGCAAAGCATATTTCCATGTTAATCATTTTGTGAAAGAAAATATAGACCAAAAAAAAAACTCATGAAAACTAAAGAAAATTTTTAGAAGGATGCTTCAATCTACATTCAGACTCCATCAGTTCTTTCTCTCAAGATGGGTAGTATTCATCATAAGTCCTTCAGAATTGTCTTGGATCATCGTAGCATAGTTA
This sequence comes from Phalanger gymnotis, assembly GCA_028646595.1. Classification (NCBI taxonomy): domain Eukaryota; kingdom Metazoa; phylum Chordata; class Mammalia; order Diprotodontia; family Phalangeridae; genus Phalanger; species Phalanger gymnotis. The sequence continues at coordinate 136,055,486 of CM053624.1, forward strand.
AGTCATTCATACTTGATCATTGCGCAATATTGCTGTTACTGTGTACAGTGTTCTCCTGGTTCTGCTCATTTCACTTTACATCAGTTCACATATTACCAGGATTTTCTGGGAACATCCTGCTCATCATTTCTTATAGCACAATAGTGTTCCATCACAATCATATACATTCCTCAATTGATAGTCATCCCCTCAATTTCAAATTCTTTGCTACCACTAAAAGAACTGCTAAAATATTTTTGTACTTATAGGTCCTTTTGCTTTTTCAAAAAAAATCTCTTTGGGATACAGACTTAATAGTGGTGTTCCTCAGTCAAAGAGTATACATGGTTTCATGGCTCTTTGGACATAGATCCAAATTGCTCTACAAAATGGTTGAATCAGTTCATAACTCTGGTGTCTTAGTTTCCTCACATTGCCTCCAACATTTGTCATTTTCCTTTTCTGTCATATTAGCCAAGCTGAGAGGGATGGAGTAGTAGAGCTGTTTTAATTTTAATTTGCATTTCTCTAATCAATAGTGATTTAGAACATTTTTTTTCATGTGACTATAGATAGCTTTCATTACTTTGTCTGAAAATTGCCTGTTCATATCCTTTGACCTTTTATCAGTTGGGGAATAGTTCTTATTTTTAAAAGTTTGTCTAAGTTCTCTATATATTTAAGAAATAACAGAAACTTGCTGTAATTTTTTTTCAGTTATGATTACTGTGTATTTCCCTCCATTTCTATTCCCCTTCCCCATCTATCCTACTCTCTCTTTTATCCTGTCCTTCCTCAAAAATGTTTTGTTTATGAGCTTTACCTCCCCCAATCCAATCTCCCTTTTATCATTCCTCCCTTCCCTTATCCTCCTTCCCTATTACTTTCCTCTGGTAAAATATAGATTTCTGCACTCAGTCGATTGCTACATCCTCTTTAACCTAATTCTGATGAGAGCAAGGTTCAAGTACTCCCCACTCCTTTCCCCTCTATTGTGAAAGCTCTTTTGCCCCCTCTTTTATGTGAGCTCATTGAGCCTCTTCTACCTCTCCTTTCCCCCTTCTCCCAGTGCATTACTCTTTCTCATCCCTTAATTTTATTGTTTTAGATAAGCATTCCATCATGTTCAACGCACACCCATGACCTCCGTTTATCTATACTCCTTCTAACTGCCTTATTAATGAGAAAGTTCTTAGGAGTTACAAGTATCATCTTCTTATGTAGGAATGTAAACAGTTTAACCATATTGAATCCCTTATATTTTCTCTTTCCTATTGTAATGGCAACCACACTGGCACACTCAGGATGGCTGCTAGCACAGATTCTTAGATTTGCTTTTCTATAAAAGGCTGTTCAAAAAAGGGTTAACAGTCCTACTTTCAATTTCCTTCACTAGTTTAGGGGAAAAGTCAGCACCCTGAATGTCAGGGAAAATACAGAGAAAATACAAGCAGAGACATTAGCACAAAGACCAACAGCCAGGGCTCTTAACTGCCTGAATCAAAGCAATATTGCTACATACTTTACATACATCACTGCATCTAGAGAGCCTTTTTATCCGAGTAGTTGAGGGGCTCTGAACATTTGGCTACTTAGAGTCTCGACCAGGAAATCACAAGGTCCTTCTCATAAGCGAGCCCCCAAAGCAAAATACCAACTCAGAGTATATATATGCTTCTCAGAGACAGAAGGCATCACAACTCTCCTGACTCAGTGCCTAATTAGAAATTAGCAAAAGGTGTGAAAGCCTTCCTTCAAGCAAGCCTCCCCTAAGCAAGCTTTCCCTTTAAGCAAATTCTTCTTAGGCAAGTTCCTCCTCCAATAGGCTCTTTGTGACTCATGATGTATTACAGCAGGAAGCCAGGCCAGAGCTCAAAGTAGGTCACATAGGCCTATTAATGTTTGGGGAAGACCTTCCTAAACCATTAACATTGTACCTATTTACTTTTTTACGCTTCTCTTGTATTTGAAAATCAAATTTTCTATTCAGCTCTGGTCTTTTCTTATTCTGAGGGAATACATAGTTTTCATGAGACCGCAGAAGGGATTCACGACACACAAAAAGTTTGAAAACCTCTCTTCTAGAACCATTGCCATGTATTTTACTTTATCAAAAACTATGCATTACAACTTATTCGATTTGTTAATTGTTCTAAACATGTACTTAGGGTTAAACTTTGATTCCAGGATGCTGACCTGTCTCTTAACACATGCAGCCTTATTTTCTTCTTCATTGTCTTACGCTTGATATGTCCTATTTGGAGGAAACAAAGGTATTAGAAACTATTGCCTTTATGCATTGGTTCAATTGGCCTGCAGATTTAAGCTCAATGATTTCAGTCTCTATTCTACTTTGGCACACTTTAAAAATTTTATACTTATCAAGTTAAAATGACATTGTCACATTGTTGGAGAAAGTTTCAATGGAATGAGGTATCTGTTTAATGTTCTTATAAGTACTTTGAGGACATCTTCATATATCAAATGGTTAATATGATATTTTGGCAGAACTCTTTTTTGACTTCAAAGCTAGTTCTATTCAGAAGTGGAGGTAATAGGTTTAAGCCTAGGAGGAAGCATAGTGGGATTAAATGGTCTCCCTGGAAAATGCCACATTTTATATTACTTGTTCTTCACATTATTAGATTGATGGTATATTGCCAAACTTTCTGTCATTGGTCAGAAATTCATTGTTATATGACTTAGAATTGAGGGTGCCATTGAAACAAAGTGGCATGAAACCTTGGCCTCTAACTAGTAAGCTATTCCTAGTTTTGTTATGTAATCACAATGGTGCATAATAAAAACATTCATTCTTCAGTCTATTTCATTCATATTCATGGTTTGCCCACTTTAGTGACCTGCGCCATCCATGCTGAACCATTTCCACTGGGGGAACGGGATTCATATTTCTGATCTGTTCTGTTGGATTTCTTTCTGTGGTAGAAAACATGGAGCTCCTATCACTCCAATTCTTTTTGGTGGCAAGCTGGTCATCACAGTAATTTCAAGTACTGTAGGGTCATCCTATGGTGCATGGTTCTCTAGCTTTTTCTTAGATTTATAGGAATATTTTCATCTCTGTGGCTTAGATACTAAACCAATCAATGGTATTGCCAAAGTCCATTTGGTCAGTGTTTCAGGATGTCTATCAGCTCTTCACAGATAACAGTTTTAGGACACACAGAATCCCTACTGTATATCACCTTGACTGGTATTGACTTACTTTGCCATAACCCTCCACTCGCAGCATGGAGGGTATCTATTGTTATTTTATCATTATTAGTGGTGGTGATAGTGGTGTCATTTATGATAACACTTATTATCATCATTTTATAGTGTCTTCTAGTTCAATGAAGTTCTTATTTTTTACTTTTATCAAAGAGAGTCATATGTTCAGAAAATAAAAATAGCTTCAACATTTTTAGATATATTCAGGGATGATAGGATAATAACAGGTTTTTAAGGGACACTAGGATATCTGGGCCAGATCCTCAAGAGGTTGATAATAGAAAGGTCAACCATGTTCCTTGGTATCTCTGTCAGAGACAAAATACTAGACAGGTTACAACACGGACCTGACACTATGTGAAATGTTCTAATGAAAACCTCCTGAAACTTCAAGTTACATGATAGGATGTCCCGGAAGTGCCCAATTACCTCTTCAGTAATAAGAACATGGGTCAGCTACATGATTCAGCAGATAGAGTTCTGGGTCTGGAGTTAGGAAGACTCATCTTTTTGAGTTCAAATCTGGCCTCAGACACTTATTAGTTGTGTGGCCCTGGGCAAGTCACTTAACCCTCTTTGCCTCAGGTCCTCATCTATAAAATGAGTTGAAGAAGGAAATGGCAAACCAGTCCAGTATCTCTGTCAAGGATACCCCAAATGGGGTCATGGAGGTTTAGATGTGACTGAGAAATGACTGAATAACAACAAAAATAAGACCCTGGGCTAGAATGAAGATGGCGGACAGGGTAGTAAAGGAAGGGAAATATCTGACGTAATGAAGAGGCATAATTAACAAAACTGAATGGATGGAAGAATAAGAAAAGTCAAAGATGGCTTTGTGATTAGGAACATAGATAATTAGGAAATCATTAACAAAGTATAATCACATGTGTACCCATACTGCTTCCCACCACAATTATACTTTTAAATTTTGGTTGCTAAGTGATGGTCTTAGAAACCTTTCTGAGGTGCATTGAAGTTAAGTGACTTGTCTATACTCATGCAGTCAGTATATGTCAGGGACAAATCTTGAACCTAGGTATTTCCAGCTCCAAGGCCAGTACTTTACCCACCATATCACACTGCCTCTACTCTGGCATAAAATTCCTATTTGTATATCATTACCTTCCATTAAATTGTAAGCTCCTATAGAGTAGGAACTGAACCTTATTTATACTGTGCAAGTCCTATGTTAAAGTACATGTACTAGGTGCTGGGGGAGAAACAAATACTGAATAAAACATGGTCTCTGCTCTTGTGGAGCTCTGATTAAATTAGGATAACAAGAAAGACTCAGTTACCTAAAAATACTCCAAATTTATATGTCATAAGAATTTAAAATATGTGAAAGTTGAATGCTATGTAGTATCCTTAAAAGAAAGTTAATTACTGACTGGGATAATCATGGAAGATATAACAGAGTGGTATGGGTTTGAGATAACCCTTAATGGGTAAGTGGGAATCTCTGAGAACTGAGGGAGAACAATGATGGTATAAGCAGTGGCACAGAGATTGGACAGGAGAGGATGTTTACAGAAATCAGTAAGTAGTCTAGTATGGAACATCATTTTCCCCTTTACTTATTTAATATTTTTAAATTTTTCTTCATTTACATGTAAAAACAATTTTTAACATTCATTTTTAAAATTTTTTGTTCCAAATTCTCTCCTTTCCTCCCTACCCAGTCCACCCCCATTGAGAAGGCAAGCAATTCCACCTAGGTTATACTTGTGTAGTCATGCAAAACATATCCATAATAGTCATATTGTGAAACAAAACATAGGCAATAAAGCCCCCAAGAAAAATGAAGAAAATTGTTCAAAAGCATGCTTCAATCTGTATTCAGACACCATCAGTTCTTTCTTTGGGCACGGATTGCATTTTTCATCATAACTTCTTTAGGGTTGTTTTGAGTCATTTTATTGCTGAGAATAACTAAGTCATTCATGACTAATCATCTTACAATACTGTTGTTGCTTTGTACACAGTACATTTCACTTTGCATCAGCCCATGCAAGTCTTCCAGGTTTTTCTGAGAGCACCCTGCTCATTATTTCTTAGAATGCAATAGGATATTATTCCCTAAATCCAGAAAATAATTTAGTATGACCTAGTTGTATTCATGCCAGGGGTACAAGGAAGATTCAACATTAGGAAAACAATTTTTATGATTATCCATATAAATAACAAAATAACATAAAACACGATTATTTAAATAAATCACCCACCCATGTTAACACTCTAAAATCATGTACATGAGAAGACACACCTTTAATATTGTCATAAGCAGACATCTAGACAATCCAGAATTATTTTCAAAAGAGAAACACTGGAAACTTTCCCTCTAGAAACAAAAGTAAAGCAATTCCCTCATTGCCACTATTATTTGATATAACGAAACCATCTGATTCAGTGTGAGAATCTAAAAATATATGTACGCCATGCTACTAAGAGGAAAGTGGCATTTTTCATTACCTTTTTGCCAGGAGTAACATTGTTTTTATTCTTTTCAGTGCTTTTTTTCCTTTATATTAGTATGGTATATCTATCCTTTTATTTATCTATGCTCATATATATTAGTAAAATATAATATTACTAATTACTAATATAGTAGTTTATAATATTCCTAATGTAATAATATTGCTACTAATAATAGAGTACTAATTAGTAATTAATAACACTAGTAAAAAATTTAAAGCATATATGTGCATATGTTTACATCTCTTTATTCTGCTAGTGTACTAAATATTATACATACATATGTAGATACACACATCTCTATCTATTTATAGTTATGCTTATTTCACTAGTATAAGTTCATACAAATCTTCTCATGTTTCTCTGAATTCCCAATTTGTTATTCATAAAAATATACTGTTATATTCACATACCGATGGGTACACATTTTGTTTCCAATCCTTTGCTTTAAAAACTGCTACTACAAATATTTTATTTATATTGAACCTCCATTTCTGCTATTGATCTCTTTGGTAAATATGCCCAGCCATGAGATTGATAAATCAAAGGACATAAAATATTTAGGAATTTTAAAAAACATAATTCAAAATTGTTTCCTAGAACAATATTTCTTTGGGGGGGGGGGAGACAGAAGCATAAACAAGAGCAATGGTAGAAGATACAAAGAGGCACATTTGCATTTGATGTCAGAAAAATTTCCTAATAATCAGAGCTATTCCACAGAGGAATGGGCTTTGGGAGGCAAGGATTCCCTTTGTTTGGATCATTTCAAGCAGAGGCTGAGTGACCCATTAGTTGAGTTCATTAAGTACATAAGGGCAATACTATTGGGTATGATTTGTACTGGAGAGCCAACAGAGTCTCTTTCAACTATAAATTCTCTGATGTGATCAATTCATAGCTCTACCAAAAGTGACTAGTGCCTTTTTTCCCATACATAGTCTTTCCAACACTGATTATTCACAGTTTTGGGCAATACATTTTAACCAAGGAATAGGATAAAAAGTAGATTTCTTGAAGATAAGAAGTCTTATCTATATTTCCTATATTAGACACCCTCGTGTCATACTAAGGTCACAGTTCCAGAAAAATATGCAATTGAGGGAGGGATAGATTAAAAGTTTTTTTTTTTTACTTCCCTTAAAAATTCAGTTAACCATATTGCTCTATTTACTCAGGGTACTTGATGTTCATATGCTAATCTGTACAGTAAATACTCAATGAAGGGTGACTGAGCACATTTTGTAGAAACACAAAAGATAAACATGCCAAAAACAAATTCAGTAGCACAAAATTTGTTTACACAATTGGAACATTGAAAATATGGCATATCAATTTAAATGACATTGATCTCAAGTTTGTCAACAAACTTTAAAAGAAAAAAAAAAGCAGGGTGGCATTGTAAACACCAATGTGACTAAATGTTTAATTATTAAATACATTGTCCTTTCTTGCATATGTCAACACAGTGTTAGACATGATTTTTTTGTGAAGCAAATTTTTATAGATTCATACTGACAGATTTTTACCTCTCTGAAACTTTAAATGTTTATGCAATAATATTTTTTAAAGAAAATCATGTTTACCTTAGATTAGTTGAATGACATCGTGAATCCTACTGCAACCTGATAGAACTTGAATAAATTTTCCATATCATAATAACTAGTGCTATATCTTACAAAGACATGGATAAAATGGAGAGAATCCAGAAGAGTGAAAACAGTGAGGTTCCTCAGATAATGTTATATGAGTATTTGTTGAAAGAATCATGATTTTTATCTTGGAGGAAAGAAGACTTGGGTTGTGAAAATGGGAAGGGAATAATAGCTACCTTCAAATATGTGAAAGGCTCTCCCCTACAAAAGTAATTCACTGTACTCAGCTTGACCTCAGAGAACAAAATTGGGAATGAGTACAAGGTGCAGATTGAGTCTTGATATAAGAACAACTTTGGACCAATAGAGCTATCAAAATGTGGAATGAGTTGCATTGAGAGGTAGTGAGTTCTACTTCACAAGATGCCTTCCAGTTGTACAATGATGTGTTAGATGTGATGTAGTTTGTTGGAGGGAGTTGTCCACATTCTGGTTAGAGCTGAAGGCATCTAGGTCCCTTCGAACTAACTCTGTGATTCCGTCATTCATCATAATAACTTAAAGGTATTGTCACTCCAGCATATTCATACTACTTTTGTATTAAATAAAATATTTGGTTGTGTATAACTACAAATCTTGAGTTATTTGCATTGTGAATAATACTTGAAATATTGGATTTTTTAAAAAAATATTGAATTTTTTAAAAGAGCGACTCTGTCAACTTGATACTGACAGGACTAGCCAGTGTGGATTATTTGTTGTTACTGGGTTGGAAAAATACTGCCTCCTTGGGAAAACCGGAGAGCCATGCACAGTGCCTACACATTCTTAATAAAACCTGTCATTTTTCATTTTCAACATGAAAATCTAGCATGATGTTAACCTGTTGTAAACTGGAGAGACAGGGGCATCCAAAGATGCCTAAGTATTTTCCAGGTGTCTGGCTGGATAGACATCTTATTACATTTTATGCCATTCGAGTCCTTGATAATGACCTAGGATCTAGGTCCAGGAATCTTATTTAGCTCACTAATATTAAGATGGGGATGGTGAAATAGAGAGTTCTTGAGGCTAGCAAAGTTACCAGAGTAGGAGATAGCAGGGCAATCTAGTTCTCTTCCAAAACTACTCACCAGACTAAGTAGTAATTAGAAAGTTCACAAGAAACCACAGTGAATCACATTTTTTTTCAGGCCAGATCTGCATAGGGAGTGAGCCTTTGGACATTGGGGAGGGTGGAGAGGTCTATCTAAAAATGCCCTATGTACCGAGCTTTCCAGCATGGGGCCTGGAATGGGGCTTGCAGCTGTGTACAAAGGCAAGGAGTGGTCATATGTATCAGGAACAGGGACTGATGCTGCGTACCACAAAGGGCACAGAAGAGTCAGTTAGCAGCTGTGTCTCTCTGACCCCAGGATTACGTCTATGGTTATCAATAACCTTAGGCTCACAGGATCATAGTATCAGACATTTAAAGCTTAGTGAGACCTTAGAAGTCATTAAGTCCAGCCTTCTCATTATACATATAATTAAATTAATCAACCATTAAAAATATCCTCATTGAAAATGTGAGAGATATAAAAGAAAGATTTGAATAGAAAGAACATAACTTTTTAAAAAAAAGAAGGATCTGATGGGAAGGCTAAAAAGAAGAGAAGCAGCAAAAGGCGGAAAGGGAGGAAGAGGAGAAGAAGGATTCAAAGAGAAAGAAATTCAAGTAAATAAGACCAAGTAAGTTATTACTAAGAGAGATCAGTCAACATGAAAGAGTAGGAAGAAGTAGTATAGCTCAGCTCAACAGCCACATGAACAAAAACAAACATCAGACTGAATAGGAATCATAAATCCAAGAAGAAGCCACAGCTTTCCATCTTTCCAACACAAAAACAAACAAATATATCACACTGGAAAGTAATTGTTTTTCACTATTTCCAGGAGAGGGGATTGGGAGACAGATCTCTGAAAAAGAAAAGGGCCTTGTCTCCCTTTCTCCAACCCAGGAGAGTGGATATAAACAAGAGTGTTAGAGAAAAAAAATGGAAAAGAAATGAGAGCCATAAAGGAGAGACTTGGAAAGAGAAACAACAGTTTAGCACAAGATATGCAAAACCTTATGCAAGTAAGAGATTCCTTGAAAATTTGAGTAGTCTCCATGAGACAATAAGGAAGATTAAAATAGAGCCAAAAGATTGAAAATTGGAAAAAATATAAGAAAATAGTCATTCTAAACAATTGGGTCAAAGAACAAATCAGAAAAAAATGGATATAGTTGGTAAATGGAGGAAACAAGATTTTATTAAGTATCTACTATATTCTAGGTGCTGTGCTAAGCACTTCACAAATCTTTCATTTGATCCTCACCACAACTCTGGAGAGCAGGGAGCCCATTTTCACTCCATTTTACAGTTGAAGAAACTGTGGCAAACATCAGTTAAATGACTTGCCCAGGGTCAAACAGCTCATAAGTGCCAGTGGCTGAATTCAGACTCAGGTTTTCTTGAATCCAGAATCTAATACAAATTCACAAGAATAAAAGTTGTTTCCTAATTTATATATAGTCAAACATAAACATTCACCGGAAGAATAAATCCAAGATATCAATAGCAATATGGAAAATGCTCTGAATCACTAATGATTAGAGAAATACAATTAAACAATTGTGGTTATGCCATACTCTTTAGATTGGAAAAAATTGACCAGAACAAAAGGAGATGACAAATGTTGGAGAGGTTGTGGAATACAGGTTTATTAATGCACCATTGATGGAGCTGTCCAGAAATTCAGAGTTCTGCCCACAAAGTTTCGAAACTATACATACCATTTGACCTAGTTATACCACTTCTAGATCTATACTTAAATAGAGATCAAAGAAAGAGAAAAATAACCTGCATGTATTAAAAAAATTATAGCAGCTCTTTTCCTGGTAGCCAAAAACTGGAAACTAAGAAAGATGCCCATATATTGGGGAATGGCTGAACAAGTTATGGTACATAAATGTAATAGAACAGTATTGTGCTATGAGAGATGGTGAAAGGAATGGTTTCAGAGAAAGTGGGAGGATTTGTATGAATTCATGTATATGGAAATAAATAGAACCAGAAGCGTAAACTGCTTTGAAAAACTGAAAAACTCTGATTGACCAAATGACCAATTTCAATTCCAGAGTATTTATGATGAAGCATACCAATCATCTCCTGACAGGTGATACATTTAGCATCCAGACTGCATATATTTTGGGGATGTGGCCAATTCAGAAATTTGTCTTGCCTAACAATGCATATTTGTTTCATGTTTTGATTTTCTCCCCACCCCGTCACCAAAAAAATAAGCATGGGGGAAGGTGGCATGGAGAGGAAATGAGCATTTTGTTCATCGAAAAAAAATCAATTTTTAAAATAGCTAGTTGAATGATGGGAGTATTCATTAATGGTTGAATGTTACATTGAGAGAATATTTCTACTCTTATTTCCCAAGGATTTGGGCTTAACTCTTTGCTTTAAAAAAACCGGTGACTTTATGAGACAGTAAAATATAGTAGCTCATCTGAACATGTCAGGCACATGGTAGAGGGCATTTTTGTTCAGATTTAGGTGTATTATGTGATATTTTTGGTCTCTTCAAACTCCAAGATGATGCGATTCCCATTCTAAATTGAGGGATGAGATTAAATACTGTATCAAATTGGTAAAAACCAACAGGTGGTAAGCTTGGAGCTATCTTTACTGAGCATGCAGGACACCTTAGCTCTCACCTGCTTTCCCTTACGTTACACCTCAAGTCTCCAGAAGCAGTACCAAGTATTACTTATATCTAGAAGAACATAAACTTTCAAGTCAATTTACCGACCCCAGTGAACTCACCAACCTAGTAAAGAAGATCACAGTATTAAAGGATCACGTAGGGCCATAGACTTAAAGCTGCAAAGCACTTTAGAGGCCACCTTGACTGACCTCATGTTGTAGATGGGGACACTGAAGCACAGAAACATAGGTAAGATTTGAACCCAAAACCTTTTATGGCATTTCTAGGGCCATTTCCTAGCCTAGGAGTCAGAAGACTTGAATTTGAGTACCGACTTTGCTGTTTACTAACTGCAATTAACAAAGGGCAATTTTGAGGTTTATAGAGATTATGGTGTGTCCAGGTTCCTCATCAATAAAACAGTGATTACAACACTCCTGTTACCTAAAAAGGTATTGTGAAGCTCAAGTGACATAAAGGATATAAAGGGCCTTGTACCCATTAAGTCCTATGCAATTGTGATTTATAATTATTTAGGTTATTAATCCCTCAACCAACGTTAGAGTCTGCTAACACAGTCATTCTCTCTTTCCCAATACCTCTTATAAGACGATAAGCATTAAAGATTCCTTTCCCTCTTATTTTAGTGGTGCTTCCACATGAACCATTACTATCTGGGTCATAATTTTCCTCTTGGTGTTCTTGGCATGCAGTGGAGAAAGGGGAAAAATGAAGGGAAATTGGGAATATGGAGTCAAACAATATATGAGGTTAATCATTAGATCAGAATTTTCAAGCTTTTGAAGGAATCTAAGAGGTCATCTGTTCTCCTAGTGTAACTCCATCATATTACAAATGATACCCCCCAAAATTAAGTGACTTGCTCAAGGTCATTGGTATTAAAGGTCCCTATGTGGCAACAGTAGAACCTGGATAAAAGAAAGCATTCTTGGGGCCAAAGGATACTACCTGGGAGGGCTAGTCCAGAGACAGGGCAGGACAGAGAACTGATCAAACTTAATCTATCCACCTTGAGACAGATGTACCCTGGGTAGGCAATGTGCCCTTAAAAGACATCTAAGTAATGAGAAATTCTTCAGTCGCTTTAATTTGTGCAAATGTCAGCTGCTTCCCAAGTAAACTATGCATGATTGCCTCAATCTGACCACAATGGGAAGGAGGCAAATGACTTGTGGCAGCCTTCATGATGTATGAGATAGGCTGTTGGAAAAGAAGTTGAACTCAGAATCAGGTTGATTAAAGAGAGGTTTCCAAACTGGGGTCAAGATCAGTCCAGGCCATTAAATCTTTCAGATTTTCTGCACAGAAGAGCTTGATAGTCTAGTGGTAGTATAATTAAGATAGCATCAAACTGCCAAACTTCATTATACTGAAGCAAGGGAGGTGAGGCAGTGAGTAAGATTTTGGTTAGGGTGGCAGATTCATAAAATGCAGACTCAACAGAGGAGATCTTACATATGTGTGTGTATACATATATACATATTATATATATAAGATCTCTGTTGAGTCTCTATATATAGCGTGCGTGTATGTATATGCATATGTATATAGGTAACTTATATATGCATATGGGTATTATATACACACATATGCATATATGTATGTATGTGTATGTATGTGTACATATACCAGTCAATTCTTCATATTTGCCATTAAATACATTAAAAGGAATCCTGGCCTCAAATGAACTTGAAGGCCCAATTTGGAGATATATAAAATATTGTATATGTTAAGAAAACATAGAAGGCCCTATATTTTTTGGCCTTTACTGTGTCAGGTGGCCCTCAAGAGACAGCCAATAGTTGCTTGTCTTTTGTTTTTCCTCTAGAAACTAACAGTAATGGACTTCCAAGGTAAAATTGGGCAGGATGTCAATAAATGTGTTAGGTTTAATAGCCCCCACAGCATGGCACAATGAGAGAAATCTTGAAAAAAAAGACAAACATGTTATCACAGGAAAGGATATCAAGTGGGGGTGGGTAAAGAGCTATTTGGAAGAAACAACAGAAAAAAAGGAGAGGAGCAGAGGAGAGAAATTCAGAAATAGTTCAAGCTAGTAGATATGAGGTGATTGGTCAAAGAAGAGAATCTATTAAAATATTATGTTTGAAGTAAAAATGAAGAACAGCATATGCAGATGTTGTAAAGAGATGAGCATAACCTATGTCAGAAGATGGAAGAAAGAGATAAAAAAAAAACAGAATTTGTAGAGCGGGAGAGTCCTTTGAGACCTCAAGATATACAACCTTAGCTGATGACAGTGGTGGCCAGACAACAGTTTGGAAACTGTTGAGTAGAAGGCAAAGGAATAACCTGGTACACAAATATGAAAGAACCCTCTAGCCCATGACACCCCATCTGATGATTGCATGCCTGTTCTCCCTCTTTAGTTTTGCCCAGTGTTTTCCCTGGCTTCCTCAAGAGACTCAGCTCAAACTCCATTTGTGCTAGGTTCCCTCCACTGTTAGTGCCTTCTGTTTGAGATTACCTCTGGTTTACCTTGTTTGTTGTTATTCAGTCATGTTCAGTCTTATCCAACTTTTCATGACCTTATTTGGGGTATTCTTGGCAAAACTGCTAGTGTGGCTTGCCATTTCCTTCCTTAGCTCATTTTTCAGATGAGAGAACTGAGGCAAATAGGGTTAAGTAAATTGCCCAGGTGTACAATAGCTTGCAAGTATACAAAGCCAGATTTGAACTCAGGAAGATGAGTCTTCTTTACTCTAGGGCCTGCACTGTATGCACTGTACCACATAGCTGCCCAAATTACCCTGTGTGTATCTTAAACATTCATAGGTGTTCGAATATTGTTTCCTCCATTAGAATGTGAGCTCCCTCATAGCAGGGAATTTCAGCTTTTCCTTTTGTCTGCAGCACGTAGCACAGTGCTTGGGCACATAGTAAATACTTCGTAAATGCTAATTGACTGACTGATTGAGTAGTCCCCCCAACTGTTAATGTCCTTCCCTAGATTACCTTTGTATACTCTATATATCTTTTATATGATTAGATATTTACATTAGAATATGTGCTCCTTGAGAGCAGAGACTGTGTTTCTATTTTTTTACTTTTTTTTTTTTAATTTTAGCACAACGCTTGGCTCATAGTAGGTAGCTAATATATGACTAATGACTGAATTATTGATCGATTAATCCAAGAGACTAGAAGAATATCTAAAGACATGAGATTTGAAGGGGGTAAGAGAACAGGTTATAGAATTTGTACAACAAAGATCCTAGAAGAAAGACCAATACACTAAAGGAAAATGATGAAAAGTTGCTCTAGAGAGAGACTTTTTTTTAAGATTAAGTCCATGCTGTCATCATCAATATTGAAGTCATTACTCAGTTCTGTTAAGTTGTGCCAGCCTGACCAACTTGTACCTACCTCCTCTTTTCCTCATCCAGTAGTAAAATGTAGTTGGGTACCCAAATATCTGTGTGTGCTGGGAAACAAACAGGTACTGCTGATAAAGCCAAAGGCGCAGGAGGAGGGCTAGGTAAAGATCTAACAGTAGCATTTGGTGGAAGAAATTAATGATGGTGATGATGATGATATAATTTATATTTTGTTTCAATTGTTGACAAAGTATATCATGTGAATTATTTCTTTTGATCCTTGCAACATACTCCAGAATGAGCTTGCAGTACAGATATTATCATTCTCATTTGGCAGATAAAATTGTTGTTCAGAGAAGTTAAACAACTTCACAACAATTAAACTGCAAGTAAGTGTTTGAGCTAGAATGTCATCTCACATATTCAGTCACCAAATCCAGTACTATTTTTACTACTCTCTGGTTGCCTAGGAAATCTACTTCCTTTTTACACTTTGGGTGAGGTCAGCAAATAGGAAATGCCATGCTTGATTTCATTATACAGTATCTTGGCTATACCGTAGACCTTAAAAAACTCAGGATCATCCTGGCAATATATGTGTATGTGTGCGTATATGCATATATGTATGCACATATATATGTATGTATGTAGGTATATGTATGTATATGTATATGTGTGTGTATACAGCGGCGGGATTCAAATACATTAACAACCGGTTCTCAGACCTGAGGCGCTACCAGCTCTGTTGACATGCTGGCACAGGCCCCGCCCCTGCTAACAACTGGTTTGCTGAACTCAATCTAAAGTTTGGTACTGGTTCTGCTGAACTGGTGCGAACCGGCTGAATCCCATCACTGTGTGTATATGTACATGCGAATGTATATATGTGTACATGTATATGTGCATGTGTACATATGTAGCTAGATATGTATATGTGTACAAGTGTATATGTATATGTAAGTATATATGTAGATATGTATGTATGTATGTAAGTGTGTGTTATACATATACACAAGTATATATATACATATGTGTATATGTATATATGTGTGTTTGTATATATATATAAAATACATATGTAAGTATGTATATATTATATATATATACATATATAAAATGGTAGGACCTTGTATCTTTCATGAGATGATATCTTGTTAATGAAAGCTCTACTTCTTTATCAATTTAAAATCTGCTTCAAAAGGGTCTCAATTGAACTAACATTCATTAAGCATCTGCCCTGTGAGTGACACTCTGTATTTGGCAAAGTAGTTATGAAAATGAGATAAGGCAGAGACCTTGCCCTTATGGGGCTTACAATCTAATAGGAAGTATGTCACATATGCAAATAACTATGATAAATGGTAGGCTACAAGAAAGGTAATTGAGAGAGCCAATTAAAATGCTATGAGATGTCTGAGGAGGGAAAAGTCATTTCCAGCTTGCAGATGGGATAGGGGATAGTGAGTGGGTTATGGGATAATCAGTGAGGGCTTCATGCAGGGGATGATGGCACCTTAATAGGACCTTGAGAGAAGATAGGCATTTAAGTAAAGATGTGTGGGGGTGGGGTGGGCGGGGTTTCTCATTCCTTATCTAGTACGTAGCATAAACTATGACATGTATTTGGAAGAGGGATGAATTAGGATAGAATTGGGCAGTCAGGTGGTGCAGTGGATAGAGTGTCAAGCCAGGAGTCAGGAAAAATCATCTGCCTGAGTTCAAATCTGGTCTCAGACACAGACAAGCTATGTGACGCTGGGCAATTCACTTAACTCTGTTTGCCTCAGTTTCGTCATCTGTAAAATGAGCTGGAGAAGGAAATGGCAAACCACTCCAGCATCTTTGCCAAGAAAACCCCAAATGAGGTTACGAAGAATGGGACAAAACAAAAAATGACAGGACAACACCAAGAATGGGAACAGGAGATGGTGAGCATTCCATTTTAGCTATAATGTAAACCAAGTGAATGAGTTTAAGCTTCAAAGGCAGGTTGGATCTGGATTGTGCAGAGTCTTGAAAACCAGAATAAGGTGTAAGACTATTTAATTCAGGAGGCAATGGGGAAAACAAACTGAAGGATTTTGATCAGAGAAATGGCACAATCAGAGCACTATAATATAAAGGAAAGTTATGGGAAAAGCAGTATGGACGACAAATTGGACAAAGGAGGACGATGAAAGGCAGGAAACTACTTAGGAAATTATTATACTAATGAGGTGAGAGATAGCAAGGGCCTAAATAAAGTCATTCAAAGTGGAAGGGAGAAAATGGTATAGATTTAAGACATAGAGTTGATTTTATGTCACTTTAGGGGATTGGAGCTTTTACATGTAGCTATCCCGTATACTGTTATTACAAGACCACATTTTTAACACATTATTAGATTTTTTGAATACATAAAATATGAACCAAAGGAATTTGGTGACACCATTTGAAACTTGAGTGGTATGAAGTACAATACTTAAAATTATTGATGGCTGAAATATTCTTTTCCCTTTTGAATAGAGATTATGGTATAGATAGATCTTAGGACTACAGGGCACATCAAAGATGATCATATCACTCCCCTTCATAGAGTTTCCTTTTCACTCCCATAACAGACTTCCTCCTGCTTCTACAGCTTTACATAAGTAGTCCCCAGTGTCTGAGATGCACTTTCTTCTTACCCCCACCACATAGAATCTGCAACTTCCTGAAAGCACAATTCCAATGTCATTTCTTATATAAGGCCTTTTCCTGATCCCTCCTGGCCCTAGTTATGAAAACTCCTTCTATATTTGTGTTGTATTTATGTTACTTTGTGTTTACTAACTTGTGTGCATGAGATGGTAGTTTATTTGAATGTAACTTCTATTTATTTGAAAGTAACTGCAGAGACTATTTCGTTTTTGCATCTGTATCTCAAGCACCAAGCTTATTGCCTC
Source organism: Phalanger gymnotis (assembly GCA_028646595.1). Taxonomy (NCBI): domain Eukaryota; kingdom Metazoa; phylum Chordata; class Mammalia; order Diprotodontia; family Phalangeridae; genus Phalanger; species Phalanger gymnotis. Next base: position 136,072,793 of record CM053624.1, read on the forward strand.
ATACACAGTAAACACTTAATCAATGTTTCTGGTCCAGTCATCTGCCTTCTGGCAAGTATCATTTTTATTCCTGTTGGACAAATGATATGACAAAGGTCCAGTGAGTCTGTGAGTATCACAGAGCTAACAAGGGAGAAAACAGAATTATCATGAAGTATCAACTTGGATCCTCCTCAGTATTCCATGAGAGTCTACCCCATTTCTCCCATACACTAGTGAACACAATATAAGGCCATGATATGATGAATACAAGGAGCTGTTGAAGTGTCTAATAACTTAACTCCCACAGGATTAAAGAATACAGTAGTATACCTTCCATCGCTACTGAAAATCAATGTCATTTTTTGTTTGTTAACCTATCATAAAATTTATTAGACTGCACCTATCTCTAGATAATGGCCCCTATTGCTGACGCTCTCCACTGATTTGGGATCCAATTTCGAGTTTCATGAACAAAGTCCCAAATTTAATATTGCCTTTTGAAGGTTTACATTGTACTTAGTCATTGCTGAGAAGCAACCAAAGTCATTTTTTTTCTTCACCCATCATTTCAATGTTTTGGAGCTTAACCAAGGCTACACTTCCAGCTAAAGGAGTTAATAATATCACCCTCTTCCCTAACTCATGAGAAAGTAGTAAAAAGGAACAGTATGGCACAGCATATGGAAAGTGCTTTGAAATCATTGAGAAATCAAATGTCCTATGTTAATGCCTGTTAGTGTTGGTACTGGTTTTCTTATTTGTATAGCTATTTAATCTGATGTCAACTCATTATAACAATGTCGGATCCTGCTGGCAAAGTGCTTTATAATAGCCTATAGCTTAGATAAAATTCTGATGATATGAGAGGTATCAAAAAGGACAATCATTCAGAATGGCTGCCCAAGTATGGGGAACCTCCCTCTACACTCCCTTCTATAGCTATCCCAAGAATGATGATTTTTTCCACCACTAAGGACTTTTTAGTCTTTTATATGGGAGTAAAGCACAGCATATGCAATAGGCTTGGGACTCTCTGAACTTTTCTCCACAATTTCTGGCATGTGTACTTTTTCTCTCCATTCACATAGCCGCAGCCTTAATTCAAGCTCTCATCATTTCTTACTTGGGCAATCACAGTTAGCCTGCTAATTGGTCTTCCCACTTCAAATTTCTCTACTCCGATCTACATGAAGATTTTTCTGATACTCTAAGCTTCTAGTGATTCTCCATGCTCCAAAAAATTAACCTGTGTCTATTTGATATCTGTTCAATATACGTTTATTTTGTAGATATGTATGTGTTCATGTTGTTTCCCTTTATAGAGTATGATAAATTCCTAGAAGTCAGGCCTTTCTATCTCTTATAGTTAATATATTGCCTGGCACATAGGAGATGATTAAAAGCTTTTTTGACTGATTGATTGTGAAGAAGACCTCAATAAAATTATAAATTATTCCCTGCTTTGTATATTAGCCTTCATTTGACCTGTAAAAATACATGCACACACACACACACACACACACACACACACACACACACACACACAAACCTTTCAAACATATGGCCCTTATAGAGACATTAAGTGATTTGCAGGAGGGTAAACTAAGTCTAGGCAGCTAGGTAGTTCCGTGGATAGAACACTGGGCCTGAAGTCAGGAAGCCTTGAGTTCAAATCCAGCCTCAGATATTTATTAGTTGTGTGATCCTGGCCATGTCACTTAACCTAATGGCAAACCACTCCAGGATCCTTGCCACAAAAAACCCATGGACAGTATGGTCCATGGAGTCACAAACAACTAAATGACTGAATAAAAACAACAAAACTAAGTCTGGTGCCCATTTAAGAAATTAGTAAGGTACATATGTTCAGAGTTTGTACTCCTCTCACCCCTCTATCTCCTTCAGGAATGCCTTTCTTCTCTCTGCTTTAAAAACTTATGAACTTGGTTTCTAATTTATGTAGCATTTTCATAATAGGAGCTCTGTGTAAGAGATTCAGGACCCGATTGGCAATGATAACTCTTTAAAGCAGAGAATCATTTTTTCCACCAGCTCTTCCCTCAGGTGACCTAATTACTGCAAATCTTTCCAAATCTAAAATCTGTCTTATTTAGTGATTTGAATGTATCCCATAGAACCCGATTTCATTTTCCAATAGGACTAGCACTTTAATGTTTATTTCAAATGAGGATACTTAAAGCCTATTGTTTAAAAACATACTCACACAAAAATAAGCATGCACTAGAATTTAATATAATGAAAATTTTAGAGACCTGAGAAGAACAAAGACAGAGTAAAATCACCCCATAGTAAGGTCACTAATGACATATATATATATATATTCTGAGAAACAAAGGATATTTTGATCTCTTAGAAATGTTTGTCCTAAAAGGTTTAAATGTTTGAAGCCTAAAGAATAATGTCCACTCTCTTGGTTTCCTTTCATTCTAGGACCCCTACTAGGAGTGGGAGTACAGCTTTACCCTGTTGCCACCATGACATCAGTGAGTTGGCCTGTTTGGAACCCTCTTACCACTGGTTGCATTTCATGGGAAGGAGTATTTCAGATGTTGGAATAACTGTTTCTTTGTAGTGCTTCTGAATTTCACATCGCAAACACATTTGTATAATGAGGCCTTACTTTGAACAAAAGCTGTTTGTAGAGGTTTCAGGCCTCACAGGCAGAAGTGAAAGCTGACAGAGAAGTAGAGAGGAGCTCAGAGAACCAAAGCCACCAATGTGAACCTAGCAGAGGGGGTCATATTTTAACTCAGTGAGGTCTTGAATAGCTCTACGAATCCTGAGGATTTGCTCCATGGAAATGAAAGTTTAAGTCCTAGAGGTCACTGATCTTTGATTCATATTTCTAACCAAGTCATTCTGTCCACTGGGCAGATGGAACAGTTAGTCCAATATGGAAAATTGAACTCATCAGTAATAAAGTGAACTCCACTATCCTTTTAAATTTACTTCAAAGATCAAAGATATAGCCAAAATAAATAGATAACATGAGGTAAAGTGTATTTGGGTTCATGGTGGGTGAGAAACTCTAAATGTCTGGAGCTAGGAATTCTTAGTCTGCTTTTTGTCCTAGACACCTTTGACAGAATAGGGAATCCTAATTGACCACTTCTCAGAATGTTTATAAACGTATAAAATAAAACATTGCTTTGTTCTGATTACTGTGAACTGTGAATCATGTGAAGTGGTTGGATTTGCATTATTCAAAGTTATAATTATGCAAAATAGGGTAATTGCTTCCAAGCAAAATGAAAATATCAGTGTGAATCCGAATAATGTGGCTATTTCCTAGGATTCCTTTATTCACACTAATCAGGACCTAGTTATACAGAGGATCACAAAGGAAAACAATTATATTGAAAAAGAGCTATTAGAATCTTTAAAAAAATAAATCATAAATCCCATGTTAAAAACCTCTACTCTAATCCCTCCCCATTGGGATTCGGTCTGAATAATAGCCCAACTAGTTAGTTAGGTTTGCTCTCATCCAAGCCGAAGCTCCCAAAAGCCTTCAGGATAACAAGTTGGGGTACAGACATGATAGAGACTGCCCACTCCTCTCACGTATTCCCAAAGTCTTTTCCTTCAGCAACATAAGATCTCTGCTATCTTCTCTCTTGAAGCTGGAAGTTGACTCAATGCTACAAAGAAGCCCCCCTTTCTTGCTGGGCAGGGCATTCTTCTACACCAATAAGGAAAGAGTTCTGTGCTAGGGGGCTTTAGTACAGGGGTTAATTGCTTTTCCTTGGAAGATATTGAAACCATATTCAAGACATCTTTGGCTCAGAAGACTAAAAGTTCACTTCTTGGTCCCCCATTATAAGCAGACAGGATGAGCAGACAGGTGGAAAACAATGAGCAGCTCAGGGAAGGGAGCTTTCCTCGCATGAAACAACTCCGGGTGTCTTCCATGCTGCTTTGTCTCCTGCTATGGTTAAGTCAATTTCCTTTTGTTAACTGTTGAATCTATGATGTCTCCTTTTCTTCTAATATCAAACCTTACGTACCAGGGCAATTTCCTGAGTCATGTCCAAACCACAACATGGTCCTGTCTTTTCCCCTTCAACTCTAAAGTGCTATGTTTATTTTTCCAATACCATTTCTGTTACTGTTATTATAGGTCTTCTGTTCTAAGGCAGT
>CM053624.1:136077435-136098835 GCA_028646595.1 Phalanger gymnotis
AATTTTTTGACATTTTTATTTAAAGTTTCAAGTCCCAAATTCTATCCCTTCCTCCCTCCTATCTCTCCTCCCACCCTGAGACAGTAAGCAATCAGATATAGATTATACACATGTGCAATCATATAAAATATTTCCTTATTAGTCATTTTGTACAAGAAGATTCAAATAAAAACATGAAAGAAAGTGAAAAATAGCATGCTTCAGTCTGTATTCAATCAATATCAGTTTTTCTTTGGAGGCAGATCATACTCTTCATCACTAGTCCTTTGGGATTGTCTTAGACCATTTTATTGCTGAGAATAGCTAAGTCATTTACAAGTCTTCATCAACGATATTGCTGTTACTGTGTACAATGTTCTCCTGGTTCTGTTCCCTTCTCTATGCATCAGTTCATGTAAGTCTTCCAAGGTTTTTTCTGAAATCATCCTGCTTGTCATTTCTTATGACACAATACTATTCCTTCACTATCATATACTACAACTTGTTTAGCCATTCCCTAATTGATGGGCATTCCTTTGATTTCCAATTCTTAGCCACCATATAAACAGCTGCTATAAATATTTTTGTATAAATAGGTCCTTTCATTGGATGGCTTTGGGATATAATCCTAGTAGTAGTATTGCTGGATCAAAGGGTATACAGTTTTACAGCCCTTTGGGCATCATTCCAAATTGCTCACCAGAATGGTTGGATCAGTTCACAACTCCATTAACAATGCATTAGCACCCCAGTTTTCCCATATCCCTTTAACATCCAACAATTTTCCTTTTTTTGTCATATTAGCCATTCTGATAGGTGTGAGGTGGTACCTCACAGTTGTTTTAACTTGCATTTCTCTGATCAATAGTGATTTAGAGCATTTTTCATATGACTATAGTTATGATTTTTTTGTCTGAAAACATATTCATACCCTTTGACCAGGAAATGGTAATGTTCTATGGACACATATAAGCACCATGAAAAAGGTAAGTATACTACTGGAACTCGTATTTTATTGGACTGGGACACCTCCCAAGGACCTACAAATATACTATTGCTCCTTTGGGGGGGAACCTGCATTTTGGACAAAACAAAAAGGATAAAGAAAAGGAAAAGCAGAGCATATACATATATATGTACATATATATATATGTAAATTATTTATATTTATTCATCAATAATTCTAAGGTCTTTCTCTCCTAGAGGGCATAGACCATATCTTTGGAATGTGCTACATGATACCAATTGGGTACTCCATAAATATTAAGGGATGATGAATCTCAGAAGGCTCATTGCCTGGGAAACAGATTCTAAACTCATAGTCTATGGGGATGTTCCACCACGTGAATCACACGAGGTCACTTACCTAATAGAAATTCAAAAGTACTGAAATAACTTAATTAGATTTGTAGCTGGAAGTGCCTCTGTAGATCTGGTGAGGGATCTTCATCTCTCTCCTTGAAAACTATAATTAAATTATTTTGTTATAGCACCTGATTTCTTTTTTTAAAAAAAAGTCTAACTTGTTTCTTAAACACTGAGCCTTCAGTCTTTTATTTGGAAGGTTTATTCATAGTGTTTTCTGCTGTCTTAAGGTTTATGAATATTGACATACTGCAGTGAAGACAAAGCTGTTTCATTAATTTTATACGAGAAGACCAGAAGAGACAGCCGGAATCTCAAGACAGGACTTCAGCGATTTTCATTTGATTGAAACACCTTGGTCATGTAGCTTAGAGATATTCTGTAAAACAAAAGTGACCCTTTTAATGTACATAAAACTGAAGATTCAATAAATAAGCAATAGGGAAAAACCAAAGGATTCATCCAGAGAATACAGGAAAGAAATCTGCAGCTGTTCCCAAAAAGTATTGAATGCTGCCAAGAATTGATAAATACAATGGTCAATAAGAGATTAAATAGAAGGTTAGCATTAGCTGGATGCTCCACATTAAAGATATGCTCTTCAAGTATTGATCTTGTGACTGGCGTAATTATGCTTCTTTAATAAAAGCTATAGTGCAGACATGTGTTTGCTCTAATAGAAATTATTGTGTGAAAATTATGCATACACCAAGCAGGAACAATTTGCACTGATAATAATAATCAATCATACCAAGTATTAGTCACTAGCATAATTATGTTGACATTTTAAACCCAGTCTAATTCTTCTACTAACTCTCCTTGTTTGTTTGTCTAAAATTTTTAAATTTATGTTTTAAATTTTTTACAAGTTATCAAGATCATTGCCAAAATATTCAGGTAAATATATTGCTCTTGCAGCTTTACCCAGAGGCAGGACTAGGGATTAGATCTCCCATATGTTGAGCTCATGGGTGTACATTAGTGTGGGTTGTGGTTTCCCAAGCAAGGGATCAAACAAGCTAGCATCTCTTAAGTGACTCTAATGTTACCAGACACTATGCTAGGCTCTCAGGACACAAAATTAAACAATCCTTGTCAGAGAAAATCATGATCAAAAAGTTCCCACTTGAAAAGGGAATGGAATCAAGATTCAAAAGCAGGATCTATTGCTAGCCTTATGGGATGTTTTGTCAAGGATCCAGAGATAGGAAATCTAGACCTAACTTTTTTAGACCTGGAAATTCAGGTAGTCCAGACCAAAAACTTAAGTCAGTATAGAGGTCACCTGAGTTTAAGGAGTAAGGGGCAAGATTCATGCTCTGTGGGAATCGTACTAGTGGACTCAGTACGAAGAGGGAAGTTTTCCACACAGAATACAACAAAATTTTCAGCATGCTACTTTTTGTAGGTTCCACTGTGTGTGTATGTCTCTGACTATGCGGGTTGATGTATATTTTGTCTGTGAACATGTATCTATGCATGTGCATTTGCCCTGGCAAGAAAAGCTGGTCCCACATTCCAGGGTTTTTTTGAACCCAGAAAGCTTGCAGCCACCAAGAGCATCATTACTGCCTGGTTAAATGAAAAATCTGTGAGCAAAGGCAAACTCAATTAAGAAAATTATGTGAATTTCTTCAGTTTCCTTTAAGATATGGGAACTCCTTTAAAAGACAAACCAATTAAAAACAACAACAAGGCACTCCGCTTTGTTCTGGAAGGAGCTATCAAAATTTTGTTTTTGCCTTTGAGTCCATTGTCATAAACATAAAATTCCTCTAATCCCACTTTCCAAAGAGTTCTCCATTTTTTGCAACAGCACAGTCACCACAGCACCTCAAGGGTGATGCTGGGCATGCCAAGTAGCCCTGTTAATAGCAGCATTGTCAAAGACACAAACAGAGGCAAAGTGGGCATTGCAGGATGGCATAGAGTATGTTTACTGTCCTCAACAAAAGCAATGCAGATGTTCTGGGCAGCAGGCTTTCCCAAAGCAGTTGTTAGGGGATCATATCACCTACTGTACTGGAAAACCATTTTGTTATAGATATGTCAGTAAAATTCTCAGTGCTAACTATGATCAGACTAAGTGCTTTATACAATGACATAGTAGGTGTCTAATTGGCGTTTGCAGAATTTAATTGGACTACTAAAAATTACATTTTTTTTAAAACAGGTAAAACTATTGTACAACCTGCCACAAATTGTAGCATCTGAAACCCAACCGGTTGACACTGACTCCAAAAAAAAAAAAAAGGGAAAATAGACAAAAGTAAAAACAATGACTCTCATTATTGCCTAAAGAAGTTTAATTGTTGTAAAACAGTTATAATTTTAAGGGAGTAAAAGAAAAAGAAAACAACACTAGAAATTGCCTCAGCCAGCAAACAATCTCCTTTCTGAGTAGAAAGAAATGAGAGCCAAGGGCAACACTGTTTTAAAGTGCAATCTCATTCACAAAACATTATGAAGAATAGTGTCTTTCTAAACAAAGAGAAGTTATAGAGAAGAAATCAAGCTTGCTAAGAGTTTGGTGTGAGTTGCATCAGCTCATCCTGACTATACGTGTAGACAAAATCATAAGGAAAACAATGAACAAATGTGAAATTGGACATTACTCTCAGTTTTTCTAAAATGATGATCTATTTTCACTGGTGACAATAATGGACCTACCACGTTAGGACCCTACTCCTTCAGGTTTATGTGGTATGCTACGTAAGGAATCAACAAGGATACTTAAGATGAAGTCACAGTCTGCAGAAAAACCTGCCCAAAAATATAGTGAAGAAATTTATGTGGCAGGTCATTGAATCATGGAGGCAATGATCAAGAGAGTTAAAAGAGACGATAACAACAAAAGGAAAACATCAAAATAGGAAAATATTTCAAATTATCCTTCTAAAAATAATTGAGAAGACATCAACAACTACTGACCTATATACCAATTTTGTCATCCTATAAAACTTTCAGAAACATTATCTATGCATACATTGAGGGTTTCCCCAATGAAAACACAAGATGACATGACCAGTCAGGCTTTCACTGATTTTTCACAGCAGAACATGTCTTTACAGTCATGCAATTGACTGAGAAGTGTAAAGAATGTAAGATCCCACTGAGTTTGTTATTGATTTTTAAAGAGCATTTGACTTCATAGGACAAAATATACCCTTGAAGACTTTCTTCAGACAAAGTGTCTCCTACATACATATTATAATCATACTTTACCCTGTGACAGACACAACTACAGTGATAACTTTGTTCAACAATCCTATGATTATTGACCAAGGGAGTGGGAGAGCATCGGGTTTGCAATCAGGGGAACTAATCTCAAACCCTGGCATTACCCACCACTACCTATGTGGCTTTGGTGAGTTGTTTAATGTCTCTGACACTTAGTTTTATTGTTGTTCCTTTGCCCATTTGTTTTTACCTGTAAATGAGAGAACTGTACTAGATAATCTCTAAGTTCCCTTCCAGCTCTAAGGGTATGATTTCTGATTCTATGATACTGGATAAAATAGAAAGATACGTATTATTGAAAGAACTCCCTGTCATTGAATTCGATAAGCACTCACCATGTGCCTGTGAATTGAATTCAGTGTGATAGACACCGAGATTCAAAGATAAAAATAGAACATGCAGCTGGAGAAGAAGCCCATCAAGTTAATCTGTCAATATGTATATCAGAGAGAGGTAATATGAATAACCATTGAATTGGGTCCATAATAGGAGTCAGAGATCAGTATGAATTGAATTTAAGAAACTGGGAAGCATTTTCAGTGATCCCACATTGCTCACTGACACATGCAAAAATAATTTTATATTACTGAATTTTACATTATCCATGGCGACTTTAGAAATTACCCAGTTTAATATCCTCATTTTACAGATAAAAACTGTTGCTCAAAGATGTTAAATGTCTTGTTAAAACTCACACAATTTTTTCATGACCAAATGTGGACTAGAATCCAGGTCCATTGACTCCCAGTTCACTATTCATTCCATTATACCAAGCTATCTCCTCATAAATTACCTGTGAAGGTGCTTTGAAAACTCTAAAATTGTGTGACTGTGCTGTCATATGTATGCCTAAAAACCAAATAGCTCACGATCGGGTATAATATAACAGAGGATGACAGCTCATGGACAGGAACCAAAGAGAACAGGTTTGCACAGGATGTTCATCATACACAATTTTTATGAGTAAATAAAACATTACTTCTTTGAGAAATCCACCTGAATGCATATCTTTGTACAAGAGGAACTGGGACTGTCATTATATCAATGAATATAGGACATCATCATCAACATACATCATCAATACAGGCAAAAGGTGACTGAATCAACCTTTCTTCCTCCTCCAACATTGCTAAATACTTGAAATTTCCAAATGTCAGAGTAATTTTAATAGCTTGGGATTTAGCTGTATCATGGGAGTGAAAAGGAATTAACTCATGACAAGAAAATGAAGGAAAGGAGCCCAACTCAAAAGAAGTCTGAGAAACTTGCCATTGGAGGAGGGGTTGACTAAATGAATGGGGAAAAAGACTCCTAATAGCTACTTAATTGTAAATCCCATTTGGTAAGCTTGATTAACAGAAGGTTTAAGAGTGTGTTATTGGCCCCCAGGCATGTTGGCCCACAGCACTCTCACAAGAGAGCTACAATTCCACGGAAGGAAGTAAAGACCAGAGCAGCAGATGACGTGCCCAAAAGAATGATAGCTGTGTAGGGAGACTGGAACAACATTGGGGCATAATATTTTTGTTGTTCAGTCATTGTCAGTCATGTCCAACTCTTGGTGACCTCATTTGGGGTTTTCTTTCCAAAGATACTGGAGTAGTTGGCCATTTCTTTCTCCAGATCATTTTACTGATTGGTCATGCTGCTAGTAAGTATCTGCAGCCAGATCTGAATTCCAGTCTTCCTGACTCCAGGCACAGAGCTCTATCCACTGTACCACCTACCTGGTCCACAGTTGTTTAATAATAATATCAATAATAGCTGGGCATTTATATAGTGCTTTAAGGTTTGCACAGTTCTATCAGAAGACAGACTCTTGAGAGGCAGCCAGACATGTCATCATATGTTCTTAGCTGGGTGCATGGAATGCCCAAATAGTGCTTCCACCAGCATAAGAATTGTTATATCCTACAACTTTCTGCATAAACAGCAAGGTGAGGTAAAGGCTGATTTCATTAAGTGATTTTACCTCATTATTTGCTTGGCTACTCCAGTCTAATTGAGAGCTTTGTTATTTGATTTATAGTTCCTTTTGATCTGATCATGTAGAAAGTAGTGCATAGGGGCTTGAGCTATCTTTGAAAATTTGTGATTATCAAAACACCCACACTCTGAGAGTGGAGAAGCAAGGAAATCGTTCCAAAATTTAAGGGGACATCTGTTATATTGTTGGGGCTCATATGAAATTAGTACAGCATATTTATGACTTTTTTGGTTTAAACCAAGGCTATCTTCCTTAACTCTTCCAGAATCCATAGGAGATTAAGGTATTAAGTATGTAATGTCTTGGACAGACAGCTAGAAGCCTGTCTGATGATTTGTGTTATTTTGCTCTGTTTATATAATTTCTGCTTGTAATTTTGGTTTATGTTTTTTCTGAAGTTCAGGGTGCTGACTTTTTCCACAGAACTAAGTGAATGATATATGTATGTTTAATTAAAGTAAGATTGTTAATCCCTTAAAATTGCTTTCCTTAGAAAGGTAGATCAAAGAACCTGTGCTAGAAGTAGTACTTTTAGGCTATATCTGTATTTCAATGTACAAATTACTTAAAACAATGACCTCAAAATAGTAATCAGTCAAAAGGCATTTATTAATTTCTTACTGTATATCAGGCATAATGCTAAGCACATGGTCTTCCCTCAAGGAGCTTATGTTCTAGTTGAGGGAAAGAATACATAAATAACTATGTAAATATAAGATATTAACATAGAAAATAAAAGAGAATCCAAAAGAGGACATGATGAAAGTGAAAATGTATTAACTTTTGACAAGAGATTGAAAAAAAGGAACCCAACTCAAAAGAAATATGGAAGACTCCTCTGGAGGAGTATAACAACAATGCTGCTTGCAGCTACTGTGGCTGTGTAAGGCCAATAACACTAGTACACAGGAGGGCTTCTAGCACAGGTTCTTTGATCTACCTTTCTAAGGAAAGCAATTTTAAGGGATTAACAATCTTACTTTAATTAAACATACATATATCATTCACTTAGTTCTGTGGAAAAAGTCAGCACCCTGAACTTCAGGAAAAACATAAACCAAAATTACAAGCAGAAATTATATAAACAGAGCAAAATAACACAAATCATCAGACAGGCTTCTAGCTGTCTGTCCAAGACATTACATACATAGTTACCAGAGAGAGAAGCACCAACATCTGGGTTTTTCAAAGGCTGGGGCCCGGGGTTGGGGGAGGGAGCGGGGAGGCTACTTAATGGCTACCCAGAGTCTCATCTGGTCAAATTGCCAATACTCTTCCAATGAGTGTGCCCCAAACCTGCAGTTCTGAGAGTTCTAGGTTAATGGCTATCCTCAGAGTGTATATATATATACCCTTTTTCATATATATATATATATATATACCCTTTTTCAGGGCCCCAGGGCTTCACACCTCTCCTCACCTAATTAGCAAAAGGTTGTGGGTTGTGGGCCTTCCTACAAACAAAAGCAAGACCTGCTCAAAGGCACTTGATTGCCTTAGTACTGAGAAGGACTCCAAAAGAAAAAACATCAAAAAGTCCCACTTTGCTTCCTTTACAAGGAGGAGTGGAATAAATGTGTGGAGAGGGAGGACTGCATCTTGATAGCTACTTAATTATCCACTGGAAGAAGGGTAGATTGGATGGGGGAGGGGGGATCTAGATATATACTTAATTATCAATGAAGTGTGGTAACCTCAACAGAAAAGTTGTAAATGTATTGGTTGTCTCCCAGGAATTTTGGCCCATGGTATTCTCACAAAAGAGCTACAACTCCCTCTAAGGAAGTAGAGGCCACAAAAGCAGAAGGAAAAGCATTAACAGCTGGGGAAATCTGGAAAGGGATCTTGGGCAGGGTGAGGTTTGAGCTAAGCTTTGTCATAAGTTAGGGACATTAAGAGGCAGAGGTGAGCTGGGAGAGTATTCCAGGCATGGTGGACAGGAAATACAAAGGCACAGAGATGGGAGGTGGTGTGTAATATTTGAAGAACAGAAAGAGTAGACCCATGCAGCTGTATCATATAGTACGTAGAGGAAGTAAAATGTAAGAAGACTGGAAAGGTAGGAAGGGTCCTTATTATGAAGAGCTTTAAATTCCAAATAGATGAGGTTATATTTGATCCAACAGTAACAGGAAGTCATTGGAACTCATTTAGCAAGTAAATGATAGAGTCAAATATATACTTTAGAAAAGTCACCTTGGCAGTGGAACATGAATTTTAATTAGAGACTTGATGCAGTAGGACCATCTAGAAGGCTATTGGAATAGTCCAGGCAAGAGGTCATGAGAGCCTGAACTAGAGGGGCATCTGTGAGCAGAGATAAGGTGATATATATGAGAGATATTATGAAGATAGCAACAAGAAGATTTAACCATAGACTAGGAATATGCTGCAGTAAACGAGAGTGAAAAGGTAAGGATGATACCAAGGTTGTGGGCCTGGGTGAATAGTAGGATGATGGGTTCCTTAGAAGTAATAGGAACATTCTCTGGGGATGATGGTAGTATGAAGTTAGGGGAAAAGGCAATGAGTTTTGTTTTAGACATATTGAGTTTGAGGTTTCTAGAAGACATCCAGTCCAAAATATCTAAAAGACAGTTGGTGATGTGTTAACTATAACTCCTCAAAGAAATTAGGGCTGTATATATAGTTCTGAAAATCATATGCATAGATATGATGAAGTCACTAAATGATATAGTATACAGTGAAAAGAGAAGAGGATACAGAACAGAGCCTTGGAGGAATACCCACTGTCAGTATATATGATATAGATGAAAAGTCAGCAAATGATATAATTTTTATTATTTTTGTTTGGTAAAGGATGTGTTTAATATTTTTGCTTTTCTGTATGTGTTTGCAAAGTTTTATGTCCTAACATGGTCAATTTTTACTAGGTGTAGCTAAAAATATGTATATTTCTTTCTATTTCTATTTATAATCACCTGAGATATATTAGGTATAAATTTTCTTAAATTCTATTCAATTACTTAAATTTATTTTTTTTTGTAACAAAGTCCTTTCTGCTCCTTTGTTCTCCAGGTAATGAGTACTATTTCTACCAGGTTTAGAAGTATGGCTCAAACCAGGAAGTCACAGAATTTCAGCAAGTCCTATATGATCTAATGAAAGACACTGTCTGATCACTATCTTCTAGGTGTTTTCAGGTTCAAGACAATGGTTTCGTTTTAGGCCATATAGCCGCAGACTTATCTCTTGTTTAGGCCCAATATATAGTTGCTGGTCCTGGCTTCTGTAAGGTAACTGAAGGCACTACAGATTGAAAATGAAAGCACTACCTGGTTTGCTTTTTTAATTTCTCTGGACTCCAATATTTGTGTGTCATATTTCTTATTCAGCTCTTATCTTTTTATCAGGAATGTTTGGAAGTCTTCTACTTTATTAAAGATCCACTTTTGCCCTATGTGTCGTAAGGTAAAATGGGCTCCTTAGCACTTCTGGAGTTTGACTTTTGTTTACTTTGAGTGAAAAGCACTTCAGGAGTTTGGCTTTTGTTTACTTTGAATGAAAGTACTTTCAGCTGTTAAGTGCTAAGCCCCAGGCCCAAAGCCCTATCAGGTGTGAAACCTGTGTGGGTGTAGATTGATGACTTAAGAGGGGCCAACTTGGGAACCAATGGTCTCTGGTCTCTGGTCATTGAGGCGGGACTTGAGAATGCCAGAGGCTTGGCTATGAGGAGAGGCCCAGCTAAGAGACCAACTACAGCTGAAGCTGAAAAAAGCCAAAGCAGGAGACCTGTGTGAACCCAGGAGTGTGAGCAAGGACTTGAGGCCAGTAAATATGATTTGGCTAAATACTACCTTGTTTCTCTGTGGCCTCCTGGTTACTCTTGTGAGGCGGGCCTACTGGGCCTGGGGTTTTTTGGTCAAGATGTCAGAATAGGCAGGCTGGTTCACTAATTTGCTGCTGTGGGGCCTAAATAAATGTTCTGTTTGCTTTCTACTTAGAGAATCCTTCATACCTTGTGATTTAGAACCATTCAGACATATACATGATTATATTTGAGATTATAAATTCAGCCTTCCTACTATACCCTGTAGGATTATATCCAGTTTTCCTAGCTACGTTATTCTTCATTGTAAATCTATTTCTTTTGCCTTTTGGAATATTATATTCCCTACTCTCTAATCATGTATGATCCTAACTGTGGTTTCTTGATCCTTGAATTCTTGTTTCTGGCTGCAGTATTTTTTAAACTTGGAAGATTGAGTTTTGGTTGTGATGTTCCTGGGAGTTTTCATTTTGATATTTCTTTCAAGAGGTGATCAGGGGATTTTTTATATTTTCACTTTGCTCTCTGCTTCTATGTCTGGGAAGTTTTCTTTCATGATTTTTTTTAAATGAATACAGTATCATTTTTTTAGTTACTGTTTTCTGGTAGCCCAATGATTTTTAAATTATTATTTCTCTATGTTCCAGGTTGTTGAATCTGTAAGAGAGCTTATGTATTCTATTTTTTTCTGTCTTCTGACTTTGTATTAATATTTCTTATTGTTTCATGAAACCATGAACTTCTCCTTAGTCCACTGTAGTTTTCAAGAATTATGTTACATGGATAAGGTTTTCTACCACTGTGTGAAGTTGTTAAGTCTTTTCCCAAGTCTTTCCTCTATAGCTCTAATTCCCAAATTTTTTATGGTACTCTCATTTCATTCATATTATTTTAACTATTTTTTTTTTTAAAAAAAAAAAGGAAAATGTACTTTTGCTTTATTTATTCAGGGAATTTGAATTGATCCTCTGGCCAAACTGTTTTTGCTCTATAACTTGCTGACAGCTCATCTTCTGGATTTGTGTCTTTGCTATACCTGTCACCATAACAGCTTTTTAATCTGTGTTGTTGTTGTTGTTGTTGTTGTTGTTGTTGACTCATTCTTTCGGCCTTACCTCACAGATTGGGATTTATTGGGACCAGACTATATGTATTTTTGGTGGGATTGTCAAGGGAGCATGTGATCCAAGCCCATTTCCAGGTAATGAGTGCTGTGCTCTGCAACACTCAGAGGAGTGGCTCAGACTAGAGAGTCACACTTTCAGCAAGTCCTTTGCAGTCTGATCAAGGTCACTGTCTGATCACTCTTATCTAGCTAGGTATTGCCAGGTCCTAAATCATAGTTTAGTTTTAGGCAACACAGATGCAGACTTTTCCAGGATTAAGACCCAACATATATCAGGGGTGGAGCCAAGATGGCAAAGTAAAATCAGGGAGTAGCTTGAGCTCTCCAAGAAACCCCTCCAAATACCTTTAAAATGACTCTAAACAAATTATAGAGCAGCAGAACCCACAAAATGGAAGAGTGAAACAAATTTCTAGCCTAAGACAACCTGGAAGGTCAACAGTAAAGGTCTGTTGTGAGGAACATAGTCCAGCATGGGCCCTGCCAGAATAGATGGGGCCAAAGTAGGCTTCAGGAGACTGAATCACTGGCAGCTGTGGCATTTTCCATTCTTCTCAACCCACAAACACCAAAGTCAACTTAGAAGGTCAGAAGGAAAGGTCTGTCAGACCTCGGTGAGAGAGAATTGAGGTCTAGTCCCAGTCCCCACACAGCAGCAATGGCTGCTTCTGGAGCTCTCTGCTCACAGAGAGGGGGTGGGGATTGAGTGGCTGATCAGAGGGAGATTGCAGGGATCTCTTTCCTAGCAGAGAGACAGGATTCTCTTACTTTGCCTCTGAATCACAGTCCAGGGTGGTGATCCTGGGGCAAGAAAGAGCACTGGAGTGGTGGAGCTTGGGGTGGCAGTGGTGGAGAGGTAATCCTCCTTATGGTTCCAGGCAGAAAAGAGTGTTTTGTGGCCAGGAGAGGAGTAAACATCCATAGTTTGGTCATACCACCTTGGAAGAATTGAAAATTTATAGGTTCCTAGAAGTATCTCTGAAAACAGCTACACAAAATGCCTGAAGCTTGGGACAGCACACCCTTCACACTAGAAGCAAAATCCTACTTTAACAAAAAATTAAATAGTCAAGGAATTGTCTGGGAAAATGAGCAAACAGCAGAAAAACAAACAAACCTCAGACTATACAATCTTACTTTGGTGACAAAGAAGATCTAAACATACAACCAGAAGAGGATAACAACATCAAAGCTCCTACATCCAAAGCCTCCAAGAAAAGTGTGAGCTGGTCTCAGGTCACGGAAGAGCTCAAAAAGAATTTTGAAAATCAAGTAAGAGAAATAGAGCAAGAATTGGGAAGAGAAATGAGAGTGATGCAAGAAAATCATGAAAAACGAGTCAACCACTTGCTAAAAGAGACCCAAAAAATACTGAAGAAAATAACACCTTAAAAATATACAAACCCAAATGGCAAAAGAGCTCCAAAAAGCCAATGAAGAGAAGAATGCCTTAAAAAGCAGAATCGGCCAAATGGAAAAGGAGGTCCAAAAGCCCACCGAAGAAAAGAATTCCTTAAAACTTAGAATGGAGCAAATGGAAGCTAATGACTTTATGAGAAATCAAGAAATTATAAAGCAAAACCAAAAGAATGAACAAATAGAAGACACTGTAAAATATCTCATTGGAAAAACAGCTGACCTGGAAAATAGATCCAGGAGAGATAATTTAAAAACTATCAGACTACCTGAAAGCCACGATCAAAAAAGAGCCTAGACATCACTTTTTTCAAGAAATTATCAAGGAAAACTGCCCTGATGTTCTGGAACCAGAGGGTAAAATAGAAATGGAAAGAATTCACTGAGCACCTCCTGAAAATAGTATTATAAAACATAGCACATTAGATCAGTGGAATGTATCAGATAAAACAGAACAAGAATTAATTGAAAACTGGAATTTGGTGCTCAACAAACCTCCAAACCCAAAATAACATGAGGACTACTCATGTGCAAAGAACTGATGGAAAACTGGAATATAGAATGATAGAAAATATGTTTAAAACAGAATCTTATACCTCCATTGACAAGCTTAAAATGTATAGAGGACCAGAATATAGACAATCAAAACCCTTAATATTTGTCACGTTGGAAAAGATGATACAAGATGGAAATAGTCATTGTTGGAAGAACTGTACTGAAAGGTAGAGAGAAGTTTAACATACTGTAGTAGATGCTCTAAATAGGCTTAACTGCTGGAAAATAATTTGAAATTGTATGTGAAAATTCTATTTGACATAGTGCTAAGAAATGCTAGCTATAACAATAAAACAAGAAAAAAAAACTAAGCATAGGTAAACAAGAATCAAAACTACCATTTTCCCATAGAAAACCCTAGAGAGACCACTAAAATTAATTAACTAATCAGTCAACAAGCATATATTAAGTACCTACTCCATGCCATGTATTGTGCTAAGCATCAAGGACACAAAGAAAGGTGAAAACAAGCAGCAACAAAAAGAGTCCATGGGCTCAAGGAGCTCAAAGTCTGATGGGGAAAGAACACAAACATCTATATACAGGCTATATACAGGATAAACTGGAGATTATACCAGAGGAAGAGACCAAGATTAAGGGGACTGGGAAAGTTTTCTTGAGGAAGAGGAGGAGTTAACTGAGGTTCAAAGGAAGCCAGGAAGCAAAGATGAGAAGTGAGACTATGCAAGATGTTGAAAATGCACAAAATAGGGAGAAGGAAATTTGTTTTTATGGAACTACAAGGAGGACAGTATGACTGATGTATTAAGTTGATTTATTATGGCCCAGATGAAGAACTCCTCCCAGAAGGGGACATGAGGTTCATCTGTCCTTCTCCTTGTCTACCAATGATTTCATTGTGCCATGCTCATTGATAGTAGTGGCAAATGTGAGCAAAATTAGTTTCAGTCCTGTTGCTCCCAGTATATGAAATAAGGTGGTGCTGGACAAATGCAAAAGGATCCATTTTGGGTTGGGGTAGGCATACCCAGTTCTTTGGATACTGGCTGTAAAAGAGTATAATGACAGTAAAGTGTGGAGCAATGCTTTACTCCACCTTCCAAAGTAACACTTTAATAAGGCACAGAGGGTACAGAAAAGAATTGTATGGGAATGGGAAATGGAGTTAGAGGTTGAGGGAGACAGGCAGCATTGGGGAAAAGAATGAGGTGGGGAAGAAACACAGTGATTCAATTCTGTAGCCTCTGATCAGACTTGGGAGCACTTGGGCAACATTGACATGTAGCAGGTGGAGGAGTGCTTGGGGGTGCAGGAGTTTTGGCTCCCATTTTGTAGTGTTTTGGTGGTGAAGGATGGACTAACTCTTTTCCATGCCTCCTTTCCTTTGATGAATTAGCATATAACATCATCACAAATTTGTAAAGCACTGAATATGTTTAGAGTTTATCTTTACAGACCAAGGGCAGTTAGCAGGTCTGAGAGGGCTGTTACATTAGGGCCTGACCTACCCTAATTTAGCACATATTCTCAGATTGTGGCCTTAGTTCATTTATGAGACAGTTGCCAGTGGTTCTTATGGTCCCCTAATTTGTGAGACAGTTTGTATGTAACTGTTATGCTCCTTTAAATCATAGCACAGTTTGCAAGTGACTTGTAGATTCTCCTTTGTTATCTCTCTTCCTACTATTATTATTGTTCAGTTGTTTCTGACTCTGTGACTCCATTTGGGGTTTTCTTGGCAAAGATACTGGAGGAGTTTGCCATTTCTTTCTCCAGATCATTTTGTAGGTGAGGAAACAGGCAAACAGAGTCAAATGACTTGCCCAGGGTCACACAACTAATAAGTGTCTGAGACTTGATTTGAATTCAGATCTTCCTAAATGGGCCTGGGGCTCTATCCTCTATGCCACCCAAATGTTCCTACCCCTAATACTTCTTATAAACTTTCTGTGCTAACTTGGGAAGGTTGGGGAGTGATTAGGAGGACCACAACAAGATAAATTACCACACAGCTAGATTGAAGACGTTAAAGCACTACGTAAATTTCATCATTATTACCTTAAAAGACATGAAGTAAGATAATGCTAAGCAGGATGATGTATGTATCACAGAGATTCTGTGTGCTATAAGATTAGTATTGCTACTGTAACAAAAAACATTGTTCAACGGAGTTGAGTTAAACACAGCCTTGAGAAGTCAATATCCTGCAAATGTTCTTTAATTAATGTTCGGAGGATTAATGCACATGTGGATAAAATAATCTTTTTCGTAGGTGAACAAAATATCATAAGCTCATCTTCCATAGTCTCACTGCAAGTATCTATAGCATACAGGATGGGGGTGATATAGACATCATCTTTTAGCACATTATTTTTATTTCTGCTAGGTCTCTGTATTTTGAAATATTTTTCACCTCATGAAACATAACATCATGAAAATACGGTATGGAAACATTGATTAAAACTTTTAAAAAGTTTTTTATGAATTTGTATTAGGTCTAAATATTGTGGTCAAAAGTTTAGCTGGAGATAACAATCTAGTTGCCAGGAAGTTTATTGATTGGATTCTCCAAGATATTTTGAGATCTATATTTATAAAGAATATTTGTTATCTGTCAGTCCATGAAAGATAGCCAGTTTACTCATGTAAAACCACTCCATTTTCACAATTGAATCTACATAACTCAATCATTGCAGAATCTCATTTGATGGCATAATTTTGGTTGTATTCATGTGAATGTTGGACATGGAGGATCTTTTGATTCCACTCTTGAATGTTATCTGTTTCATTGACTTGAGGCCCACTATTTTTGGTTACATTCAACAAATCCAAATGCCTATTAGTCTTTACTATTGCCAAGTGAAGAGATCCCTACTGGTTCCAAGAGTTTTACTATAAGTTTTCAACCTGTTTTTGATGACCTTTGAAGATGCTCATTGATCTTCTTCCTTCTTTTAGTTGAGGAAGTATTCATCTTTTTATAACTTCCTTTGGGTGATGAGCCTCATATGTTGCCAATATTGGACAAGTTAGAATACTTTCCAAAACTGTTATAATCCATTTTACAGTTCTGAATGTGCATATTTAGATTTTTATTGTGTAGGTGTTAATTGTTTTAAATATGTTCTTATGATTAAGTTTTGATTTCAGAATGCTAATAAGTTTCTTGACATACATAGTTACAGGTTTCTCCTTGATTACTTATGCACAATATGGCTGAACTGGTTGAAACCAAGGTATTTTGTTTGTTTGATGTTTTAATGGGGAATGGTGCTTCTGATCCTCTTCAGTTCTCCCTTCTAACTTTGAACTCAAACCAAGACCTCCAGCCTCCTTTAAGTGCCCACAGCTAGCAGCATCCCTGCTTTACTTCTTCTGCACTCACCAGGCATGCACTGGTTCCTTCTTGCTCCTGCACCTCTCTGCAGCACAGCTGGCTGTAGTGTTCCTGGTCAGCAGAGGATCCCTTGATCTTCCCCAGGTCAGATGACCAGCTACCCTCACTGTCCAGGGTTAAATGTTCCTGTGAATGGATGAGGCAGTCACCCAACCCAGCTAACTCCAGGGCTTGCCACTTGTTGTTAAAGTGGACCCTAGCCTGGAGGTGTTTACTCTTCACCAGGAGGAAATCTAGTCCTGGGATTTTTCTTCAAAATTGCAGACCCCTGTTCTGCCCCTACTCTTATCTGTTTTCAGGGCTCAATGTTCCCCTTGAGGCACTATTTTATCTCTTTGGTAGAGGAAACTCTTGAGAGTTTGAAATTTTGGGACCTACTCCACCATCTTCCCAGAATCCTCTCTGAAACCAAGGTATTTGTCAGCACGACCTTTGTCCACTTAGTTACATATGACTCTGGATTCAAGATTAAAGTCTTCAATCACCATTATTTCTTTGAAAACGTTAACAATTCTTGGGGCGGAGCCAAGATGGCCACATGAAAACAGCGTCTAACTGGAGCTCTCTCACAAAGTCTGTCAGATTCCCATAAAAAAGTGAATTTGAGCAGATTTGAGAGAGTTAGAAACTACGAGCAGTCTGAGTAGTAGGAAAGCCAAATTTATGATCTCAAATATAATTATAATTATATATATATATATTTGAATGGTTCGAAACCCCAAAGTATGAGGGATTCTCTAAGTAGAAAGCAACAAAACATTTACTTAGGCCCCACAGCAACAGATTTGCAAACCAGCTCCCCATTCCGATATCTTGACCAAAAAACCCCAGGCCCAATAAGCCCACCTCACAAGAGTAACCAGGAGGCCACATAAAAACAAGATGGTATTTAACCAATTCATATTTACTGGCCTCAAGTCCTTGCTAGCACTCCTGGGTTCAAACAGGTCGGCTCTGCTTCCTCAGCTCCTGCTTCAGCTTTTTTCAGCTTCAGCTGTAGTTGTATCTTAGCTTGCCTCTCCTCGCAGCCAAGCCTCTAGAGTCCTCAAGCCCCACCTCAACCACCAGAGACCATTGGTTCCCAAGTTGGCCCCTCTTAAGTCATTAATCTACACCCACACAGGTTTCACACCTGATAGGGCTTTGGGCCTGGGGCTTAGCACTTAGCAGCTGAAAGTACTTTCACTCAAAGTAAACAAAAGCCAAACTCCTCAAGTGCTAAGGAGCTCATTTTGCCTTACTCACACGTCTGAGTGGGGCAAATTTCCAAGCCAGGAGAGTCTGAAAGGCTGAAGGCATGAATCTGTAGGCTTGGAGAGTGCAGAGCTGCTCCAGACCAAAGTGGAAGCGGCTGGCCAGGAAATCCACGTGGGAGACAGGCTAGGAGAAAGCTGGGCACCAGAAACTGGCGGAGATCCCCAGGTCTCCCAACACAGGACGGAAGTCTGTGGAAGCGAGGAGAGGCAGAGCAATGCCACTGGCCGTGAAATATCAACTTCTGAAGCTTGCAGCCCAAAGGTATGAAAAGAGGCTTCTTGAACTTCTGGGAAACATAATGGCCAGGTAAATGGCTCTAATCCCTCCCTCCTCACCCAGAGAATTCTTTGGGAAAAAAAAAGAATTCTGGAACAGAGGAGATAGAAGTGGGGCTTCAGTGGCCAAATAGTAGAAGTTCATTAGTCCCAGAGGGGCAGAGTCGGTAGGGGTCAACACCAGGACCCCAGACATAATCTTGCTGTCCTAGGGGAATTGACCATACCAGCTCAAACAATAAAGAGCTAAGACCATTGCTGAAGAGCAACAGGGCTGGAGAGCACCCCTAGGGAAAGAGACATCAGGGATCCAGACTCCTCCCCCACACCTCAGAAAACTGAAGGCTATAATTCAAAAGACAACAACTAGACTCACAATCCCCAGAATAAGAAAGCTGGGTTGGAGAAATCTGAGCCCCAAAGGCAGAAATTTGTTGTAAAGCCATGAAAAGGCTAACCAACATGAAGAACACAAAAAATGAGGACCATTGACTCTTTTTATGGAGACAGGCATGATCAAAATACCAATTTGGAAGAAGACAGCAATGACTCTATAGATATGTCTGATACCTCAAAAGGTAACGTGAACTGATCTCCAGCCCAAAAAGCATTGCTGGAAGAGCTAAAGGAGGATTTTAAAAACCAAATTAGGGAGCTAAAAGAAAAAATGGAAAAAAAAAACTGATGAAATAAAGTCCCTAAATAATAAGATTGGCAAAATGGCTATGGAGATTCAGAATCTAAAGAGGGAAAATGACACCCTGAGAGGTAAAATCAACCAATTGGGAAAGGAGACTCAAAAGCAAAATGAAAATACTAACTCATTAAAAATTAGAGTTGAGCAAGTGGAAGCTAATGAATCTATGAGGCATCAAGAAGTAGCAAAACAAAATGTAAAGAATGAAAGAATAGAAAAAAAATGTGAAATATCTGATTGAGAAAACAATTGATCTGGAAAATAGTTCCAGGAGAGATAATTTAAGAGTTATTGGTCTACCAGAAATCCATGATGAATAAAAGAGCCTTGACAGTATCTTTAAAGAAATTATCAAAGACAACTGCCCAGAGGTCCTAGAACCAGAGGTCAAAATAGTCATTGAAAGAATTGACCGATCACCCCCTGAAAGACATCCCAAACTGAAAATACCAAGAAATATTATAGCCAAATTTCAGAACTACAAAATCAAGGAGAAAATACTGCAAGCAGCCAAAAAGAAACAATTCAACTATCATGGAACTACAGTCAAGATCACGCAGGATCTCTCAGCTTGCACATTAAAAGACAGGAGAAATGGGAATATGATATTCCAAAAGGCAAAGTTGCAGGGACTACAAACAAGGATCAACTACCCAGCAAAAGTAAGCATAAGTTTTCAGGCAAGGAGATGGACATTCAATGAAATAAGGGAATTCTAGACCTTCCTGATGAAAAGGTCAGAACTCAATGGAAAATTTGATCTCCAAATACAAAATTCAAGAGAGACATAAAAAGGTAAACAGGGGGAAAAACCCCCACAAACCTTAGTAACCAATAAGGGCAAATTATTTGCATCTTTATATAGGATTATATCATCTTATGTATGTTTTATATATATATATATATATATATATATATATATATATATACATATATATGTCACTCTTGAGAATAGTACAGCTATTATGACGATTAAAAGGGATACACATAGATTGTGAATGCTTGTATAAAATAACTGATATAAGGATAAAAAAACATAAGTAAGAGATGTAAAGGGAAGGCTATGAGAGAAGAGGTAAGGAGGTAGTAGAAAAGGGTAAACTACACCAAATGAAGAGGCACAAAAACATATTATAGTAGAGCGAAAGAAGGGAGGGAGAAGAGCAGTATTTGAGCTTTACTGTCATCTGATCTGGTTCAAGAAGGGAATAACATACCCTGATAAGTATAGAAATCTAACTTATCCTACAGGAAGTAGGAGGGGAAAAGGAGAAAAAAGGGAAGGGAGAGGAGAAGGAGCAAGTGGGAAACGGTAAGAGAAGGGAGAGGAATAAAGAGGGAGGGTAAACTGAGGAAGGCGGTGGTCAAAAGCAAAACTTAGTTGAGGAGGGGAAGGAGAAAGGGAGAAATAAAAGCATAAATGGGGGGAAATAGGATGGAGAAAAAGACACAGCTAGAAATCATAACTGTGAACGTGAACGGGATGAACTCTCTCTTAAAATGGAAGCAGATAGCAGAATGGATTAAAAACTATAATCCTACAATATGCTGTTTACAAGAAACACATTTGAAACAGGGGGATACACACAGGGTAAAGGTAAAAGGCTGGAGTAAAATATATTGCACCTCAGCTAAAGTAAAAAAAAGCAGGGGTAGCAATCCTAACCTCAGACAAAGCAAAAGCAAAGATAGATTTAATTAAAAGAGATAAGGAAGGACATTCTATCCTGCTAAAAGGCACCATAAACAATGAAGCAATATCACTGTTTAACATATATGCACCAAGTGATATGGCATACAAATTCTTAGAAGAGAGGTTAAGGGAGTTACAGGAAGAAATAGACAGCAAAACTATAATACTAGGAGACCTCAACCTCCCCCTTTCTGAACTTGATAAATCTTACCTCAAACTAAGAAAGAAAGAAGTTAAGGAAGTAAACAGAATTCTAGAAAAAGCAGATATGATAGACCTCTGGAGAAAACTGAATGGGGAGAAAAAAGGAATATACTTTCTTCTCAGCGGTACATGGCACATACTCAAAAATTGGCCATGTACTAGGGCATAAAAACCTCACAATCCAGTGCAGAAAGGCAGAAGTAGTCAAAGCATACTTTTCAGATCATGATGCAATAAGAATTATTTGTAACAAAGAACCATGGAAAAATAAGCTAAAAATTAATTGGAAAGTAAATAATCTAATTCTAAAGAATGAGTGGGCCAAAGAACAAATCAGAGAAACAATAACTTCATTCAAGAGAATGACAATAATGAGACAACATACCAAAACTTATGGGATGCAGCAAAAGCAGTTCTTAGGGGAAGTTTTATATCTCTAAATGCTTACATGAATAAAA
>CM053624.1:136099335-136124985 GCA_028646595.1 Phalanger gymnotis
GGGAATATACATACATACATACATACATACATACATACATACATACATACATATATATATATATATATATATATATATACATATAGACAGTGGGCAGAGGTGAGTTGAATATGAAGGTATGATATCTAAACAAATAAAATCAAATTAAGGGATGAGAGAAGAATATAGTGAGAGAGGGAGAAAGGGAGAGATAGAATGGGGTAAATTATTGTGCATAAAAGTGGCAATAAAAAGCAGTTCTGTAGGAAGGGAATAGGGGGCAGGTGAGAGGGAATGAATGAATCTTGCTCTCATCAGATTTGACCTAAGGAGGGAATAACATACACACTCAATTGGGTATCTTACCCCGCAGGAAAGGAGGAAGGAGATAAGAAAGGGGGGATGTTAGAAGGGAGGGCAGATAGGGAGAGGAGGTAATCAAAAACAAACACTTTCAGAAAAGGACAGGGTCAAGGGAGAAATTTGAATAAAGGTGGATAGGATAGAAAGGAGCAAAATATAGTTAGTCTTTCACAACCTGAGTATTGTGGAAGGGTTTTACATAAACATATGCATATGGCCTATGTTGAATTGCTTGCCTTCTTAGGGAGTGTGGGTGGGGAGGGAAGAGGAGAGAGAATTTGGAACTCAAAGTTTTAAAAACCGATGTTCAAAAACTGTTTTTACATGCAACTAGAAAATAAGATATACAGGCAATGGGGCATAGAAATTTATCTTGCCCTACAAAAAAGTAAGGGAAAAGGGGATAGGGGAGAGTGGCGTGACAGAAGAAAGGGCTGACTGGGGAATGGGGCAACCAGAATATATGCTATCTTGGAGTAGAGGGAGGGTAGAAATGGAGAGAAAATTTGTAATTCAAAATCTTGTAGAAATCAATGCTGAAAACTAAAAATATTAAATAAGTTAAATAAAAAGAAGAAAAAGAAAAAAAATTAATCAAAATCACAAGAAGATTATTTTCCCTAAAAGATACTATTGTTCTTCTTATTGTCATCATGTTCATCCCATCTTATTACAGAATTCAGGCAAAACTTGTCCAAGGGAAAGTCACTCTTCTGCTCTTATTCCTTTATACTAAAAGTTCTACATACATTTTAAACATCAAAAATGACCATGTTGTTGTTATTCTCCTCTTCCTCTTCCTCCTCTTTATCATTATTTGGGGTTCAGAAAGAAATAGCCCCAGGATGAGTCACTGCTACTCTTTAATATTCTATAGCCTGTTGCATGGGTGAAAAATATTTTCGTA
Source organism: Phalanger gymnotis (assembly GCA_028646595.1). Lineage (NCBI taxonomy): Eukaryota > Metazoa > Chordata > Mammalia > Diprotodontia > Phalangeridae > Phalanger > Phalanger gymnotis. The sequence continues at coordinate 136,100,585 of CM053624.1, forward strand.
GTTGAATAAAATATCAGGTTATAAGCTGATACTCTGTAGATTCACTGAGGATGCTTCCTCTGGATAATTCTGTTAGCACAGGAACACAGAGATGATATATGCCTGATCCCGTTCCCACATGATTTTGATCTCCTCAGCTGGGTTCTTATATTTTTAAATTTTTACTTCAAGGAGGTGGAAATTATGAGCATTGGGTGTGATAATATCAATTTAAAACATCGTTCTTAAAGTTTTTTTCAGTGTTATGACCGTGTGATTGTGGGCCATATATGGTCTGTGATGGTGATCCAATTTCAATATAATTCACTGATTGAGTTTGGCAGCATATTTTCGGGTCTGTATTTCTAATAGGGAGATTTGTTATTAACTGCTTCATGAAATAAAGTAAGCTTTTTATCTATACACAGTTCTATTCACAAGGTCATGTCTTTCTAGGGAATGTAGACTGAATTTTTGCAGATATTCCCCATGGAGAGTCTTTTGATTCCATTTTTTAATTTTAGCTATTTCATAAGCTCCAACTGGAAATAAACCAATTTTAGTTGCATTCAACAACTGAATCAAAATCAAATGACATGTACCTGTTATGAGTTTTTACTACTGTTCAGTGAACTGATCTGTTCCAAAAGTATTTCTGTAGGTTTTTGGATGAATTAATCAAGTACTCTAAATGTGTATAGATCTTCATCCTTTTTACAAGGAAGTACCAATCTTTTTATAGCTACTTTCAGATAAAAATTCATTCATTTCTATTTTGTGGGTTCGTGTATGAATTATTTTCAATTCTGTTATGGCTCATTTAAAAAACCATATGTTTTTATTGGATTTGCATGCATGCTAATTACATTAACTATTTACCTTTGAAATCAGGATACCAATAAGTTTTCTAACGTATTTAGCCATGGTCTTCTCTTTGATATATGTATGTGAAGTGCATCTTGCCTGGAGGAAACTAAAGTATTTGTTGCTATAAACTTCATCCATTGGTTCAATTTGACCTTCAGATTCAGTCTTAAAGTCTTCAATCTCTAGTACTTGTCACATTTAAGAATTTTATGCTTATTGTCTACAAAAATAAATCTAAATCATTCAGCCATTTGTTCAAAAGTTCTTTTTTAATGTATTTTTGCCTTAAGTTCATGCAGTGGTCACCAACCAAGAACCCTTGACTCTATTCTTGGATCATAAAGCTTTGTATTGAATGGGCTTTGCCAGGGGCAGAATAAGATATTTGTTGGCATCAACTATATCCATTGGTTCCATGTAGTCTCTAGATTTAAGCATCAAGCATTCAGTCTTTGTTTTTCCATGGCATATGGTAAAAATTTTATACTAATCAAATCCAATATTTTTATATTACTGAAAGAAAATTACATGAAATGAGGACATTTAATGTGTTTTTCAGTGGAGCCATATATTCTGATATCATCCATATACATCAAGTAGTTCATAAGATGTTTTGATTTCATACTTTATTTTTCAAGCCATACTTAATCCTGCTTAGAAAAGATAATAATCAATGTAAAGCTAGTTAGAACCATAATGGGCTTAAACTGTATCTCTAAAAAATGACACACTTAATTTATATCAATTATTCTTTACATTATTGTACTGGTATTATGTTTTAGATAGGGAATGATTTTCAAGGTTGGCATTAACTGTTCTCCATATTGTTACCATTGTTGTTACGCCATGCTGCCTTTTGACATGATATCATGTATATTTGTTCTGCTTAGAATAATTTTTGGATAATTCTGCCTCCTCTTATTTCCCTTAGGTAAGATAAAAGTGGCTGCTAGATGGTGCAGTGGATGGAGCACTGGCCTCGAGTGAGGAAGACCTTAGTTCAAATGAGACTTCAGCTACTTACTAGCTGGGTGACACTGGACAATTTGCTTAACCTCTATCTGCCCCAGTTTCCTATCTGTAAAATGGGGATAATAATATCACCTACCTCCAAGGATTATTGTAAGAATAAAATGAGATATTATTTGTAAAGCATTTCATCAACCTTGAAGTGCTATGAAAGTTCTAGTATTGCTCTTTCTGTTAATATTATTGTCATGTATGTTTACAGAAAAAAAAAGAGATGCTTTCTCAAGCAAACAAGAGCAGGGTAGGAATAGAAAAAGAATATTTCCCCCTCCTTGGAATTGAGTGCAGAACTGACTCAGAGAGGAAATTTGGGAATTATGATTTCAAACCTTGGTGTCTTCAGGGCGTACTCATTTTGGGATAGAGAAAGAAAAATTTAATTATAAAATTTAAAGCTAGAAAGGCTCTTTAGCATCAACTGGCCTAACACTCCCAATTTACTAGAAGGAAACAAACATTTATTAAGTGCCTACTGTGATCCAGGCATTGTGCTAGGCCCTTTACAAATATTATCTCTTTTTATCCTTCAAGTATCTAGGAAATAGGCCCTATAATTATTCCTATTTTATAGGTGAAGAAATTGAGTCAGAAAGTAGTTAAACGATTTGGCCAGGATCACACAGTTAATAAGTATCTGAAGTTGGATTTGAACTTGTCTGTATGTCTCTAGGCCCAGTGTTCTATTCACTATGCCACCTAGCCAGTGAGGAAATTAAAAACCAAAGATATAAAGTCACTTGCTCAAGGTTATATAAATGGTTAGTGGCATACCTATGACGAGTACTCACCATTCCAGACCCCTAGTCTCCAACTCTCTTTCCATAATAAAATACAGACCTCAACCAGATCTCCCCTCCCTTTTCTTGTTCTCCCACATCTAGCATCCTCTTAGCTCCCATTCCAGTATTCTGAAAATGTTTTCTCACATGGATAGAAATGGCAAGAATCAATATTCCAAGAGACAGCTTTCTTATGTTCTGTTTGATGAATGAAAATACTTTAACTATCAAACCAAGGTGAGCTAGTTTCCTATTTTTGTGATTATATGCCATTTTTAGGAATTTGTAGTTTATACAGATTTACTGACATTTTGTTGATTGGAGGTCTTGGTGTGAGTTAATAGAGGCTCTTTCAGATGAAAATAGACATAAATAATCCTATAAATGTATGTTAAGGGAGTTGATATTGTGTCATTTAGTTGTATTATGTTGTTACCATGTGTTACGGAATGCAATGATGTTCTGGTCTATAAATGATAAAAAGCATGCTCTCCACCTAAAAGAGATCAGCAAGTAAAGTAACTAATTTATTCTAGAAATCTTATTCTAAACCGGAGGTGGTGGTGCATGCTAGTAATTCCTGTTACTAGGGCAGCTGAGGCTGGTGGCTTGTATGAGTTCAGGACTACTGAGCTGTAATACAGCTAAAGTTGGTTGGGTGTCCACATTAAGTCCAGGACCAACACAGAGAACCCCCAGGAGTGGGCAGAGGAAGAAGGCAAGGATGGGGTGAGGGAAGTAAGCTGCCTAAGGTGTAATAAATTGGCCAACTTTAGAAATAGAACAAGTGGAAACTTCTATGCTAATTATGAGTGGCTTGTGGCTATGAGTGGCCACTCTACTTCTAGTCTAGATAAGAGAGGAAGACAAGCCAAAAAAAAAAAAAGAAAAGAGGAGAAAGGAAGGGGAGGAAATGAGAAGAGAAGGAGGAAGGGATAAATCCACTCTGGAGAATACCAAATTGTGTTTCCTATAAAAAAGAAACTTACACTATCAAAGACAGGAGAAAAGACCCTTTGTACTGCTACTGCCTTCATATAGATTATCACATCCCATTTGCAATACCCTCCTGTCTCCCTTCAATTCAAGTTTCTTACCAGAAAGTATGATGGAACAAATGGGACTTTGCCTCATGGTGCTCCATTTTAGTGGGTGCTATGGCCTTGAAACTCTTTTAACAGCATAAAAAGAAATGAAAATCTTTTTGAACATTTTTTCCTAGGCCAGCATCATGGATATTTTAAAAGAGGGAATAAGACTCAACATTGCTGTTTCTGAGAGAAGAGTTCTTTTGTGGACATCTGTTTATATCTGTGTGAAGCCAATGAACTTTAAAGACTGATCCTCAGTAAAGTTAGTGTCATTCAAGGACTACTGGGAAAAGTTTATTGAGCTCAGTTTACTTGGTGGATTCACATCTGAGATTATCATTCGAAGTGTCTATGAGGTCCAGGAGAAGACACTTAAGGAAGGGGCAAAGCCTTCACATAGCTAATGGACTGAGTGTGTTCATTTTCAGTGGATGCCAGTTGGTATTGTATGAGTACAACCTGTCTCTGCTGTTGCTCTCTTGTGTCTTTGTACTGTTAGGTAGACAGAGTTCTCTGCCTAATGCTCAAAGTGTCATTGAGCTACAATGGGAGGAATCGCTTGGCAACCTGTTAATGGTGAGAATGATTTCATTTGTATAAAACTTTGGCTAGGGTTTGGATATAATAAATAGAGACAAATATAAAAAAGAAGTCAGACAGTGTTCCAACACAATCTGATAGAATGAGCTCAATACTTTGAGTACGTCTTATGAAGTGGTGATGTGTTACTTCATAGTATGAAATGCTTTCAGCTGTGACAATGTCAACTATGAATTGTATGTTAGAGGAAAAAAAAAACAGTCATTGGGGTACTTCCCTCCTCAACAAGTATACTTGTGTATAGTTATAATTTTACAAAGTTATGAAGCCTGACCTTATAGATGGTGATATTAGTCTGGAAAGTAAGATGGTATGGTTGACTGATGTCAAACTCAAATAGAAACAGATACTTTTGAGCCACATATTAACTTAGAAAACCACAAATTAACATCATTTGTGTTATATTTTATTTGTTTTGGTTAATGCTTCCTAATGTTTCAACAATTCCAAGCCCCTAGGTTTCTGGTTGTCTAGTTCCGGGTGGGCCCTCCTGGCTTCTGCCAGAATCTGGACTGCAATGTAGGTGATTCTCCACCTTTTTGCTCAGCTCGAAGTTCTCTGCTCTGGCTGGGGAAGGCAGGGAAAAAGCACACTCAGCTTCTTACTACAAAGTTTCCATCTTGCAGGGGCTTGGTATTCAGCCCTGGGGCAAGATGGAAACTTGGCAGCAAGGCACTGAGTCTGCCTTTTTGGTCCCTTTAGCTTGGGCTGCTTGGGATCCAGGAGGGAGACATGGATTTGTTTTTGTTGGGATGAGGGAAGTGCCTTGGACCCCCCAGGGACCCCACCCCATTGGCTTTTATCCTCAGGACTTGGAACCAGGGACTGGAACATAATGGGGAGAAGAGACCCTAAAAGAACTTTGTTTGGACTCTTTCTTTGAAATTGGGACTTTGGGTGCCACGTGGAAGCCTGCAACAGCAGTTTGGGGAAGAGACATCCCCAAGAGAACTCCATTTGTTTGTTTGCTTTAGGACTTTACTAACTAAAGCACACTTGTGCCTCAGGGTACTGGGAAAAAGCCTGCAATAGCAATGTATATGCTCAAGAAGTATTTTATGAGCTAAAGAGATTAACTTGCTTTGACCTAGGGGTGGACATTTGAATTGTTAACAAGTATTTTGGGAATGATTGAAGAGATTATCTTGCTGGTACCTAGGGGTGGGTCATGTTTGTATTGTAAACATATATTTGGGAATGTCACTGAATGATATGTTTTGCTTTGTTGTGAATGATATTTCATTTAACATATAACCTGTAGAAGGCTTGTGTGGAGAAATGGGGGTACTGGTGGGGTATTGCTGTTTAACTTCAAATATTTGAGGAGCTATTATATAGAAGAGGGATTGGACTTATTTTGCTTGGCCCCAGAGGAAAGAGCCAAGTCTAAAAGACTGAAATCACAGTGTATTTCATTGAGTCTTACTAAGTGCTAAGCTGTAGGCTCAAACCCCTATTAGGTGTAAATTCTATGTGGGTGTGGATTGGCAACTAAGGTGGGGCCCACGGTGGGGCTAACTCCAGGGAGGGCCTAGTTTACATGCCTGGGACAGCAGAGGCTCTTAGACCACGTGGGTTTAATTCGCCTCTTTGTGAGATTTTAAGTCACGTGGGTGAGTGGCATGTGTGACACCCCTGAACGCTGAAAAAGATATAAAAATCAGGGGTTGGCCTCCTCTTCCTTGGAGCTCTTTGCTGCAGCAGTGGTGGCACACGTGACTCTGGACCAGCCCTCGTTCTGAGCTCTCGAGCTGAACCTAGATGTTGGTAACTATGAATGTGTATTGGGTCTGTCTGTTGATGTTTGTAATTTGTTTGTAATTTGCTCTGAAGTTCAGTGTGCTGGTCTCTTTCCCTGAACTAAGTGAATGATATTTGTATGCTGAATTAAAGTAAGCTTGTCAAACCCCTTCACCTTGCTTTCCTTAGTTAAGCAGATCAAAAGAACCTGTGTTTTTGCAGCGTGCTGGCAGCTTTCTGGGTGTTGGCTGTGGGTGGATATTTCACCCCCACAGAAGCTGCTAGATGGATTGTTGAAACACCTAATTATATATTAATCTGATTCTGCCCACTCAAGAGGTTTGTGAGCCACTTTTAAGTTTGACTCCTCTGGTATAATGGCTAGGGTGCTGGATTTCCAGTCAGGAGAGCTTGAGTTCAAATTCAGGTGCTTTCTAGCTCTGTGACTCTGTTTAAGTCACTTAACCTCTGTCAGGTTCAATTACCTCATCTGTAAAATGAGGAATAATAGCTCTTACATTGCAGGTTGTTATGAAGATAGAATGAGATGATCTATGTAAATTACTCTGCAAACATAAAGTGCTAAACTGTGTACTTGTTAGCTTCTATTAGCTATGCTAAAAGGTCACCAGTTTATCAATGTAACAATAGTAATGTCAGAGGGGTATTTCATGAACTCCATCGAAGGTCAATGAATGTAACTAGCAAGATGCTCTTTGCCCTGCTGAAAAGTTTGAGATCTGAAATCAACAAATCAGATCTGAAATTTGCATGAACACCTACCAGAGATTGCTTGATCAATATATCCAGCAAAGGCATAAACTAGTTGTGAACAATCTAGTTAATCAATTTGGGAAGGAGTGAAGTGCTTAAGCCTTTGGATGAAATAAGGTCACAAAATGTATTGGAATTGGTTGAAAGAATTAGACACACTGCTTATGTTAAATTTCTGGAAAAATCTAGAAAACTTGTTTTAATGATGATGCTGATGCAGTTTTTATTAGAAAACAAATATACAACTTTTTAAAAGGCAATCTGTGCCGAAAGAACATTTTTAAAGGGGGTGAAAAAGTAAGTAAAAATCTGTGGGTTTTGGTACAAGACCTTCAGTACAAAGAAAAAATAGTGCATGTTTACTTGGAGGATGCATCCATTTTTCAATAACAAAACTTAAAGATAGTATTGGTTCTATATAGTTCACACAATTACAACTACACATTTCAATAACAACTTGCTAACAGATCATAAAAGAATATGTATTTTACAAAAATGAAAGCATAACCTAAATGTTGCCTTATTTGACCAATTCTATTTAAGTTTCGATGAGCAGAAGGGTCACATGCAACATATTACTTGGTAAATTTTCCAAAATAAAGTTTCACATCGATGACAATAATATGAAAGAAAGAAAAAACATTTAAAAATGAAGTCCTGATTACAAATATATTTTTGAAGATAAGTTGCAAAGAAAGATAAATAAATATTTTGCCAAGAAATTTAATTCATCCTGTACGATGTTTTCACTTTGCCCCCATCCTTTGTGCAGACTCTGCATCATTTACTTGGTTGTTACCATAACTACCTTTTTCCCTGAATGTTTCTTCAGTTTATTTGTTAACTTCTCCAAAGTATGCCATCACTTACTAAATTGTATAGCACTGAAATAAATAACCATTGCCATCCTTATCAAACACATAGAATGCTTCTCTAATTTCTTTTTCACCATGTCTTTCATTTTTCTTGCCATCATCGTCAGAAATGCTGGCAAATCGACCATGCCATTACCAATAGCATCTACTTTCTTAAGCATCTTCTATCATTCAGTTTCTGTGGGGTTCTGTCCAAATGACCTCATTACAGTTCCCAAATCTTTTGATGTTTTCCAGTACCATCTTCAGCCTTGTCAAATAGAGAAATATTTTGAATTCTGAATTCTGTTCTTCTGACCATTGGTCAGCAATGCTTCAAATTTTACAAGTGCCCGGATTCTTACCAGGTGACCTCCACCTTCACTCAGAGTAACTAAACCCTATTTCCCCCAGAAACTCATAAACATTTCCCTCCTTCCAAATCTAACACTTATTATTAAAGACAGTTAATGTATATGTTGTGGGGAAGGTGGTGATCACAAAGAGCAATCTTAGATTCATCAAGAATAGGTCATCAAAGATTAACAATATTTTCTTTTTGACAGAGTTCTGCTCAATTGAAAGATGAAGGAAATCCCATAGACATAATTTTCCTAGATATCAGAAAAGCATTTAACAAGATCTGTCATGACATTCTTATGCAAAAGACGGAGGTGAGGAATAGTTAACAGCAAAATTAGTTGGATTCACAATTGATTGAATGGGAGGAGGACCCAATGGAATAGTCTTTGACATCAGCTTAGAAGGCAGACTTCCATTATAACACCCTAATCATTGCTCAAGCCTGTGCCTTTGCTTATTCTTGGGGAATCTGGTGGCACAGTGTATAGAGCACCGGGCCTGGAGTCAGGAAGACTCAATTTCAAATCAGCCTCAGACATTTAGAAGCTGGTGACCATAGGTGAGTCACTTAACATTTATTTTCCTCAGTTTCTTCACCTGTAAAATTGGAATAATAATAACACCTCCTTCCAGGCTTATTATGACTATCAAATGAGATAGTATTTGTAACCCAAAAAAGCACTTAGCATGGTGCCTGGTGCATAGTGTTGTTGTTGTGCAGTCATTTTCACTCATGTCTGACCAGTGGTGATCTCATTTGGGGTTTTCTTGGCAAAGATAGTAGAGGGGTTTGCCATTTCCTTCTCCAGCTCATTTTACAGATGAGGAAGCTGAGGCAAACAGGGTTAACTGACTTGCCCAGGATCACATAGCTAGTATCTAAGACTACATTTTAACTCAGGAAGAATAGCCTTCCTGTATTCAGGCTTGACACTCTATCCATTGTGCCACTTAGCTGCCCTCAGTAGGCATTTAATAAATGCACATTGCTTTCCCTTTCTCCCTTCTTAACAGCTTCATTGATAACAAATAGAAGCAATGATGGCTTCCTTATGCAATTTTCAGATTCTAGTGATCTGGGAGAAATAGCCAACCCAGTGCATTGTACAGTTGAGTCCCCAAAAAAGATCTGATGTGATGAAAGCTTAAACCAAATCTGCTTGTATGATGTTTAATTTGGATAAATGTAAAGTCTTATACTTGGGTTCAAAAAGCAACTTCTTAAATACAAGATGGAAAAGGCGTGGCTACATAGTCTGAAAAAGATCTGAGCATATTCAAGGAATACAGAGTCAATATGAGTCAATATTGTGATAAGGCAGCTTAAAAAGGTAAATGTAATCTTGGGCTACATTAAGGAGATACAGTTTATAGGAATAAGAAAATAATAGTTCTGTTATACTCCGAGTTGGTCAAACAATATTTTCAGCATTGTTTTCTGTTCTGACCACTATATTTTAATAAAGATATTGATAAACTCAATAATGTCCATAGAAGAGGGAATCAGAGTCCTGAAAGACCTTGTTTTCATGCCATATCAAGATCAATTCAACAAATTGAGGATGCTTAGCTTAAGGAAGAGAAGACTTGGAAAAGATATGATAGTGATATTCAAATATTCTAAGACTGTGGACCCAAAGTTTAACACAGGTCCTTCTCCCATACAGGGTTATTCACCTTTGTGTACATATCCCTAAAGAATTATTGTATGCCAAGCTAAACTGGAAACTTCTCTAGGTCTTAGGCATAAAGAACATAAAATAATTGGGCAATGGTAGCTATGAGTCACAGAGACAGTGATAACTGTGTCTTTGACAATAATTCCCAAGCCTTTGGTTAGTCTTTCAGAAGTGCTTGTATCAGAGGTTGTAGGACCCTGGAAACTGTGATCTACATCAGGAGGGAGGTATCCACCTTGATGAGATAATTTTTTCAAGGATTATGATTAAGCTTCTCCCTAGATATCACCAGCTATATTCCTAGGTTTTGGGCTATAAATAATAAGGATTCAACTATTTAAATTATTACTCATTCCCATTAAAATGCTAAACATCTAACCAATCATCCAAATCTATAAATGCGTTTTCCCCTATGTCCTGCTGCCTATGAATGGTATGGTGACTCAAAATCAATTTCCCCATTCTCAGATATAAAATTATCTCATGATAAAAGCATATAATAAACTCAAAGAACACAAACCATGAATGTAGCACAAAACCTCCTCAGGAGTTAATTTGGAAGAAAATATTATAGCTAGAAATAGCTCAATATTGCTCAGTTGGTGCAAACACACGTACAATATAAGTAGGTGTTTGGGGGAAGGCAGAATAAAACATTTCTGAAAAATGTTTATATGATTTTAAAAGAAGGCAAAGTGCTTGCTACAAAGGTAGAAAGAGCAAAGAATCTCACTTGCCTTATTGATGCTTCATATTTTGTGTTCATGCACCTAAAGTTGTTATAAAAGAAAAATAAATTAGCTCACTGCTGGCTTAATTATACTTCTTCAGTGGACATCAATTCTATTGGCAGCTTGCAGGGATATTCTCTTGACAAAACAAGTTGTTGGCTGAAGCATGAATGGTTAGATTATGAGTGAGTCACTGCAACACATAATTCATGGCCAATGGAGCACCCAGGGAAAATGGGGATTTTAGCTTCATATCCATTTTGAATTCCTGCTGAAACAAAGTGAATCCTTTTGTTCAACCTCTGGAGTTAATTTCCAATATCTTAGCATGAAACAATTTTACAAACTCAAACATCTGAGGAACAAGGGAGCTTAAATAATGCTGGGCAAAGAGACTCCTTACCCAAACTAGCTTCTTTTGGGACTCTCAGAAAGGCATGGAAGGGGTGAATGGAATAAAGATTTATTAAGTGCCTATTATGTGCCAGAGGGGCAGCTTCCAAGCCTGGACTCAGGAAGACTCCTCTTTCTGAGTTCGAATCTGGCCTCAGACACTTACTAGCTATGTAACTCTAGGCAAATTACTTAAATCTGTTTGCCTCAGTTTCTTCATCTTCAAAATGAACTGGAGAAGGAAATGGAAAACCAGTCCAGTATCTCTGCCAAGAAAACTCCAAGTAAAGCCACAAAGATTTGGCTATGAGTGAAAATTGACAGAATAGCTGCAGCATCATAGGTCAGGCACTGTGCTAAGTACTTTTTACAAATATTCCCACTTTTGGTCCTCAAAATAACTGAGAGAAATGTGCAATTATTATCTTCATTTTATAAGTGAGGAAACTAAGGCAGATAGAAGTTAAGTGACTTTCCCATGATCACCCAGCTAGTAAATATCTAAGGCTAGTTTGAATTCAAGTCTTCCTAATTCCAAGCCCAGCACTGGACCACCTAGCTGTAGAGATTTACTGATTTAGATCCATAGACTCAACAAGTTTCTGATAACAGCAGAGGTTATATAGTCAGCCCCATCCTTTCATAGTACAAAAGAGCAAAGAGAAGCACCTAGAGATTGACACTCTCCCATTTTCAATCAATCAACAGACATTTATTGAGCTTTTACTGTGTACTGGGAACTAAGCTACACACTAGGGACACAAAGCTTATGGGAAAGGAACTAGTAGCTTAAGGGACATTTGTAAAGGTCTCTTGTAGGAGATGGTATGTGAGATGAGATTTTGGAAATTATTTTTTCAATGAATGAGTATCTAATTTCTTTTCTTCTTCCCTCCCTTAAAAAAAGAAAAAGGAAGAAAATGTTGTGACAAATAGTCATAATTAAGCAAAATAAATCTCCACATTGGCTATGTCCAACAAGATTTGTTTGAACTGAACTTTGAAGGAAGTGAAGGATTCTGAAAGATGGAGGTGGTGATAGAGTGCATCCCAAGTATGAGCAAAGGCATAAAGAAGGACAGTTAAATTATTCTTACAGCCAATAGCCTAAACAAAACCTTCACCCTGCTATCTCCTAACCTGGCATCCATGAAATTATTGGGTTTTTTAATAGTAATTTATTTTTCCCCATTTACATGTCCAGAAAATTTTTAGTATTCATTTTTACAAGATTTTGAGTTCCAAATTTTTCCTCCCTCTTCCACTCCCCTCCCCTCTTCTGAAAATGGTAGGTAGTTTGATATAGTTTATTTATATGTTATCATGTAAAAAGTATTTCTATCTTAGTCACAGTAGTGAGAGAAGAAACAGATCAAAAGAGGAAAAAAACAAGAAAGAAGAAAGTCAGTGAAAAAAATATACCCCATTCTGCATTCAGAATCCATTAGTTCTTTATCTGGATATAGATAGCATTTTCCTTCATGAATCACTTATACCTGTTTTGGATCATTGTGTTGTTGAGAAGAGCTGAGTCTGTCATAGTTGATCATCACATAATGTTGCAAATACTGTGTACAATGTTTTCATCATTCTGCTCATTTCATACAAGCCTTTCCAGGATTTTCTGAAATGTGCCTGTTCATCATTTCTTATTGCACAATAGTATTCCATTGCATTCATATATCACAGCTTGTTCAGCCATTCCCTAATTAATGGGCATCCCCTTGGTTTCCAAAAATTTGCCACCACAAAAAAGGCTGCTATAAGTATTTTTACACAATTAGGTCCTTTTCCCTTTTTTATGATCTCTTTGTGATACAGATCTAGTAGTGGTATTGCTGGATCAATGGATATCTCAGTTTTGTTGCCCTTTGGCCATAGTTCCAAATTGCTCTCCAGAATGGTTGGATCAGTTCACAATTCCACCAACAATGCATTAGTGTCCCAATTTTACTACATCTTCTCCAATATTTGTCATTTTCTATTTCTTTTTTTGTCGTATTAGTGTAGTAACAATCTGCTAGCAGCTACTGTGGCTGTGTAAAACCAACAACAACCATTATACAGAAGGCCACTAACATAGGTTCTTTTGATCTGCTTTACTAAAGAAAGCAACATTAAGGGGTTAACTATCTCACTTTAATCACTCATACAAATATAACTCAGTTCAGGAGGAAAAGACAGTGCCCTGAACTTCAGAATAAATAAAAATAGAAATTACAAACATCAACAGACAGATCTTGTCTGATTCAAATCACAATTCGTAGTTACCAGGAAAGAATCAACATCTGTGTTTACAAGCCTGGGGGCTCTTAACCATAGCTGCCCAGAATCTCTTCAAGTCACCTGCCACTCTTCCAGTGAGTGAGAGCCCCAGACAAAATGCTAACCTTTGAGTTTTTAATATCCTGTTCAGGTCCCAAAGGATTCACACCTAATCAGCAAAAGGGTGTGAGCCTGGGGTTTAGCACCTAGTTAGCAAAAGGGTGTGTGCCTGGAGCTTTGCACCTAGTAAGACTTAATCAAAAGCATTTAATTAATTTAGCATTCTAAAATAGCAAAAATGTCCTACCTTAATTAATATTACCATTAGCCAATCTGATAGGTGGGAGATGGTATCTCAAAGTTGTTTTTATTTGCATTTCTCTAATCAAAAGTGATTTAGAGCACTTGTTCATATGCATATAGATAATTTTGATTTCTTCATCTGAAAACAGCCTATTCATATTCTTCTGTTCTTTTTTCAATTGGGGAATGGCTTGTATTCTTATAAATTTGACTCAGTTCTCTATATGTTTGATAAATGAGGCCTTTAACAGAGATACTTGCGGTAGAGATTGTTTCCCAGCTTTCTGGTTTCCTTCTAATCTTCGTTGCACTGGTTTTGTTTGTGCAATAGGTTTTTTAAATTTAATAATCAAAATATCTTTTTTATATTTTGTTATACTCTCTATTTCTTGTTTGGTCATGAATTCTTCCCTTCTTTATAGATCTGATAGGTCAACTATTCCTAACATATTCTAAGATTCTAGTTTTTGATCCCTTCTAACTGCTTTTGTTTCATAGGAGAGTTCATTCCATTCAGATTCACAGTTATGATTACTACCTGTGTATTTCCCTCAATCCTATTCTTCCTCCTGCTTGTCTTCTCTCTCCTTTCACCCTTTCCTACATCGCTGGTGTTTTGCTTCTGTCTACCACCTCCCCTGATTTGCAGTCAGTCCCCATCCTCTCTTACTTTATCTTCTTCCCTCCTACTCCCCTATCAGGTAAGATAGATTTCTGTATTCAACTAACTGTGTATATCATTCTCTCTTTGGGCCAATACTGATTTGAGTAAGGTTCAGGTGAAGCTCATTATCCACCTTCGTATTTTTCCCTGCACTATAATAGGTCTTTCACAGTTCTTCATGTGAAACAATTTACCTCATTCTCAATTTTTTTTCTACAGAATTTTGTTTGTAGTTATTTAATCCAGTGAAATCACTGATCTAGTGGGGGGAATTACAGATAGATAAATAGATAGGTAGATAGACAGATAGATAGATAGATAGATAGATAGATAGATAGATAGATAGATAGATAGATAGATAGAGATATATACATAGATATATATCTATGTGTGTTCATATATGTATGTGTATGAATATATACATGTATATAAATTTGTTTATATATTCTTTCCATTAGAATATAAGCTTCTTGAAGGCAATGATTATTCTATTTTTGTTTTCATTTCTTATCACTGATGTCAAGTATCGTGCCTTTAACAAAGTAGGTGTTTTCTAAATGCTTGTAGCATTAAATGGTATTTTTAGCCAGGGCACAAAGATGGCAACGTAGCTGGAGGACCAAACCACATTCCCTATACTTGGGATTTTTGGTCAACTAAATTGTCCCTCCAAACCTGCCATCTCTATACCCTGCCCCCCCCCCCAAAAAAAAAACGTGCATGCATAAATACACTCCAGAGAGGAGACTAGGATAACTCCTCACAGCTACAAGATTGGAGATTCCAGTGATAGACATAGGGGTCTATAAAGTGTTCATTAGATGTTTTCTTTTCACATGATCACATCTCTTACATTATTGCTTTCTGAACCGTGGATCATCAATTTAGATCTGAAAGGTCTTAGAGGTTGTCAAGTTCAATCTCCACATTTTATTGATAAGGAAACTAAGGCCCAGAGAAGTTGAATGATTTATCCAGGGTCACACAGCTAATAGCATATGATTCTAATCCAGGTCTGCTTAGAATGTAAGTCTGGTGTTCTATTCATTACACATGGAACAAAATGACATTAGTACCTTCAGAAGGTTGGACTTCTCTTTCGAGCTTTGTTATTTGGGAAGAATTATGACTTTAATTCGAATTCTCAATTGGCCAACAATTAGCTATGTAAGCTTGAGCAAGTTACTTCACCACTTTGGGCCTTGCTTATGAAATGAGAAGGTTGGACTGAATGGCTTGTAGAGAATTGTCTAGCTCTAAAATTCCATCATTCTAGAGAAAGCTTAAAAATAGATTAGCTCAATTTTTGTTACCCACAATGATTACTGAGCAGTATATTAATTTTAAAATGAAAATGACAGAAAGGTGGAATCTATAATGCTGGCATTTACCTTTTAGTCAACTAAATTTGCATGTGGAGGGTGCCCATGCATGTATGTGTGTCTGTGTTTGTGCTGTTTTTATTTCCTCTGGCCCTCTCACAAATGGAGGAGCAGTAACTGAAAGTCCTTTGACCTCATATTCACACTTATCAAATGCTTATACCAGACCCTATTTCAGACCAATGAGCTCTTTAAAATATCAGAAATCAGGTGAAGAAGGAATAACTGTGTTGTAGCTTTTTTTTCTTGATCCTTTGGAGGAGACTAAGATGTCATCAATGTAAGTGTATTAAGCTCATTGAACCACAAAACTCATACTTTCTTGTCTCTGGCTTTGCATCTGTGTACACTGATGAGCATGCCTGGAATGTACTCCCTGCTTCTTCCTGTTGAAATGCTACCCACACTTTAAATCCTAATTTAGATGCCCCCACCCAGGCTGATTCCTCCCATTAAAAATGATTCTTTTCCCCACCTTCACCCAGACTTCACGTATAGATTTATTTAGACCTCTCATCCTAGGTAATGTGCTACCCCCAACAGAATAGAATGTAATTCCTTGAGGTCATTTGTGTCCATCACGGTGTCTTGCATATAATAAGCACTCAATAAATATGTATTGGATTGATGTACTTGTATTCTAATCAACTGTGTCTGTTTCCTTTTCAAGTTTCCCCTCTCTAACTTCAGACAGTATGGTAGCTAAGCTTTGTCAATTCTCCTCTCTCCCAGTGCCTAGTACAGTATTCTGCAGGCCATTGTCCATTCAAAACTTCATGTTTGAATTGAATTGAGCACCACTGGAATGAATTGAATGGAACAATGTGAGAACTACATGCATTTGGATGTACCAGGCTAGTGGAAAGACCCAAAATAGGCAGCTTCATAAATACGTTTTGTGCCTACTTTCAGGGAGTGTTTTTGATTTAGTAAAGCTCATTGCTTCTTCTGGATATTGGGGAAATAATCATGCAGCCTTCTGTGAGCAGTCTGATCAGGGAACATCATGCATCTCTAATAGAATCTACTTGAGCTAGAATGACAGCTCCCCACCCCCCACTACCAATCCCCCTCCCAGCCCTCTCCTGCTGGCATATTGTGAATTCTATCTCCTGATTAGATTTTAGAGATGGATTTAACTTTGCTTTCTAATGGAAATGGATGGTGATAAATTATCTATGGGGCCATTGGTGATTTTTACTGAGAAAATGCTTGTTTTCTTTTTCTGCATTACAAGGCTGTCATCAGAGAGCACTGAGCACAGTGTCATCCAAACTCCATGGTAAGTGTTAGTCACCAGATGGATCTCACCATGAGCAGAAGGATGAATTTTTACAACCATTCTGAAATGGGTGATTTTAAATAGAATATTAAACACCTTCAACCATATGGAGCCATGTGACTGAGCCTATTAACCATAGTGGGCCTTTCTGATTTTCTAGGTCAGCCCCCACCATAAACCCACATGGCTAACGCATTACCACCACTAACAAACCCAGTTTAATTGAGTTTGCTCTGATTTTATATCATCATTTAGTTTGGTTTTTGCCTTTTGGCTGTCAGATTGTCCCTTGAAAGCTCTTAGAGAAATTCTTGCTGGTGGCAATGATACTCAGCTAGGGCAAAACAGATCACTGCTGCCTTCCCTGCTGTTGAATGCAATCAACAAGCCATACATAATTCCCTGTAGGAACATATAGGGATGGAGTCAGATCTGAAAACCAATTGTTGGACACCAAAAACCAAATGATCATTTAAACACTCTCACCAGGAGTCATGCATAGAGTAATAAATGATTCTCTAATGCCCTTGAGTCATTTAGGCAACTCCACCCTCCCTGATCATTTTTTCCCCCTTCTTTTTAAGTCAACAGTGAAAGATAATGATTTTATGAGAATGCACAGGCTCTCAAATGGCCATAAATATGTAGTGATACATAGAAACAGAAAATAATATGAAAAAGAAAGTACTTGTAAGTTACTGTTTGTTTTTCTAAAGAAGTTTTATTCTTCTGAAGACAGAGGAATAAGATTTTCTTTGGCCAGCAGCATGGTAGGAGCACTGGAGTTAGGGTCAGGTAACCAGAGTTCAAATATTGAGTCTGCTTCTTAAAAGTTTTCTATGGACAAGACACAATAGCTTTGAGCTTATCTGTAAAAGAAAATAAAGATGCTATTTTTTGCTATGAAAACTAGAAATTCAAGGAAAATGAAGTTAAGGAGAGTGCAGAATATTGTTTCCAGACAGAGTCAGAGTAAATAAAGATTTAAGTGCCTACTATATGACTGATACTGTGCTACAGGTACTTGGGATTCAAATAGAGGTATAAGAGAGACCTTGCTCTCAAGGAGCTCATAGGAAGACAATACACAAAAAAACTTAAAAGAAGGGAAAGTTGAGATGAAGAAAGGTACTTGGCACTGAAGCATAAAAAAGTCCTGTAGTCAGAGTGGGAAATTAGGAGGTGAATGATCTTGCCAACCTCCTGAAATGGTAGAATATTTAGAAGAAGTTCTCTGATGTATTCTCCTTTCTGTCTAATCAGAGGCAGGATTGCTGAGGATAGGGGATACTAAGGAGAGGCGAGGTTCAGAGTTGATAGTGGCTTACAAAAGGATAAATTTCTGAGGACCACCAAGTCCAGGACAGCAGCAGGTGGGAAGTAATGAGGTGCATGCCTGGGGCATTAATGAAGTAAATGCCCTGGACAGCTTCCTTAAATGGTGTTTATTATCAGCCATTGTTGCTTAGGCTAAAAGGACCCATCAGAATGTTTTCTGAACCTTGATTGTCACAAAGGCATAGAATGGGTAAAGTGAGCAAGCCCCCTGGGTAGCAGTGATAGAGTTACTCCACTTATTAAGAGAACCAAGTGTTTAGGGAGTGAGAGAGGAGAGAAAATTATATAGATAATTGATTGTACATTTGTGGGGTGGAAGGGCATGTAGGGAAAGAAAAAGACCCAGGAAATGAACTTTAAGAATGATGTTACGGTCTGAGTATAGCAAGAATGGTCCCATTGTTGGAATAAGGGAGGCAGCAGTCAGAAGCAAAAAAGAACTTTGGAGGAAGGATGGAGTATAAAGAGAGAGAAAAGGATAAATAGAAGAAAATGGGATGGAGGGAAATGCACAACTGGTAAAAAAAAAACTGATTAGGAAGGGGATGAATTCATCCATAAAACAGAAGCAAATATCAGAGTGGATCAAAAACCAGAATCCTACAACATGTTGTTTATAAGAAACACACTTGAAACAGAGAGGCACAAGCAGAGTTAAAATAAGGGGCTGCAACAGAATCTATTATGCTTCAGCTGAAGTAAAAAAACAAAGGTAGTAATCATAATCTCGGACAAAGCAAAGGCAAAAATAAAACTAATTAAGAGAGATAAGCAAGTAAACTACATTTTGCTAAAAGGTACTGTAGACAACAAAGTAATATCAAAACTAAACATATATTCTCCAAATAATATAGTATCCAAATTAGTAAAGGTAAAATTAAATGAGTTACAGGAGAAAAAAGACAGTAAAACTATTTTAGTGGAGGACCTCAAATTTTCCTCTTTTAGAACTAGATAAATCTAACCATGAAATAAACAAGAAATAACCTAAGAATAGAATATAAATGTTAAGAATAGAATTTTAGAAAATTTAGACATGATAAAATGCTGAAAAAAAAGTCAAATGGCATAGAAAGGAGTATGCATTTTCTCAGCTATTCATAGCATCTTCCCTAAAATTGGCCATATATTAAGTCATAAAAACCTCATAAACAAATGCAGAGGAGAGGAGCCAAGATAGTAGAGAGAAGCCAGGAAGTTGTCTGAGCTCTCTCCAGTTTTCCTCAGAAAACACAATGAATCAAGTCTCTAAAAGAACTCTGAAGTGGTAGAGTCCACAAAAAGACTGAATGAAACAATTTCTCTAGCCCAAGAGAACTTAGAAGGACTTCAGCAAAGGTCAGGAGATATAATTTAAGAATTATTGGACTACCTGAAAGCCATGATCAAAAAAAAAAAAAAGAGCCTGGAAAGCATCTTTCAAGAAATTATCAAGGAAAACTGCCCTGTTATCCTAGAACCAGAGGGTAAAATAGTTACTGAAAGAATCCACTGACCACCTCCTGAAAGAGATCCCAAAATAAAAACTCCAAGAAATATTGAAACCAAATTCCAGAACTATCAGGTCAAGGAGAAAATACTGCAATAAGCCAGAAAGAAGCAAGTCAAATATGGATGAACCCGTCAGGATTACACAGGACTTAGCAGCTTCTACCTTATAGGATCAGAGAGCTTGGAATATGATATTCTAGAAGGCAAAGGAGCGTGGATTACAGCTAGTAGTCAACTACTCAGCAATATTGAGCATAATCTCCCAAGGTAAAAGATGGATATTCAATGAAATAGGGGACTTTCAAACTTTCCTGATGAAAAGACCACAACTGAACAGAAAATTCCACCTTCAAATACAAGGCTTAAGAGAAGCATAAAAAGTTATGCAGGAAAGAAAAAAATGTTATTTAATAATTTTAAACTGTTTATATCCCTACACAGGAAGATGATACTTATAACTCTTGAGAACTATATCTCTACTAGGGTAGTTAGAAGGATTATACATAGACAGAGGATGTGGGTATAAATTGACTTTGATGTGATGATATAAAAATATTAAGATCTGGAAAAAAGGATTGTACTAGGAGAAGAGGAAAGGAGGAGGCAGAATGGGGTAAATTACATCACATGAAGAGGTGCAAATGACCTATTACAGTAGAGGGAAAGAAGGGAGGGAGTAAGAAGGGTTTGAACTTTACTCTCATTGAATTTGGCTCAAAGAAAGAATAACATACAGATCCAGTTGAATATAGAAATCTGTCTTATCCTAGAAGTAATTAGGTGAAAGGGAAAAAAAAGGATGTGGGAGATAGAAGTGAGGGCAGATTGAGGGAGGTAGTTATTGGAAGCAAAACACTGGTGAGGGGGGACAGGGTAAAAGGAGAGAGAAAAGAATAAACAGGAAGAAAATATAATGGAGGGAAATAAACAGTTAGTAATCATAACTGAATGTGAATGGGATGAACTCTCCCATAAAACAGAAGCAGATAGTAGAGTGGATAAAAAACCAGAATCCTACACTATGTTATTTATAAGAAACATATTTGAAGCAAAGAGATACACACAGAGCAAAGGTAAAAGCATGGAGCAGAATATATTATGCTTCAGCTGAAGCAAAGAAGCAAGGGTAGCAATTCTCATCTCAGAAAAAACTAAAGCAATAATAGAGCTAAGTAAAAGAGATAAGGAAGGAAGCTACATCTTGCAAAGAGGTACAATAGACAAAGAAGTAATATCATTATTAAACAAAATATACACCAAGTGGTAGAGCATCCAAATTCTTAGAGGAGAAGTTAAGGGTGTTACAGGAAGGAATATATAACAAAACTACTAGTGGGGGACCTCAACCTCCACCTCTCAGAATTAGATACATTAAAATGAACAAGAATGAAGTTAAGGAGGTGAATTGCATTTTAGAGAAGTTAGATATGATAGACCTCTCAGAAAATTGAATGGGGACAGAAAGGAATATACCTTTTTCTCAGTGGTACATGGCACCTACACAAAGACTGACCATGAATTAGGGCATTAAAAACCTCACAATCCAATTCAGAAAGGCAGAAATATGAAATGAAGGGAATAAAATACACATATAAACCGATTTGAGAAAACGAAATTGAACAAGCAAATGAACTCCCTAAGAAAAAAACTTCAAGGCCAGATGGATTTACAAGTGAAACCTACCAAACATTTAAAAAATAATTAATTCCAATATTATATAAAGTATTAGGAAAATAGGCAAAGAAAGAGTCCTAACAAAATATGGTGGCAATACCTAAACTAGGAAGAGCCAAAACAGAGAGAGAAAATTATAGACCAACTGCCCTAATGAATATAGAAGCAAAACATTTAAAGAAAATATTAGCAAAGAGATTGCAGCAATTTATCACAAGGAAAATACACTATGACCAGACAGGATTTATACCAGGAATGTAGGGCTGGTTCAATATTAGGAAAACTATGAGCATAACTTAGCATATCAGTGCAAAAACTACAAATCATTTGACTATCTTGATAGATTCAGAAAAAAATTTTAATTAATTTAGTTTTAGTTTTCAACATTCACTTCCATAAGATTTTGAGTTTCAAATTTTCTCCTCCTCCGTCCTCCCCCTTCCTCAAGATATAATGCAATCTGATATAGGTTCTACATATATACTCATATTAAACATATTTTCACATTAGTCATGATGTAAAGAATTAGAACTAATAGGAGGAACCAGAAGGAAGAAGAAACAAAACAAAAAAAATAAAAGGAAAGCAAAGAGTATGCTTCCATCTGAATTCAGAATCTAAAGTTCTTTCTCTGGATGTGGATAGCATTTTCCTTAAGCCTTTTGGAATTGTTTTAGGTCCTTGTATTGCTGAGAAGGGCTAAGTCCATCAAAGTCAGTCATCACAAATGTGGCTGTTACTGTGTACAATGTTCTCCTAATTCTGCTCATTTTACTCAGCATCAGTTTGCATAAGTATTTCCAGGTTTTTTTCTGAAGTCCACCTGCTCATTATTTCTTATAGCACAATAGTATTCTATTACATTCATATGCCATAACTTGTTCAGCCATTTCCCACTTGATGGACATCCCCTCAATTTCCAATTCTTTGCCACCATAAAAAGAGCTGCTATAAATAATTTTGTACATGTGGGTACTTTTCCCATTTGTATGATCTCTTTGGGATACTGCCCTAGAAATGGTATTGCTAGGTCAAAAGCTATGCACAGCATTGTAGCCCTTTGGGCATAATTCCAAATTGCTCTCCAGAATGTTTGGATCAGTTCAAAGCTCCACCAACAATGTGTTCCCGTTCCAATTTTCCCACATCTTCTCCAGCATTTATCATTTTCCTGTTTTGTAATGTTAGCCAATCTGATAAGTGTGCTATGATAGCTCAGATTTGTTTTGATTTTCATTTCTCTAATCAATCGTGATTTATTTAAAGCATTTTTTCATATGACTATATATATATATATATATATAGCTTTATTTTCTTTCTCTGAAAACTACCTGTTCACATCCTTTGACCATTCATCAATTGGTGAATTACTTGTAATTTTATAAATTCAACTCAGTTCTCTATATGTTTTAGAAATGAGGCCTTATTCAGAGACACTGCCTGCTAAAATTCTTTCCAGTTTTCTGTTTTTCTCCTAATCTTTGTTGCATTGGCTTTGTTTGTGCAAAAACTTTTCAATTTAATGTAATCAAAATTATCAATTTTGCATTTTATAATGTTCTCTGTCTCTTTTTTGGTCATAAATTCTTCTATTCTCCATAAATCTGACAAGTAAACTAATCCTTGTTCACCCAGTTTGTTTTTTTATCAGGCTTTAAATTGTGTACCCATTTTGACTTTATTTTGGTATATGCAGAATTTTTTTTGACAAAATGCAACACCTATTTATATTAAAACACTAGAGAGTATAGGAATAAATGGAGCTTTCCTTAAAATGATAAGTAGTATCTATCTAAAACCATCAGCAAGCATTATCTGTAATGGGGACAAGGTAGGTGCTTTCCCAACAAGTTTAGAGGTGAAACAAGCATGCCCA
Organism: Phalanger gymnotis; assembly: GCA_028646595.1. Classification (NCBI taxonomy): domain Eukaryota; kingdom Metazoa; phylum Chordata; class Mammalia; order Diprotodontia; family Phalangeridae; genus Phalanger; species Phalanger gymnotis. The sequence continues at coordinate 136,123,739 of CM053624.1, forward strand.
TCATCACCACTATTATTCAATATTGTACTAGAAAGGTTGGCTTTAGCAATAAGAGAAGAAAAAGAAGTCAAAGAATTAGAATAGGCAATAAGGAAACAAAACTATGACTCTTTGCAGATGATAGGATGGTATACTCAGAGAATCCTAGAGAATCAACTAAAAAAAGTAGTTGAAATACGTAACAACTTTAGCAAAATTGCAGGATATAAAATAACCCCACATAAATCATCAGCATTTCTATATTATACTAACAAAGCCCAGCAGCAATAGAAAGAAAAAGAAATTCCTTTTGACTGATAAAAATAAAGAATAAAGCCAAATTATTAGTATCAAAAATGAAAAGAATACATATATATTTTTTCTTGTAAATCATTATTTATTTATTTAATATTTTTAGTTGTCAGCATTGATTTCCACAAGAGTTTGAATTACAAATTTTCTCCCCATTTCTACCCTCCCCCCTGCTCCAAGATGGCATATATTCTGGTTGCCCCTTTCCCTAGTCAACCCTCCCTTCTGTCACCCTGCTCCCCCCAATCCCCCTTTCCCTTACTTTCTTGTAGGGCAAGATAGATTTTTATGCCCCATTGCCTGTATATCTTATTTCCTAGTTGCATGGAAAAACCTTTTTTTTAACATTTGCTTTCAAAACTTTGAGTTCCAAATTCTCTCCCCTCTTCCCTCCCCACCCACCTTCCCTAAGAAGGCAAGGAATTCAACATAGGCAACATGTGTATCATTATGTAAAACCCTTCCACAATACTCATGTGGTAAAAGACCATCTATATTTTGCTCCTTCCTATCCTATCCCCCTTTATCCAATTTTCTCCCTTGACCCTGTCCTTTTTCAAAAGTGTTTGTTTTTGATTACCTCCTCCTCCTATCTGCTCTCCCTTCTATTGTCCCCCCTTTTTTGTCTCCCTCCTCCTTCTTTCCTGTGGGGTAAGATACCCAATTGAGTGTGTATGTTATTCCCTCCTCAGGTCAAATCCGATGACAGCAACATTTGCTCATTCCCCCTCATTTGCCCCCTCTTCCCTCCCAACAGAACTGCTTTTTTGCAACTTTTATGTGAGATAATTTACCCCATTCTATCTCTCTCTTTCTCCCTCTCTCAATATATTCCTCTCTCATTCCATAATTTGATTTTACTTTTTTAGATGTCATCCATTCATATTCAACTCGCCATGTGCCCTCTGTCTATATGTGTGTGTGTGTGTGTGTGTGTGTGTGTGTGTGTGTGTGTG
>CM053624.1:136125485-136159238 GCA_028646595.1 Phalanger gymnotis
CTGTAATTCAAACGCATGTGAAAATCAATGCTGAAAACTAAACATATTAAAAATAAATTTTAAAAAAAAATTGCACTACAAGCTTTGAATTTCAGCACTCTGGATATAAAATAATGATACTTTATAATAAAATGCTGGTGAAGAACAAAAAAAAAAGCAGATGTGAGGAGATCAGCCTTTGAAAAAGGCTTGGAGAAGGAGTATAGGAGAAGGAGTATAATGTGGAAGGAACAACGAAAAGGCCAGTGTGCCTGGATTGTGGAGTACATAAAATTCCTGATAGTAGAAATTGGTGCCAGGTTTCAATGGACTTTAAATGCAAAATTCTAGTTGACATATGATCTTAGAGGTACTATATAGTCACTGAATCTTACTGAGAAAGAAGTGGTACAGTCAGACTTTGGGAGAAAATTACTTTGGCAGCTGTATGAAAGATGGTTGGGAGACAGAAGAGACTTTGGGTAGGGATCTCAAGCAGCAAGTTATTTTAACAGTCCAGGTTAAAGGTGGCGATTGACTGAAATAGGCTTGTGGCCACATGACCAGAGAGAAAGGGATTGATGTAAGAGATATTGTAAAGGAAGAATCAACAGAACTGGAAAATAGTTGTGTATGCGTGGTAAAGGAGAGTAAAGAGTCCAAGTTGACTCATTTTACAGATGTTGAAACTGAAGCTAAATGAAATTACCTTTTCAATGACTTGCTTAGCTAGTTAATGACAGAACCTGGACTATAGGCAGATCTCCTGATTCTCTGTCTAGTTTGTTTCTCCAATACTATACTATTTGCACATCAGTTCCCAATAATTAAAAAAAATTCTGTCCTATAATATTCACAAGTATTATCCAATATTTTCATTCAAAAACCAAAGAAAACTAACTTCTTTTGTCTTTTCCTGCGCTGGGACCAACCATTTCTTCTCCAGATTTTTGGGATGGCTCTGCTTGGTGTCCATCAGCTGGTTGAAAAATGGTAAATTCAGTCAAGCATAATGATGTTCATTCATACAGCATCAAATGCCTAAGTGTTTGGAAAGAGGACATGGGCTTCAATACTCTCATATTCCTAAGTTTAAGATACATGAACCTCAAAAAGAGTTCAGAGACCATACAACAAATATCTTTTCTCCTTCCTAAGTAGAAAGATATGATGGCCAAGGATAATGCCAATTCAGGAAAAAAAAATATTTTACAAGACACTGTGGAGGAGGATAAAAGATTATAAGCATCATAGTCTCATAAAACAATGAAAAGAAGTAGGTATGAAAACACATCTAAAGCTTTCTGTGGGATCTAGTTCAACCCACATCATCCCAAAAGCGTTCACAAACATGAAGAAGTATTTATGTATTGATCTTTTTATATATGGAAGATGGCAAAGACAAAAAAGGATGCAAATGTATTAATATTTACAATATTAATATGATTGATTTCTGTCATCAGTGACATATGAACCACAAAATTTGAATTACTATCACCTCAGTCTTAATTAAGGTACACAAAGATGTAGAAATGGTGATGCTGGTGACAAATGAAGTTGACGAACATAGCTAGATTAAGCCATTTATCCATGAAACAAATCTATGCTGGATATGATGATCTTGAAAGCATCAAAGGATCGATAAGATATACCAGGAAGGACAAGTTACAAAAAGAATTGAAAAAGTCATTGTATATGAATGTTCCATTAATAAACTCTAGAGAACTACTAACTACCGGCCATTATCTATATTCCCTCATTTTTTATAAAATGCTTATAAAAATTATCTAAATGTGTATGATGGATACCCTTGATAAAATATGAGGAAGCAACAGTCAGGGTTTGGGAAATTACTCTCTACAAAAGACGAGAAGAACGAAAAAGCTTTTATCACTTACTGTGTAGCAATTTCCACAATAGACTCAAAGTTACAGAGAATGCACAATCCTGCTGTTTGTTTGTTTATTACAACACCCCGCCCAACCATTCACATACATTTGACTCAGTAAAGCAAAACATAGCATTAAAAACTTTCCTCCAACAAAGATTTTTTTAAAAGCAAATTTTAAGGTCATACAAGATTTTTCGATAAATGCAGCTACAGAGACAACTCTAATGATTTTCTTACTGTATATATCGAGTGAGGTATAACATAGAAAGAGGTGTATTTATCTGAAGTGTCCATCACCCAATACCCATTGGGTCCAAATGGAGTACTTCAATGGATTCTTGGAGGTAGAAGAGGTCCATCAAAGGAGAAACTGAAGATAAGAGGAGAATCAAAGCAGTTAAACAGAAACTCAAATTTATAGAACATTTTGATTATTGTATTGCTATTATTTTTTCATATTTTCTAGATAGCTTCTGTTTCACATTATCATCATTTTTGGAAATGCCTTCCCTTGTTTTTAAACTGAATTTCCTACCAAGCATCAATTAGCAAGAATTATTAAGGGGCTACTTTGGCCAGTAATCATACCTGACCATATATATACATTCTAACCAGACTATCCACCATGAGGACAGATGTGGACTTCACTGTGTATTATGAAGAACCATCAGCACTCTTTCAGTCATTCAGAAATTTGCTTCCAGGTAAAGATCTTGCCATTATACATTGCTAAAATCATTGTATAGATTGTCCCTTTGATTCTACTTATTTTGCTCTGCTTCCATGTATATAATTCTTCTCTATTTCTCTGAAATTCTTCGTAGACATCATTTGTTATCACATAATAATATTCCATTACATTAATATATCTCAGATTGTTCCCCCTGGCCATTATTGCCTTTCATATATTCTTTGTTTCATCCAAACTGGTTTACTTGCCGCTCTTCATACATAACAATCCATCTCCTATCTCTTTTTTGCATACATTGTCCCTTATACCTGGAATGCTCTCTCTGCTCACTGCTGCCTTGTAGATACCTAGCTACTTTCAAACTTCAGCACAAGTTCCACCTTCTACCTGATCCCTGCAACTGCTAGTGCATCACTCCCATTGCTTCATATTCACTCTCTATATTTTCTATTTTCCTATATGTGTACATGTTGTTTATCCTGAAATAATGTAAACTTTCTGAAGTCAGGTAATGTTTCACTTCTGTCTTTGTATCACCAGTACCTAACCTAGCACAATGGCTTTGTGGTTGATTAATGGATACTCCCTTGATTTCTAGTGCTTTGCTATCAAAAGGAGTGCCTCTATGAATATTTTTTCTGTATTTATTGAAATTTGTTTCTTTATTTAACCTCCTTGAGGTATATGCTCATTGCTGTAATTTCTGGATTGAAGGGTATGAACTGTTTTATAGGGCATTTTAAGATTTACAAAGCACTTTCCTCACAACAGCTCTATGAAACGTGGAATAAATATCAATATGCTCCTTTTATATGTGAAGAAAATGGGGCAAAGTGCAATGAAATGAAGTGACTTGCTCATGTTCATAGATCTAGCAAAGTTTGGAGCTGTGATCCAGATCTTAGTCTTTTGATTCAAAGCCTAGTAGTCGCTACATTGTACCACACTATCAGATGAGAATCAAAACTGCCAAAAATCCAAACTAAACAAAATTTTGCGCTTGTCCAGAATGAGAATACTGGAAACTCTATGGAATTATAAGTGAAGTAGTAAGAATGGAAACTAGATGACAATACATGAAGGCAAAGTATGAAATAGGAGAGTCAGAAAAGACAGATGGACAAGGGTTTTCAAATGTTTTATTCAGTTTCATAGTGTAAAAATTCAATGATACTTGAAAGGAATATTAATATAATTTGCATCAATACTTTCTTCACTAGTACAAATCACACCTGTTCCATTTCATTTCTTTCTGTGTGATTCTGTTCTATGTCTTTGTGTAAACCCTCCACAATGTCCCAAGCTTCACAGCCCTTCCCAGAGCCAGGATATGGGGAAGACCATATATGGCTAGGTAGAGTCAATGTTGCTGATTAAACCCTCATCTTTGGAAGAGGAAGGAAATGCTAGGGCAAAAAAAGGTTGGAGCCATGAGCTGACAGTACAATATTAGGAACTACGTAGGTTGATAACTCAGATGCAGGAGGTAGTTTCAGAATGAGAACTATAAATTCACAACAAGGCCCAAAAAGGTAGGGTAATAAGTTATAAAGACTTAAGATTGCTTTTTAAGCTGTAACAAATGGGTCCAGAGTGATAGAAAAGGAGTAGAATTAGACAAATTTGAGTTCAATTTGTTGTACTCAAGGGCTATGTTGGCATATTTCAAATTTGAGACTCGTGTTCACCATCCAAGCCCAGTCTTCCAGCTCCACAAATCCATTTGAGTCAGAGTGTTCTCCATACCACCATCATCTTCATAAAGCTTAGTGGAATTTGCGAAGTGACAGACATGCATATGTTCTATCCAACCTTGTCAAGGCTTCCCATGGTTCTTTTAATAACTCTGTTCTCAGGATGTCTATATGTTTATTACTGCCTCACTCTATGACCAGTCCACAGCCTTTGCAGGCTATGCATGCTATGGTTGATACCTTTTATTCCAGTTCTCACACACTAGGTACGTATCTAGCTCACACACTGCAGCTATCAATGTCCTAATCGGGGAAGGTGTGAGTGAGATATTAGCACTGTGGCAAAGGACAGCACTATGCCATTCTCATCTGAGCTAAGCGGCACTGCTTTGGGGTTATTATTATAGACACTTGCAGCAAAGTTTGATTGCTTTCAGAGAGTAATTCAAACCCGGGTGAACCATCTGGCCATGGAAAGAGAGTAGGTGTTTAATTGTTAGAGTTTCCATTTAGGAACCTCCTCTGATTTTGGTTTGCATTTGGGTGTACATGTTTTTTGGAGGTGTGATATTTTACCAGATTGCTGACCCTTGGGGTGGTGAACAAGGGAACCATGTCCATGTCCATGTTTTTAGCCCTGTCCTGGGTACACACTCAGTGCCTACTGAGAATATCTGAAATTCAGCCTTCTACTGTTAGGTGAGTCTATAAGGATATAACTTTTCTTGAGGTGGCCTAGACTTTATCATTTACATGGCATCAGTCCAATTCTCCACCCTGTTACCCAAAGGGTAGTTTGAGAGCCCCAGATATTACAACTTACTTACCTCTATCATGCTTCCTTCCATTACCCTCTGGACAACTTACAGTTGTCATTCACCTAAGATGGTGGTATTTCATGATCACTGGGGGAATGTGGTTGTTAAAAAAAAAAAAAACTAGGGGGAGGTGGAGTGGCAGGGACATGTATTTTTAATGTGGGATCATTGAAATCAATATTCAGTTTCCCAAATGTGATCCATACTCTTGGCTTCTTCCTATTCTATATTCACTTCATTTTCCTAATACCATTTACTTCCAAGACTTATTCAACACACTTTACTTAAACATAAATAGATATGTATCCATGTATCTTGTATATAGCTGGCTTTGTATATATTTGTTTCCATGTTGTCTTCCCTGTTAGGTTGTAAGCTCCTTGAGGGCAAGGATTGTCCTTTGTCCTTATGTATCCCCAGTGCTTATCAAAAGGCTTAATAGCTACTGATTAATTGATGTATGTACAGGAGAAGCACTACGGCATATTGAATAGTTCTGTTCTCAGAACCAGAAAGACTTGGATTGAAATCTTACATCTGATACATGGTGGCTATGTGACCCTAGGAAATAATTTAACTTCTCAATTGCTTTAGGCAACTTCCTGAGACTGTAAGTTACAGAGAATTTATTAACCTTCATCAACAGAAGAGATTTAATGATTTGGAAGTTGCCCAAGACCCTATTTATAGATATAGTTGCATATATTGACATAGATATAGATGTTGATGTAGATATAGATACACAGATATTTAGATAAATGCAAGGTTAGTTTGAGAGCCCTAGGTATTACAACTTACCTCTATCATGCTTCTTTCCATTACCCCCTGGATAACTTACATTTGTAATTTAGCTCAGATCATGCTATTTCATGATCACTGGGGGAATATGGATGTTAAAAAGACTAGTGAGAGGTAGAGTGGCAGGGACATGTATTTTAATATGGCATCCTTACATATGCACATAATGTGGGATAAATGTATATATGTATGTGTATACATATATGTGTATATATGTGTGTATGTGTGTATATATATAGTATATATATGTGTGTATACACACACACACATATATACACACACACACACCTATATGGGACATTTTTAAACTATTAGCTGTGATTTCAATAGTGTAGGGAGTTCCATAGTGCTTCTCCTGTACATATATCAATTAATCAGTAGCTATTAAGCCCCATGATAAGTACTAGGGATACACAAAGGCAAAAACCAATCCTTGCCCTCAAGGAGCTTACAATCTAATAACAACAACATGCAAACAAATATATACAAAGCAAGTTATATACAAGATACATGGATACATATGGGAAACAGGAGAAATTCTGCTTGCCTATGAAGATCATTATCTTCTCTACAACTTCCAGACTTGAAGAGTTGCTTGAGATATTGAAAGGATGAGTGAGTGAGTGAGAAAGTATTTATTGAGTCCTTACTATGTGTAAAGGACTATGCTAAGTGTTAGATACATAAATAGAAACCATGACTATCTGTGCTCTTAAGGAGGTCGCATTCCAATGGGAAAACAATATATAATTGTTTTGGTTAGAAGTCAGAAAGAAAGGCCTTGTTTGTACTCAGCATACAGCAGAAAACCAGATAGTAATATGTCCTCCTTAATGTCATTTCCATGGATAATCATATTTTTTTATGTTGTACCATGTGACAATGTCAAAGACTTTGGCCTCAACAACTTTCTTTTTTGGGTCTTTAGCAGCTATGGCTGATGAGGAGTCTAGAGTGTTAGCATTTTGCATAAGCACTGACCTGATTGCATCTCCACATGGGCTACTTCCCATGAGGAATCTAGGTGACACAGCAGATAAAGTACTTCACTATCCACTATACCCTGTTGCCTTTTCCTACAAAAAAAAAGTGCATATATATATATGTATATTATATATGTATATGTGTGTATATATATATACACACACATACAGGTATGTGTTATATGCGAACTTGTAAATATATATAAAGACATACGTTTGTGTGTATGTGATTTAATTCACTGGGTTTCCATCCAATCATATTTCACAAATTAGGCAATATGCATTCTTTATCCACTTTCTTTTTCTACTATTTTCAGGCCAGTTTTACATTTTATAAGATATATAACATAATTGAAAACTATTAGATGGTATTTCATGAAAGTAAAGAGTGGCCGCTTGTTTACATTTAATGGAGTTTTAGGACTAAAACCTATAAATTGAACCATTTAAAACAAAAAAATCCCACTTCTATCAAAACTTCTGGATCTAATAATAAATCACTAATATTTCTTTATAAATAATTCACAAAATATGCACCATTATTTATTCCTTTTTTTATAACTGAGTCAACAGAAAATATGAAATAACCCTTTGCCAGGAAGCACTATTAGAAACCCAATTAGCTATGGTGGTAGGGGGTGAGGGGGTATTGTAAAATACACACACAGAAACACACACACTGCTTATGGATATTATCAGCTGGCACTGCCTCTGACATATCCCCTTCTATGATCTCCGTGTATTACCAGGGATCCTTACTTAAATTTCTGACATTCTTACACAATCACAAGTTTTCATTTTCCAACTTTGTGGCCACTCTTCCCTACCTTGAGAAACAAGGAACTCCAAGTTATCCACCCTCATTGAATTATGGGTGGAGACATCTCCTTTAATGGACTTGACAGGTCATTAGAACTCTGTCATACTGAAATTTCTACCCAAATATCTAGGAAAAGAACTTTTTCTCCACAAGGTACTTCTTCCATTTGGAGACACTCTTTTCAGAAAGTCATCTAGCCCTAAAGCAGAGATTTCTCAGTGGCTGATGGCATTTTTCTGTTCAGGTCTTGGGGACCCTGTCTCTCAGAGATTTCCTTTGTCAGCTCAGCAGACTTACTCTGGATTTACAATGAGTGGAGTGCCACATATGGGTAATGGCTTGTGGAAAGGGATATCCAGCCCTAATCTTTCACATAATTTTTCACAGAGAAAATCTCTTCATGTGATGCACTTGTTCTCTGGGGCACTTTTCAGGAGTGGATCCTCTGAGTTTTGAGGAATTGCCTTTATTCAAATGGAGACTTGTTCAAGTAATTATGAAAGGAAGGGAAGGGAAATGAAGGGAAGGGGAAGGAAGGGAAGAGAAGGAAAGAGAAGGAAAGGGAAGGGGAGGGAGGGGAGAGGAGGGAAAGTAGAGAAGTGGGGGGGGGCAGAGAAGGAAGCATTTACTAGTGCTTACTATGTGCCAGATACTGCGCTAATCTCAGGAATACAAATACAAGAAAAAAGAAAACTTGAAAAATATATAAAAATATAATACAAGAAAAAATACAAGTTCTTCCATGGCCTTGAGGAGCTAATATTCTAAAAGGGGAAGACAATACACAAAAAAAGAGTTGAAAGGCAGAGGTGAGAAGAGATGGAGGTATCCAGCATAGGGGCATAGTTTTGAAGTCCATAAACTCAGGAGCTGAGCCAGAAGTGAAATGAGCTGGGGCCCCTCCACAAAATGGAGGTCCCAGGAGGAATTCATCAATCGGAGAAGAGGTTTGTTAACTTCTTTAATAATAACTCACATTTATAATGCCTTTTTGAAGGTTTATGAAGTCATTTTCTCACAGCAACAGTGACATAGGTAGTACAAGGAGGATAATTCTCATTTCACATATGTGAAAAACAAGGATGATTAAGGTTAAGTAACTTAGCTAGGATTTATTGGGTAATAAGTATATCAAGCCTGGTGATTTGAACCTAGGCATCCAGGAATCCAAGCCCCATTTCTCTTTCTACTTCATCGTGATGCCACATTAAAATATTATCCATAGAAACCCTACAAGAATATAGGATAAAGAGTGACCTAGAAAAGGAGATCAGGACCCCTAACACACTGAAACCACAACAAATGGGAAAGCTCAAGTAACTGTCATGGCTGCCTTGAGGGGAGAGAGGAATGGAAGTCCTATACTGAGCCCACATTAGAGATCCTAGAGTTCTATATCCAGTAGCTGCCAACCCAAAGCCTTAAGACCAATAAGAGGGGGAGGACTTCAGAAGTCACTTTGAAAGACTTTATATATGTTGATTACAGCCATGTAAACTTTGGAATTTCACACCTTGTCAGACAGCTATCAGGTATAGAGCAGACCTTGAATTTAATTTTCATCCTGACAGAAAAGTGAGAAACTAAATTGCAATGAGTCAGCAGAGAAAGCTTTCCTTCCCTTATGATTTGCAGCAATCTTGTCAGGCACACACACACACACACACACACACACAGACACACACACATAATAGGCCTTAATTCAATACAAATTATACCACACTGAGAAAGGAAAAACATTGCTGACACTAGGGACTTCACTATCGGCAAAAGTCTTATAAGGCAGGAATCTGACTTATTTACCAATCTTTTTATTGTTGTGGTCTTTGTTGTTTGTTATTTGGTTATTTAAATATACCCCTCTAGGTCAGTAGTCTCCGTATTTTTTCCCCAATAACCTATCCTGGCAATAATAAAATAATTGGGCATGTACCCAAATATATGTATATTCACCTATTTATAAATTATATATATTTATTGTTGTATTAATAACAAATCACAATATAAAACTTATATAAAAATATTTAAATGGATAAAATAATTCAGAAAATGGTTAATCCTAGAATCAATAGGGAGCCTCTAGAGTTAATTGGATATGTTAAGTGACATAGTCAAGACCGTGCTTCAGGAAAATCACCTTGTAGCTGTATAGAAGATAAGTTGGAGAATGTAAGCGGTAGGACCTCATCAGTGCCTATTGCAATTGTCCAGGAAAAAGGTGACGAGGGCCTGAACTAGCCTAATGGCTGTGGAAGTAGAAAGAAGAGGTGAGATGTTGTGGAAGTAGAAATCACAAGGTTTGTCAATTATCCCGATGTGTAGAGTGATGGTGAGTAAGGAACTGCAAATGATGCTGGGTTTGTGAACCTGGGAGGCAGAATAGATAGTTGTGCCATTGAGAGTTATGTAAGTTTTTGAAATAAAGTTAGGTTTGTAGGAAAAGGATATGTAATAACATCTTTAATGAATACCAAAGCCCTTTATCAACAAATTAAATAGTGAGAGGTGCTGGGAAGAAGATATCTATTACTTTCCCAAACAAAATGCATAAAGCTAGTTGTCTGAGACCAAATGAAGTCTTACTCAGGTTGACATGACCTCATAGGGTTTAAAAGGGCTCATCTGGGGGCAGCTAGGTGGTACAGTGAGTAGCGGGCTGTCCCTGGAGTCAGGAGGACCTGAGTTCAACTCCGGCCTCAGACACTTGACACACTTACTAGCTGTGTGACCTTGGGCAAGTCACTTTAACCCCAGTTGCCCTGCCTTTTCCCCTCCAAAAAAAATTTAAAAAGGGCTTATTTGCCCAATTTTGGAATCCATATGACATAGTTCTTAGATTCATCCAAGGCACTGTTTTCTGATTTTTGCCTATTATTCTACTAGATATTGGCTTGAATGTCCTTACCTCTCCTTCCTGGATTCCCTGACTACCTGCAAGACATAATTCAAACCTCACCTTTCACAGGAGACCTTTCTGAGTCTACTTTATCTCCACCCCCTGCCATTGGTAATGTCTTTCTCTAAGATCAACTACCATTTACACTATGACTATCATATATATATATATATATATGTATATATATATATATGTATATATATATAATATGTATATATATACACACTATATATATGTACACACACACATGAAATGAGGTAGTATTTATAAAGTGCTTTGCAAATCCTAAAGAACTATAGAAATGTTAGCTGCTCTACTACTACTACTACTATTTCTGTTTCTATTTCTATAACTACTTTCCTTCTACTATTTCTACTACTAATGTTGTTGCTGCTGCTGCTACTGCTACTAGTAGTATTTCTACACTACTACCATTTCTACTATTACTACCACTAGTACTACTACTATTAGTAAGGCTATTACTACTACTACTACCATTATTACTGCTACTTCTACTATGACTACTGTTGCTACTGAAGCCGCTAGGCATTTACTAGATAAAACGATCTATTTGAAGATGAAGTTGCCTTGTTGCCAAACAACATGTTAGAACGTGACTTCATTAAGGTAAAGACCATGTTTTTCCCCCCTTCTTTGTATTTCCTAGTGCTGAGCACAATGGCTGACACATAATCACTTAATAAATGCTTGCTGTTATCAGGGCCCAAAATAATAACCTGGGTATCCATATTATATGAATAACTCTGTGTCCTATGCCAGATTTTTATCCTATTTCAAGCTGAAACTGGGCCTATCGCCTTCTGTTTTCTGATCCTTCTCGTTAATGACTGGCTTGCACTAACCATGCCTACCATCTGAACTCTACAAATAATCTTGACCTAGAGCTTGGCCCCATCTGTTACCAACATTGTATTCCAATCAGGACACCTACTCTGCCAAAAAATTGAGTCCACAGAACCTAGCCATCTAAACAGAGAGAAATGCTTATGGATTTTAAGTGCCTCGAGAATAGAAACCTTTTGTCTTTCCTCCAGCAGTAAACACAGTACTAAGTAGGTATCATGTTATTAATACCTGTTCATTATATTCCACCTTTATTGAGCATTGCTACTAAAGATTTATGTCATTATGTTGCATATTCACAACCACAGGCAGAAATTATTATCAACTATTATTTCATCATTTCACTCCATTTCCCAAATATTCTAGCTAAGATGAAGTTTTGCTATAGTAATAGTATGAATAATTTGATTTTATTGCATTTATACTCTATTACATTTAACATTTTCTTATTTCTTAAAAATTAAATCTGTTCAATGATGGGATGAGATTTCTCTAGATGTAGATAGATATATAGATAGATAGATAGATAGATAGATAGATAGATAGATAGATAGATAGATAGATAGACAGATAGATAGATGTTTACTATGTGTTAGACACTGATAAATATTGAGGAAACAAACACAAGAAAACAAGCCAATCCTACTTTAAAGTTACCTACATGGTAAAAGAAGATGAAATATAAAGGAGATATGAAAGTGGAAGACCATACCACGCAGAGGAAAGGCATCTGGTGTGGGTGTGGCGTAGTCTGGAGAGTCAGCTGAGCTGGGAGTGAAGTGAGCTTGGATGGGGGCCTCTCAAGAAATAATAGTCCTGATTATGGACCTGACTATAGACATGCCAATCAGAAAAACAGGCCCCAGGATGCTGAGGCATATCCAGGTGAGCAATGTTGCTGGTGAGGAGGAGGATCAGTCTGGGGAGTGAGTTGATAATAAGATTATAGGGAGAACTAGGTGGCACAGTAGATGGAGTACAGGTCTTGGAGTCAAGAACCCCCTGAGTTCAAATCCTGCCCCAGATACTTCCTAGCTATGTGACCTTATAGACCATTCCCCTCAGTTTCGTTATTTACAAAGTAGGGATAATAATAGCACTTACCTACTAAGATTGTTGCGAGGATAAAATGATGTAATAATTGTAAAGTACTTGGCATAATGCCTCCTCTTTCATGAAGCCTTACCTAGTGCCCCCATTACTAATATATTTTCCCACCATAGATCTCATTGTGGAACTTTAATTTATATGTCTTATTCCAGTATAATGTATTAATTTTGTATTATCAATCCATCATATGGCAGCTAGGTGCAGTAGTGGATAAAGTGTCAGGCCTGGAGTCAGGAAGATTCATCTTCCTGAGTTCGAATCTGGCCTCAGACATTTACTAGCTGTGTGACCCTGGGCAAGTCACTTAGCCATGTTTGCCTCAGTTTCCTCATTTGTAAAAATGAGATGGAGAGGGAAATGGCAAATTATTTCAGTATCTTTGCCAAGAAAAACTTAAATGGAGTCAAAAAAGAATCAAATATGACAGAAATGACTGAACAAAAATAAATCCATCAAAAATGTTTTATCAAACAGCAGCTAATGGGCTAGGGACTAGAAATACAAAGATGGACAACAATGGACTTGCATTTCATTAAAAGAGACAACATGCCAATACATAAGTGTATGCAGAATAAATACAAATTCATTTATAGAAGGAAGAATTGTCACATGCCATATCTACCTACTGGACTGGAAACTGCATTTAAATTTTGTGTCTCCCTCGGCACCCAGCAAAAGTATTTGGAACACTGTAAGCACTTAAAATGCTTGTTGGATTTTGTACTTAATTATATTGATTTGTGCCTCATGACAACATCCTCTCCTTATTCAAATCCAGAGAAGTTATGTTAGTGAAATTCCATCACTTTTGTCTGTTCTTCAATAATCTTGATACTCTGACCTATGGGTCAGAGGCAATGCTGGCTCATCATCTGAGTTAACTGGCCAGCTATGTGATGTTGACTTAAGGGGATCTGAGAACTCTATCATTGCAATCCTTACCTTTGCAAATATCCTCTGGTTATTACATTGCCTAAAATGCAACTTTTACTGATTAATCCTTTGTTTTTAATGCTTTCATATTTCTATTTTCCTCTGCTATGATGCAAATTTTCTGGGGAAGGTTGACAGGAAGGAAGAAACCCTAAGCACGATAGGACCAATGTCCACAGGTGGTCCTGTCTCTATCCCTCCAGTGTCTAACACTCTCTCTTCTGGCTTTCCCTAGCCTCTCAAGCTATCTTAGTTGCCCTGACATATCGCATATAAGCTCTAGGCTATATGCTGCAGAGGAAAAAAATATATCACCTTTCATATCAGTATCTTGGTTAAAAAATGCCCTTTGAAAAACTTCAAACCTGTCTTGATTGAAATAAAAGGAAAACCCAAATTGGAGAAATGGATGGACTTGGGGAGTATTGAGTTTGCTAATGTGAATTTAAGAGAGGTCTCTGTTGCTGCCACCATCACCACCACCACTACCATCATTATCACCTCTAGACCTGGAACGTGCAGCTGTTTTTTCCAATAAAAAAAGAGTTGCTTTGTGTGACCCCAGCCCAGGTCCTTAGAGGCTAGCTAAGGAAGTTACTTTCCTATCTGCCACCCGATGATTATTCCTCTAGCTTTAGGTCATCCTATATCGACCTTGCATATAATCTTTTCCTTTCCCTCTCCTGAAAATTTTTGTGGTTCCAGGCTTGAGCACATCCTATTGTCCCTCCCATACCTATATACAATCATAAAATTATCAAATTTGGGAATTAGGATCTTAGTGATCAACTAATTCAGACTTTCACTCAATGTTAGAAATCCCTCACCTCCGACATCTACTATCTTTCTTGGATACTTCCAATGGTGGAGAACTCACTTCTTTGGGATTCATTCCTTTCTATTACTAGATAGCTCTTACTGTCAAAACATTCATTTTTTAAAACAAGCTGAAGTATGCATTCTTTAACCTACAGTAAAACCAGCTTAGCTTTCTTGAAGTTCATAGAATATACCTAATCCGTATATGTGGAAATGTATATAATATAAAATATATGTGTGCATGTGGTTCCATTTTAGATGAGTTACAATCTGCATCATTGAAAGGAACTTCCAAATGGAAAGCATCAGAGATCCTTTTGAGTATTTAAGTAAGGGCAGCTAGATGGTATGGTGGATAGAGCTTGGGGCCTGGAGTAAAAAAGACCTGAGTTCAAATTTGTCCTCAGACACTTACTAGTTATGTGACCCTGGGCAAGTCATTTAACCCTGTTTATCTTGTTTTCCTCATCTGTAAAATGAGCTAGAGAAAGAAATGGCAAAGACCTCCAGTATCTTTGCCAAGAGAACTGCAAATGGGGTCACGGAGAATCGGACACAATGGAACAACATTTTAAGGAAGATTTCATTAACATATATGATTTTCACATTCTGCTGGAGTCATACTGAGCTTGAAGTCAATACAGGTTCTCAGATCTACTTTACATAAACCTCTGTCTAATCATTTTTCCTACATTCATTACTGGTACAATTGATTTTTTGAACCAAAGTACAAAATTTTATAATGATTTCTGTTAGCATTCATCCTTCTTCATTCCAGCTCATCATCCTAGTCTCGTGGGATCTTTTCTAATTTTCATTTCTTCATTCAAAGCATTTACAAGAACAATTATAATGGTAATAGAATTTACAGGTTTGCACGGCTCTTTAAAAATTCTATCTCATTTTCCATCCTCCCAGAAGCACTGGATGTTATCTTCATTTTACAGATGAGGAAGCTGAAGCAGACGAAAGCCGGAAGACTTGACCAGATTCACACACTTACAGTGTCTGAGACTGGATTTGAACTCAGGTCATCCTGACTCCAGGTCCAGCACTCTATCTACTGCATATTTGCCATCTGCATATTTGAGAAGTATTTCTTTACAAAAATGTTAGACAAGAAAAGGCTGAGATGAGCTCCAGTCTACCCCTAGAGAGTCTGTCCCATTTGACAATGATACATCAATTATCTCTCCATATTCATGGTTGCTAAATCAGTTATTGATCAGAAGATTAAAGACTGAGAAGGATAGCTAGGTAGCACAGTGGATAGAGAACCAGGCCTGGAGTCAGGAAAACCTGAGTTCAAACCTGGCCTCAGATACTTACTAGCTGTGTGACCCTGGGCAAGTCTCTTAACACAATAAAAACAAAAAAAACATATTGAGAGGTGGATGGAACTCAAGTGGCTTTTGATTCCAAGCTCCTAATTTTAAATACGAAGAAACTGAGACACAGAGATTAGGTGACTTCCCCAGGTTTTCAATTTCAAACTTCTCATTTTACCGGATCATGTAGCTATCTGAATCTGGATTAGAACTCATCTTCTTAACTCTGGGTCTGGAATTCTACTATCCTCTCCAACCCCCAAGCTCTAAGAAGACTTTATTTCTATCTTTTTTATGCCTTTAGTTGTATACACTCTGTTTCCTTCAGGTAGTTTGCAAACTCTACCTGAGTTTGTTTGCTGTTGTTCAGTCTTTTTGGTTATGTCTGACTCTTTGTAAGCCCTTTGGGGATTTTCTTGGCAAAGATAATGGAATGGTTTGCCATTTCCTTCTCCAGCTCATTTTATAGATGAGGAAACTGAGGCAAACAGAGTTAAGTGACTTCTCCAGGGTCTAGGTGTCTGAGGCCAGATTTGAACTCAAGGAGATGAGTCTTCCTGACCCTATCCACCTAGGTGCCCCAACAAAATAACAAAAGATTACAAGCTGCTTGAAGGAAGAAACCATGTCCTCTTATATTTTTTTAAATCCCCTTCTGTATCTAGAGCAGTGTCTTTGTTATAATGAACACCCAAACACTTCTCGGATTGAAATAAATTGCTGTGATCATCTTTCACAACTTTCCCACAGTTCAGAAGAGTACTTTCTGCACATGGAACAAAATATTTTAAAACTTTCAAAAAACTTTCAATCTCAAAACTTCGGTCTTCAAAACTTTCAAAACTGACACCCCTAAGTTACACAGACGTGTGTACACAGCATATATGTGTATGTGAACATACACATATGTATACATAAAAATGTGTTCTCGACCTGAAGAAATAATTCATAATTCCCCAGTGAAATTAACCCTTTATTTCAAATTTGACGATTAAAGTTCCTCTAGGATTTAAAAGCTATCAGACCTCTTTATTCTTACTATCCAATCATAAAAGCTGCTTTAGAAAAAAGTCTTTGTTTTATTCTTCTGTAACCACTTCTAATTTTCTCCCAAAATTAAAATTGGTTTTAGATTAAATTTCATTCTGATGGGGATAATAATGAGACAAAAAGTCAGTTAAAATTATTTTATGAATGAATAACAGAATTACATAAGAACTCATGGATTTGTGAAGCACTGTCCTCATAACAACCCCATTGAGGCAGGCAAGTCAAGAATTATTAGCCCCATTTACAGGTAAGGAAACTGAAGCTAACAGCTTAAATCACTCATACATGTTCAAACAGCTTGCACATATATGTCTGAGGAAGAACTCGTACCCAGGAATCCTGAATCTAAGTATGACACTCTCCTTTCTTTGATCAGCTAAAGATTTTTAAGTATAATTCATAGTTCTTCTGGTGCTTTTATCGAGACCCCCAAGATTCTGCTCTGGTTGAACTAACCTCAATCATCCAATAGGAAAAGAACTATCCTCTGGGCTGTAAAACTGTGGCCAGAGCAATATCAGCTTATGGAGTATTTGTAAGCACCAGAAGAAACCAAGCCATGGCAGCCAAGAGGCTCTGCCTTCCTTTCTTAGAGGGACCCATGAATAATTGACTTTCCAATAAGCATTTGGGTGCAGACGGCTCATCTGAAGTGAGCATTTACTTTCCTGCATCTCTACTATCTCTGCTTGAATTGGTTAGCTAGTTGGAGAGGCCTTTGATAGCTTACTTCAATAATATTCTTTGTTAACTTTGTTTATTTCCTATTTTGCTCCTTTCCAAAGGGTAATATAGCACTTGTGACTTCTATCTCTGATCTTCTGTCTTTACTTAGTTAAATTGCAGAAAAATATGACCCTCTGTCTGGTTCTAACTCTGGTACCTTGGGCAATTAGCAAAGATAGCCTGCTGGTTTATAATGCTGGCCATCACCATTACAGCATTTATAGGTCATTATCTCCTTTCTACCATATATCATCAGATGCTGTCAGTTCTCTCTCTCCTTGGTAGCCTTTCACCATCACATGTAGAGAGAGGCCTTTCCCGTGGTCCTATTTATGGACTGTTGTGAAATTGCTCAGTAGGACGTTAGCTGACAAGCAGGGTAGGACGAGAACCAAAATCATTACTGATTTTGAGGAAAAATAAGAGAAAATAAACGCAATTTAAATTTCAGGTATTACTTATGACTCATTCAAAATGTATTTATCAATTATTATGCAATAAACCGTGTTGTTGTTCATCCTTTGTTCCTGAAAAGGGCCAATGACATGATGCGGGTAATTCTTGACTTGCATATAAATTGGATTTATGTGAGGCGGAGCTGTGCAAAGTCACCAGCCTCACTTTCTCCCCCAGTCATCAAATTCCAGTGGCAAGACAGAGGTCAAGATGACTGGCACTGGCCCAGGATACAGTGGATGACCTTGGCCTTTCTAAATTGGGTCTTTTCCAGGACAGGTTGAGGGGGGAGGGGCAAGAGATGTGTGTGGGCACAAAGATTAATCCAGTTTGTCTGGAAGCATTAACTTAAATTTCAAGGAATTGAACTCTATTTCTTAAAGGGGTTGTCTTCTGCCATAGAAGCATATGATTGTACTTCTTTTCCTCTTCTATTTACTTCTGCAGGGAGAGGAATAGACAGTTCAAGAGCTAGCCCTCATTTTACAACCCAATACTCGAGTGAAATAAAGTGTAGGGGTTCCTAGAACGTTCTATTCCTTCAGCTTTGCAGATGTGAAATTGTAGCATAAGACTACATTGTAACCTCCTCTTTTTATCTTGATAACTCTCAAATCTAGGGTAGAACCTTGAACATGATAGGTGTTCAATGAATGTGAACTGAATGAACAAATGAAGTTAAATAAAATTAGCACAGTGTCAGGAGTCCTAGAGGAATTGCCCCCTAGGCCCCCCCCCAAATAAAATTGGACATACTCTTTATGGAGAATTTACTGGTGAACATAGGGAATAGCTAAATAGATGAGAAGATGTGGATGGTTTGTCAACTGTGCCTTTGAAGGGAGCACACACACTGATGTGATCACAGACCCACTGAATTATCCTGGTTTAAATTCAAACTAAATGTTTCCAACGCTCTCATTAAAGCTTCATTTGAGACTAATGATTCCAATCTGATGGTAAAAAACCAATAAGCACCATAGTGCATAGTTCAGATAAATGAATCAAAGTCATAAATAATCAAAACACAAGAATTTCATTTATTGTTTCTGCTGCCTCCCTCCACCAGCCCTATTTCTATATCTGCTAATGACTAGCCAAAATGATTGATTTGGTTTCAGATCCTGTTCCTTCTCTCGCCTATCTCCTGTTTAGTGCAGGTGCTCATGACCTGTGTCAAACCTACCAAGTAAGGTAGGATGATGAAGAATGCTAGAAAACACAAGGGACAATTCAATTCAACAAACATTTGAGAGGAGGTTCTGTGCTATAAAATAAAGATGAAAAATAAGACAGTCCTTTCCCTCAAGGAGTTCATAATCTAAAAGAATCAGGATTGGCAAGACTTACATGAATTGATGCATAGCGAAGTGAACAGAACCAGAAGAGTGTTGTACAAAGAAACAGCAATATGGTTTGATGAAAAATTGTGAATGACAGCTATTCTCAGTGGTACAACGATCCAAAACGATCTCAAAGAACCAATGATGAAGCATACCATCTACCTCTGAGAAAAACTAATATTGATTGAATGTAGACTGAAGCATGCTATTTTTCACATTCTTTCTTTCTTTTTTTCTTTTGTTTGAGTCTTCTTGTACAAAATGACTAATCGGGAAATGTTTTGCATAATTGCACTTGTATAACCTATATCAGATTGATTACTATCTCAGGGAGGGGGAGGTGAGAGAGGGAAGGAGGGATAGAATTTGGAACTCAAAACTTTAAATAAAAAATTTTAAAAATGAAAACAAAAGAAGCAGGATGTTTTTCCCAAGTCATAGGATTCCTAAGCTTCTAGGAATGGAGGGTCCTTAATGAAGATTACTGGAGTCCCCTACTTTTTTCATTAAAAATCTACAGTCGCGCATGTCCCTCATTACCACAGGAATGAAGGGAATGAAGGTGACTTGATTCCCAAGGACACTCAATAAGGACACTATAGGTGCCTAACATAAATCCCATTTGAGGTAGAGAACAAAAGACACCAGGATGGTGTTTGCGAGAATTAACCATCTCCCTCCCTGCTGCAGAAGAATTTATACCTTTGTGTTAAAAATGGATTTCTTGCTGCTCTACCTCTTTAAAGAATGGGTGGAAATAGAAAAACATTTATTAAACACTTAGTATATCCCATCTACTGTATTAAGTACCATGGACACAAATAAAAAGACAATAGAATCCCTACTCTCAAGAAGCCCACATTCTAATTAGTAGAGACAACACGATAGGAGTGCTCGGCTACAAAGTAGATGCTCCTTAGAGATAGCCTCTGTGTAGAAGACAAATCCCAATTAGGTGCAACAATAGGTCAAATGGCAATGCCCGGGAAGTCAAAAGGCACACCAGCAAGGCCCAGTGAACATTAGGGAGCAGTGACAGGATGAATGGTAAGGTGCGACAGACCATGATTTTATTGGAAGAAATTCATTTGGTGACTTCCTTCTCATCCCCTCAATTAACATCTGCTGGAAAGGAAGTAGTGGTCCCCAGGGTTAGAATGGAGCAGAGCTCAGCAAGGAGTGGGGCTCCAGGTGTAGCCTTCAGTAAGTGGGGGAGGGGTGAGTATTCAATGCCTACTGGGAACTAGGCAGTGGGAGTTTATGGGAAAGAATAGAAGGTCCCCAACGGGCTTTAAATATAAATTGCTTAAGGACGGCACAATTACACATATTTTTAACATGCTTTAAAGTTTATACAATGTTTTCTTCACAGTAATCCTTTGAGGTGGATGGTGCATGTTATAAGCATATCAGATTACATGTAATGGCCAAGTAGGGTGGTTACCCACTCTGTATTGCTTCAGACTCATCCCCTGGGGGTGTGGACATGTACTCACTCTCCAGAATGGCTCTCTTACTTGAGTCTGCTCTCACGTTGACAAGTGCAATTACACTCAAATTCTCATAGTGTCCTAGGGATATTCCTGTTGATGAAGAAAATGCTCCCCCTGCTCACTATCAGAGATTTTGAGTTCCCACTGATGGATTTCCATTTACATAAATCAACAACTCACATTCTCACACTCTTCAATTGAAAATATAACCATTTACTTATGCAAATTTTTTAAAAAGGCAAAAAAGGGCAAAATCAATAATTATAACATCACAGGTACCCAGATATTAAAGACAGTACTTCAATAATAAAATGGATTACAATCCACACATGACCTGGATTGCAGTTTCCCAACAATGCAGTCAATATCTGTTGAGGACAATGGGCACACATTTACACAAACATGATAGGGAAGCATATGAAGGAAGAAAAAAACTCACAAGCTTGGAGTAGCTCACAATTCTAGACTGAAAGTTTTGATATCATTGTCCATTCAGGAACATCTGCACCATATGACACCAGTTCTCTGCTAACTGCTTCCCAGTTGGTCTTCAGCTGAGCAAATCCTCTTCTTATCTTTATCTGAACCAATGCAGCATTTACAAGCTCTTTCAATTTACAATTGCCCTTAAAAGAGCTTTGAAAAAGTATTACTTTTTTATTTGAATAGCACTTGCCTTTAAGCCAGGGAGCTGGGAAATTTATTGGGCTGACTATTTCAGGGCTAAACAACCAACTATTCACTCATCTGGATCATCCAATCATCATCCAATTAGAACAGAGCTCAGAGTCATCATAACAATCAAGAGTTCCCAACCCCAAAGAGTGGGGCAACTAGGTGGCATTGTAGATAGAGTGCCAGACCTGAAGTCAGGAAGGCTTCACGAGTTTAAATCTGTCCTCAGACATTTAGTAGCTGTGTGACCCTAGACAAGTCACTTAATCATGTTTGCCTCAGTTTCTTCATCTGTAAAATGAGTTGGAGAAGGAAATGGCAAACCACTCCAGTATTTTTTGACAAGAAAATCTCAAACTGGGGGCATGAAGAGTCTGAAATGACTCAACAGCAACCACAAAGAGGGTACATTCTTCTGGATCTTAAGGAGTCACTTTTTGCATTTCTTTGAAGCCTACAATCGGAACACTCATGAATGAGAGTCTCTTGGCCTTGCATACTGTGTTCTGGAAACTATGCCATCCCACTGTCCCTGTGGTGCATATGTATGTTCCATGTATGGTACTGAGCAAAGTTAAAAGAGTTCTCCCTGAACTGGGAAGTAGACCTACATTTTAGGTCTAGATCTGATCTTGACCAAGTAGTTTATAGGATTGCGTATGCAGATCTGGAACAGGCCTTGGATATTGGACCCTTTATTTTGTAAATGCGCAAATTTAGACTCAGAAAAATTGTGTCCTGACCAAGATCACACAGTTAGGAAATGTTAGAGTTAGGAATTGAATCCAAGTGTTCCTGACTTCAAGTCCAGGATCTAGCTACTATACCACACTGCCATCATCTCTCTGGTCTTCAGTTTTCTATTCTGAAAATGAGTGGGTAGGATCAGCTTATCTTTAAAGTCACTCATTTCTAAAATTCTGCAAGGCTCCTGGGTTTTATAAATTATGCTCCGAATGTTTGCCACTGTTTCCAACGTTTAATAAAATCACAGTAGTCTTGTTAAATTGGTTAGAAGCATATTCATCCCATGCTACCCTAATATCATTAATAAATAAATAAGATCGAATGGTTTATAAGCCCCGAGGTAGCTTGATTTAAAATCTGATACAAAGGTTACCATAAAATGAACTTTTATTTAATGTAACAAAAAAACACATCTGTGGCTCAATATCTTTTGTGTTGTGTGTTTTCAATTTTTACAATTAATGTGACACAGGGAATTCTTTATGCTAATGTTATAGCTCCTTGGTTGAGCTTTAACACCATTATCATCTTTAATGAATAATTCATTCCCAGTTGAAAACTTAACTATATCATTTTTACTGGCTATGAATGAAACTTTGAAGTGCAATTTAACTTTAAAGAATTTAAGATTGTGGAGAATTCCCATAAACCACTAAAAAATGCTGTGCTAGCAATATTACCTTGCACTGAAGTATAATCTCTTTACGGAAAGCTCATGTGAGATTTTAAATTTTGTTTCTCTTTGTAAAAAAAAAATATTGTTGAGATTGCTTTCTGGCTGCATTTTCTCTCTGTGGTAAGTAGTTATGCCTGAAGTAAGAATCCTAAAAGGAATATGCTTGGAATCTATTCCCATTTGTAGAATGAGTACCTAGATACGACAATGTTAAAGAGAGAAAATAACGTTTGATCTTTAATACATTTCGTGTGCAAAGAAGTCTTCTCAAATAAAGAGTTCGTGGAACCAAAATAAATTGGGATAATAACAAGAATTAAAAGAAGAGGAAGGAAACAAAAACAAAAGAGGAGAGAGAGGAAAAGGAAGTCTGAGGAGATGAAGAACATAATATCAGTGTCAAATAGGGGAGAAAAGAGAGAAAAAGGAGTTGAAAGAATTTCCAGCCCTGAAGAACAGAACAGAAAAACAATCGGCGATTTCGCCATGGATGCATTAAATGTTTACTAAACTGATGGAAATGTACTAGCTAATAATGGTTACTTCAGGGTCCTAATAATAGCCAATACTACTAATAATAGCTAGCATTCATATAGCTTCTATAATCTACTGAATAAATGAAAAAATTGTTATGCACTTCCTATGTGCGAAGCACAGTGCTAATCCCCAGTGATACAAATAGAAAGATCAGATAGTCCTTATTCTAAAGGAGCTCATACTCTAACTAAAAAAGATCTCTCTCTCTCTCTCTCCCTCCCTCCCTCCCTTTCCACTCCTCTCTCCTCTTCTCTCCTTTCTCCAATAGATGCTTCTTTGACAACATTGTATATAAATTGATATATACAAAATAGTTGCTAGGTAATGGGGGAGGGGCAAATAGGGAAATGAGTCAGTGAAAACTTCAGATATAAGGTAGCTCTTTAACTAAGTATAAAAGGAAACTAGAAATCCCATGAAAGAAGTGATTTAAGAGCATATTCCAGGTATGGAGGATTATTGTTGCTGTCTAGTCATCTCAGTCCTATCCAACTCTTCATGATACTGTTTGGCGTTTTCTTGGCAAAGATACTTAGAGTGGTTTGCCTTTTGCTTCTCTAGCTCATTTTACAGAGAAGGAAACTGAGGCAAACAGGGCTAAATGCTCTGAGACTGGATTTGAAGTCAGGTCTTTCTGACTCCAAGCCCAGAATTCTAACCACTGTGGCACCGAGCTGCCCTCCTCTCCACCCAAAATAAAATTTTCAAGGCCTTCAACAGTGGTAAGTGACTTTCCCAGGGTCACATAGCTAGTAACTGTCTGAGGGCGATTTTAATTCAGGTCTTCCTAATTCCAGGGCTCACATTCTATATCCACTGAGCCACTTAGCTGCCCGTGTATGAAGGATAGCTGATGCAAAAACATTGAGAGAGGAGATGAAGTGGCATAGATATGGAACAATAGGAGTCCAATTTGACTAGACTGTAGCATGTTTGAAGGGGAACACACTTCTTAAAGACCTAAGCTTTCAGTTCCCGACAAGCAGGCTGAATCCGTGGGAGTTCATTACAAAAATTCATCCTTCCTGACCCAGATCTAAAAATGTCTCAACAACAATATCCCTGAAAGCAACCTATGCTGGCAGAAGTAGGCAGGAATCAGCGAGTCAAGGTCATGAAAATAGGGTAGAGTATGTGGTGTGAAGGCATTAGGAGTGAGTGCAGAGCCCTTACAAAGACTGAAGGGAAAGAAAAGAGTAGCGAGGTCCCTGCTTTGCCCATGAAAAAATGAACGTGAATGAAAAAGACATTTATTGAGCTCTTATTATAGAATCATATAAAAAGAAAAAAAAAAGAAGAGCCCCAGCCCTTAAGGAGCTCACATTCTAGCCTGGGGAAATAGAACCAATATGTATTAATAGTATTAGTACTAATAATACTGGTATATATTTATATACATATATATATTTATATTATACATATGATATACAAAGGACCAAGGCCATTAAAGGGAAAGGTGTTATGCCCTTTTATGTGTGTATTATATATACATATATATAATTATAAACAATATATAATACTAATATGTGCCTTACAACTCAATATTTTCCCAAACAAAAACCCTGGAAACAAAACTTTCCCTTGGTTTCTGAGTATGTTCAATGTTTTTGACTACCACACAAAGAAGTAGGAGAATGCTAAGACGTTAGAGAGGATTCATCTTGAAAGTAAATCATCTCTCCTGTTGTTGGAGAGTAATGTGCTAATACTAAAGCCAAGTGCTGTTTATTTTTAAGGTTTTCTAATAAGACCAACTCTGACCCTCTAGGCTATAATAGAAATGCCTGCTTATGTCAAATTTGCTCTTGTTCCCGAGAGCCGAAATGATTCTGGTTACTGAGTACTAGAAGGGTTTCTTCATTTCTGACAGTGGGAACTGAGGATTAGATCCTCCTAGAAGATTTTCATTTTCACCTTTGTGTGGATGAAAGACAGGAGGGCTTTGAAAAAAAAAAAGAAAGAAACCACTTGGTCAGCAGGCTCCCAAGCCCTCTCTGTCTCAAAAAAAGAAGGGGGCTAGTAGTCTTGCATAAAAGTCAATAGTGATGTCAGTAAGGGGGGGGGGATGGAATTACCCCCTTGAATTCTCTTGCAGGTAAAAAGACAGCACCTCCATGTCTCTGTGGTGTTATTTTTAGGACAAACAAACAAACAAACAAACAAACCTGAGTCTCCAAATATGAGGCAGATATACATATAGTCAACTTCTAACTTTCTTCCTTCCCTGCTAAATAAGAAAGGCAGAGAGATACTCAGGTGCTCCTGAACCTGAATCTGTGAAAAGGGCATAACACCTTTCCCTTTAATGGCTCTGGTTCTTCAGCACAAAGATAAGAAGGGAACTTCTTTCCTGGTTTTTATTCTCCATACATCTTTCTCTCTTTTTATTTACCTCTGGTGTTTTAAATTTGGCTCTAAGAAAAGTTCTATATTGTAGAATCAATCCCATGTGTGTTTTCCCCCAAAGAATCATGTGCAATATTTATTTCACTTGTGTTGTGATTTAAATCATACAGAAAACGGTGAGAACATTATGTTTCTAATTCTTCTCTATCTTGATATAACTCCGCATACATGCATTTGTAGAGACTTGAGTATGTGTAGTGGGTGGGCCAAGCATATTAGAGGTTTGTTCATTGTACTTTTATTCCTTTATTTAGCAGGTAGAAACAACTAGGTTTAACATCTAGTTAGCAAAAAGAGTTTAAATGAGAAGCAATGAGATTCCTCAACCCAGATCAACTCCTCCCCAACCTATAGCCTCCCCCAGGCCATCAATGACCTAGTAGTCCCAAGGTCTCTGTCTCTCCTTCATGGGATGGTAACTGGGAGTTTTTGCCCCTCCCAAGGGACCAAAGTTTTACCCTGTATCCTCCTCCAACAAATTGTTCTCAAAGAGTTAATTTGAGAGAGCCTTCTGTGTTTCTTGCCGAGACACCAGAATTGCTAGTTCCAGCTTAGCCCTAAAGTGCAGTTTCCCTGTTAGCCAGACATGAAAAAAAAATAAACAGAATTTCATAATGTATGAAGTATTATTTTTCTCTAAGTCAGTCACTGACATGAGCTATCCCTCCAAGCGTTAAAGGACTGTTAGCTATGTTCCTGTTACCTCAAAATACCACAAATCATTGCAGTTCCTTTATCCTCCAAGGTGAACACCAATTAACTTGCTAAAAATAAAGATGTCATAGCAGATGGACATTTTTATATTTTTTTTTTTGCTCTGAAGGTGAACATTTGGATTAGACTCTGATGGCCTCTTTCTCCCAGAAAACTTAGGATTCTTGATAAATTTATGATGAACTGCCATTAAATTTCATGAGTCATCTGTCCTTGCAAAAAGCTAATGGCCCTATGTATGGAAAAAAAATCCACATGGTTAGGTACTGTACTCACCAAGATTTTTAATAGAAATTTACACACAAAATGAACTCACTTCTATGTCTGGATCCATCACCCTGATATACATCCCCAAATTTGTGTATTTAATAGAATTAGTTAAGACTCAGAAGGCTTATGAAGGAATAACCTTTTTGCTTGAACTTTTCCAAGGACCTCACGACACATGCAAATATTTTCTATTTTGCTTCTTAAATCCCCTCTGACAACAAATTAAAAATAAAATAAAATAAAAGCATATTTGCTACCTTCTGCATGGCACTTTTTCTGGTCTCCCTAATTTCCAGTGCTCTTCATCCTCTCAAGGCTCAAACCCCAAATAGACTTGTATCTGCTTTGAATGTGTTATAGATTTACCTATTTGTGTAAACCAGAATGACAAACTGCTCCAAGTATCTTTGCCAAGAAAACCTCAAATGAGGTCACAAAGAGTTAGACACGACTTAAATGCCTAAATAAACATTTATGTGAATATTTTCTCCTCCATTAAAGGGTAAACTTATTGAAGGTAGGAAATTATTCACTTTTTGTCTTTATACTCCTATGACTGAGCACAGTAACTGGCACATGGTAAATACTTTATAAATGCTGGTCAGTCGATGGGCAACATGATTCTCCTTTTAGTGATCAAAGCACAAACAAACCTTCAAGGGGCCTATTGAAAGTCACAAATATGCAATGAAAATCAAGACTCTGGGTCTGGTACTGTTTTCATTAGAACAAATTGACCCTCAGAGATATCAATACTTTATCTGAATTATCCAAACCTTTCAGGACTGCAAAATTGGACTCACAATCTCATAAGCACAGGCTCTCTTGAGATATCTTCTGTCTTACGGATTGATCAAAAGCAGATAAACTAGATGAGAATCTCCGGAGTCATTCCAAGAGGAGCAGTGGTTTTCACCTGCTTTTGGTTTCTTCTAAGACCAGAGAAGAGCGCACAGAAATGTAGAGAAACGAGAAAGAAGAGAAGAAAAAAAAGTTACCTAAACTCTTTCGAGCTGGAGAAAAGTTTTAGTTTGTGAATTTTGGAAGGAGGAAAGCTTATCTATGATTGAATTAAGCTTGAATTTCCTAAATCGTCTTCTAGGAAGAAGCAGCGTGGCATAGTCATTAGAATATCAGGCTTCCAGTAAGGAATACTGGGGTTCAGATGCTGTGTCACTCAGATACTTACTTCTAGCTCTGATACTGTGGGCAAATCCCTTAATTTCTACGTGATTCTGGAAACTCTTTAGTAATGGAAATACTAAATTTATTTTTGGCTTGGTAAAGGAGCTCTGAGATCATGAATTCATCCATCCTGGCATAATCATAGATTTGTATGAGAGGAATAGTGTTATGAAGTAATAAGACCAAACCCTAAGGAGAAAAGGGTGCTTTACCTGTTGAACTAGCAATCATTGAGTGTAATACTAGGTGGATCTGTGTCATTAACGTGTTTGGGGAGCTTTGGTGCTAAAACAGTATGTCTCCACTGAAGCAGTAGCTGGTCTGAAATTTAGAGAATTGCTTGAGAGATTAAGTGACTTGTGCAATAGCATGGATGAAATGCTCATTTGAAGATGATGAAGAGAATGGCCACCTGTGAACCTTTGTCAGTGCTGATTCTGTGGCCCAGGAGCACTGCCCCCCCCACTTCCTCCTTTCCACTCCAGTCTTAGTCATCCCTCGAAATCAACTTCATCCTTTCCCAACTACTTTGATGTACATTGATCTCTGCTTTCTCTGAAGCTCAATACTACTTTTAGTTTGCATCATGCTACGGCGATATGAAAAATTGCTAACTTTTATATGATACGTTAAGGTTTGCAAAGTGTTTGACATTTATTATCTCATTTGATCTTGAGAACAATCCTGTGAAGTAGATGCTATGGAAGGGGAGGGGGGCAGGCAGGAGTGCATTTGGACACTGAGGGCCTGGACTTGAGACTTAAATGTTTCTTACTAGCAAAACACATAGCTTCAGTTTTCTCATTAATAAAAATAGGGATTGCATTATCTACCTTGAGGGCTACTGTGAGAATAAAATGAAGAATGGATTTGAACCATTTTGAAACTGAAAAGTATTATATAAATGTCAAACATACATTACCTTTACCTGCCATATTTCCTCCTCAGCGAAAACATAAGCTCCATAGACAGAACTATATCATATATTCCTATTGTCTTTCCTACAACACCTAGCCCAGTGCTGAGTACACGATAAATATTTGTCAAATCGAAATGGTGAGACAGGGGGAAACAACTCTGTCCAGCAAACATACAGCTCCCTGAAGATGAATCCCAAAGGTAAAAAAGATAAAAATTTCTCCCCCTGTTTCTTCCCTTCTAGTGCAACACAGAACAATACCCTATTGAAAGTCATGAGAGGAGAAATAACTCCATTTCTTCCTCCCAGATCCTTCCCTCTTGCTGGACCCATGCTCAGTTCTAGGAGAATTGTAGATGGTTGCTGATATGGCTGCTAGGAATCACACTTTCCTGTGTCTCTACAGAGAAATGTGCAAATGTGCTAAACCATGAGGTTAGAGATGTTATTCCATTTCCAGGAGAGTGTGCGAGACACTCATGGTGGGATCAGATTTTCGTAAGAATTGGAGTATTCTGTCCCCATCCATGGGATCCCTTCACTGGATTTCATTCAAAGTTGGGTTAATCTGATTTAGAAGAGGGGATATCTTATTTAAGTTCAAGACTAAATACATTGTATTTTCTTGCCAAAATATTATGAGAAAACTTTTCTCTGTCATTTTTACTTTACTTGAGTTTTAGTATTAAGTTTCTTCATCTAAAATTTATAGATGTCCTCCAGGAAAGCTGAATGGTAAAGTGATGAAACACAAATAAAGTCCCCTAGGTGATAATCATTACCATTTAATTGGCTAACATTATGCTGCTACCACCCAAAGAAGGAGGCATGGTGATTTCTCTCCATATTTTTAGCTTTTCTGGCATCTTTCTTCCATCGCTCCCACTGTTGTACAGCACATGAAATCCTTTTTGGTACTCTACTATAGTGTGCGGGAATGTCTGCATACAAACTGAGTACTTGGTCTGCATCGAATCTCACAAAAACTTAATTAGCTTGACCTGTTTTAAAGTGTTAATCCATCTTTGGATAACCCCTGTTTCATCTTCCCCAGTTAGGCTGATGTTGCTAATTAATTAACATACTGTATGCCACCAGTTGGTCTTGGGTCCCGGATATCATAGCACCAGTATATACATTCCACCACAATTAAGAGGCGAGGTCAAACCTTCAGAAAGGCCTTCAAAAAAGATGAGGAAAGGAAGGGTATATGCTTGACCATAACAAAATTAGGCCCTTTACCATTGTGCCTGGGAAACAGCTTCTGGATAAATAACACACACACACACACACACATACGCATTTCTAGAATAATTCAGCTTAAACTAGTTAGGGGTGACTTGTTTATTGGAGAAGGGAAGACAATAATTAGAAAGAGAATTCTGGATATGTTTTATAGAGGAAGATGCAACATATAAGCTATATTCTGGCCAGGAAAGCGTTCTCAGGCTATTTCTGTTCACAGTACTGTCTTGAACCCATCTTTTGCAGGTTTTGCTAAGGATATTGAGCCTCAGGCAATGAATGCCAGTGGGTTCATGGAGAGGTGTTTCAGAATCCCTTACCTTGACCCCCTGGAGAGTTTTTATCTGACATGGAAGCCTAAATGATTTGTGAGAACAAGAAGCAGGGAAGAAAAGGACAAGAACAAAGAGAAGCAGGTCACCATTGTGAGAAAGGGGAAGATGGAAGATTTGTAAACTCAGGGAGATGAGTTTGCACCAAGAACAATGGGTCCCTTCCCTGCTTGCCCAGGCCTCAGATTCCCTGCCAAGCAAAGATAATGATGTGGTGTGGGGTTCTGGAGAGCTCAGAGACTGTGAGAGTTGATCTAATCTGAGATCATCTAATATCTATTGATGAGACCGACAGTTTATCCAGCGTTTTCTAGGAAAAAGAAAAAAAAAACCATCAATGCCTTCACTTAGCTGCTCTCATCTACTTTCTACCTCCCTCCCTCCTCACAGAGACAGATGAAAGCTCTCCCACATACACACTCCCCCTTCTCTTCCTGGTTTCACCTACATGATTATGGCTTAGAACTATTAGCACTTTTAACAGTACCTTTCTTGTTCTTGTATATGTGTATGTAAGGGTGTGTGCGCGCATGCTTTGGGGAACTGCATAAAGCAGACAGCTATTTTATCTGTGTCAGTTGTATTTTTCTGAATGCATGTCAGAGACTGAGTACAGAGAGAGGAGACCTGAAAAGAGGGAAATCTAAAGCATTAGAATTTATTTCTATAAAATCCAATCTATAAATTCCTTGCAGCTAGAGCAAGGTTTCTGACTGGGAGTTCAAGGAGCCAAGTATTTAAAAGAGATGGAAGTTGGAGGGAGAAAGGGAACGCTCCTCAGGACCAGATTCTTCTAGCACCCACAGCAGTGGTAAATAACAAAGGTAAGGCAGCCATTTTTCCCCTTTGCCCTGAAAGCTCTTGCTGGATTGGAAAGAGACAGTGGCTGCTAGTGAATCCATATCATGAGAAGAGAAGGGAAAAAAGTTTGACCAGCGTTCTCAGTAGTCACTGGCTCGAAAGTTGGATGATAGCCCATCTCACCTTGCTTCTCAGCAGCACCTGATGGCTGTTTATAATGTTACAATTTGCCAAGTAGATAGGGACCTTTAGAGTCCAATGAAGTAAACTCTTTTTATATTGAATTTTCACTGGTGTCTGTCATGGATCCATGTTATAAAAATAGCATGGTATGGTCAAAAGAACAATTCATTTGGAGGCAGAGGATTTGTTTTCTAATCCTAAATCTTCCACTTACCACCTGAGCAAATTTGTCATGCCATGGTTCTAGGTCCATTTCCTTGTGGAGGGATTAGATTTGATTACTATTAAGATTCTTTCTCTCTCTAAATCTATAATCCTATGATCCATTTTAGACCTGCTTTATGGGAAAATGTCAGCACAACATATTAGCATCGGGGATTGGACTTGAGTGGTCTGATAAACCCTCAAGGGGCATCAGAAAATGGAAGGTGTTTAGTATCTTTTCCATTGATTGTGTAATGGTACAGAATTCATGGTGAATGGAGGGCTTTTAATCATAATATTAAATGGTTGGATGTGAGTAATAGTGTAGAAGACTCTTTCAGGCTCATTTCCAAACTTAAATGTAGAATTGGATAGCAGTATTGGTAGAGGATAGAAGGAAGAAGATGTCCAGGAAACACATTTTACAGGCTACGGAGTGGAAAAATTCATGTGGTAGTGCCAAGAGTTAAAGCAGAAGAATAAAATTCAGGCTGAAATAATTAGGCAAAAGAGATTACTGATGTACCATTCAACATTAGCTCTGAGTAAAAGGGAATGATTCAAAGATTTTACAAATTATGAAGACATAGATTAAGATATTGGAAAAATATAGACAGACCAGCAATGCATGGACAGAATGAAGTTATAAGCTATAATGTAGGACTTCTTTGGCATAGGTCATAGAAAAACCTACTTTTGGACAGTCATGGGCCATGCACATCCCTCTTCATGTATGCTCATTAGGTGATATGCCTATATATACTCCCTCTAAAGTTATATGATTATCAGGGTCAACAGTGCACTACAATTACCTTCTCAAGTATAAGATAAACAGTGTTCCATGAATCTGTCCACTGTCCAGTAGATTCCATTGAGGTAAATAAAGGAGACTATGACATTGGGAGCTCTTAGATTCGCAGTCAGGAGGCTGAAGGGCAGAAGGGTCAGTCTTAAAACCTGCATTTACTCAAGCAACCTCTGGTTGTGACAAATTAAACCCATTCTCCTTTGTCTGCCTCTGAGACCTTGTGGCCTGAAATCTAGATCTTACCTCCTACAGGGTCGCCCTATCTGATTTTGTAAGTTTCTAGTTGGATCATGATTTCACCTCCTACTGATTTCTGCTTGGACTCTTTTACAATTTGTGGAAGTTTCTAGCTTATTCCTGATAGTAGCTTACTACACCTAGTCTCTGGTGTCTAATTGCATTGGATCTTCATCCAATGCAGATACTTTCTAACTGTAACTCTAGGCAAGTCACTTAACCTTGTTTGCCTCAGTTTCCCCTTCATGAAATGAGCCAGAGAAGGAAATTGCAAACCACTCCAGTATCCTGTCCAAGATTGAACAAAGAGAAGTGAAATTTTTATTTTAAATATTGTTTTAAAAAGTTCTTTTTAAGTCGAACAGTATTAGCAATGATATTTGGCAAGGCCATAGGCTCCAACCATAGTCCGCTATCACATATAGAAACATAGGCCAGAGAAAAGAAAAGAGGAGAAAAAATGGTAGGATTGTGCTGGGATGGCTGAGTCTTCTATTTGCAGTAATAGAGAGGAAAGAAACAAGAAGTGTGGAGTTGGTGAATGCTACAGGTATCAAAATGATGAAAGAATCACCATCTTCATCTTTTTTCTT
Organism: Phalanger gymnotis; assembly: GCA_028646595.1. Classification (NCBI taxonomy): domain Eukaryota; kingdom Metazoa; phylum Chordata; class Mammalia; order Diprotodontia; family Phalangeridae; genus Phalanger; species Phalanger gymnotis. Next base: position 136,158,710 of record CM053624.1, read on the forward strand.
ACATTTTTATTGATTTTTTTATTATTTAATATTTAGTTTTCATAGGAGTTGATTTTTGCTTTTCACAGGAGTTTGAATTACAAATTTTCTCCCCATTTCTACTCCCTGCTCCAAGATGGCATATATTCTGGTTGCCCTGTTCCCCAGTCAGCCCTCCCTTCTGTCACCCCACTCCCCTCCCATCCCCTTTTCCCTTTCTTTTTGTAGGGCAAGATAAATTTCTATGCCTCATTGCCTGTGTATCTTATTTTCTAGTTGCATGCAAAAACTTTTTTGTTTTTGTTTTTGAACATCTATTTTTTAAAACTTTGAGTTCCAAATTCTCTTCCCTCTTCCCTTCCCACCCACCCTCCCTAAGAAGTCAAGCAATGCGTATCATTACGTATAACCCTTCCACAACACTCATGTTGTGAAAGACTGACTATATTTTGTTTCTTCCTAACCTATCCCCCATTATTCAATTTCCACCCTTGACCCTGTCCCTTTTCGAAAGTGTTTGTTTTTGATTACCTCCACCCCCATCTGCCCT
>CM053624.1:136159738-136194364 GCA_028646595.1 Phalanger gymnotis
AGAGCAAACTGACATGTATTTGCATGTATTTGCATATCGAGTCCTCTCATTGTGGCTGGCAGTAATAGGTTTTCAAATAAATGTCTATTGGTTGATTGATTAATTGATTGAAATAAAAGGAACATTTATAGAGATTTGTTAAAAGTGGAAAGATTGCTCAAATATGCAAAAAAATACCCAACTGTGGAAAGTCAGGCAAGAAAGAAATTAATGGGGTTGACGAGGGAATTTAATTTGAGGAGCAATATTTAAAGAACTCTAAATTAACTGATAAAAACTTTTCAAATACTTCTTTCTCAAATACATCAAAGACTGGGCTCCTAATATAGAATGAGTGGGTATATTTGATAATCAAATGAAAAAATTGTGATAAGGGATGAAAGGGAGATAACAGAATAACATAATGAGTTCCTGCTCCACACTTTTTTCTAGAAGGTATTAGCGAGAGCTTACCCTCCAAATTCTCCTTAAAAGTAGATATTGAGAAAAAAGTAACAGAAGTATCAGATTGAGTGGCTGTAAGAATAAAGTTTAGTCTAGTATAACTGGCCAAAAACTAGCCCTGGATAATCAAAGAGCAGATTCATATAATTGTCTACAACTGTGTGCTCTTCAAGAACACAAAAGTGTTATTGTTGTTTAAGTAAAAGATGCTCGTAAACAATGATCTCAGCCTGTTTAGAGCATTACTAGATATCAGTGTTCACTCTCACTTCTGTCCCAGTGACTATGTCGTTTCCACTCCTTAGACTGTCCCTCTGCTGACTGTCTCTCCAAATTCTCGAGACCTACAGTCTCCATGAAGTCTTAAGACATCAAAACTTTACAGCTGGGAAGTACTTCAAACATCATTTGTCCAAAGACTTCATTTTGAATATCCGAAAAGTTAGGTTCAGAGAAATATGGTCTCCATGGTCACAGAGGTGGTAAGCCAAGCAGTAGAATTTGAACCCAGATGCCCCTACTTTCAATCCAATGTTATTTGCATTGCATTGATTTCCTTTATTCCTTTCCTTTCCTTTCCTTTTTCTCATCCTTCTCATCCTTCATTTATCTGAACTCTTTAAACATACACACATACACAGTATCACACTGTGATAATTATATTGTCTTACATCATTCTGTTACACATCAGTCCAATCTACTTTTGTGCTCCCAAAGCACCTAGCACCATGGTTAGTAATTCATAAAAGCCAGTCTGATTGGGTAGTGTTCCTGGGTGGAGGCCAATGTCCAAAATTTTTTTTGAAATTATTCAAATTATATTCAACATTCAATTGAATATATTGAATTATATTCAATAAGTCAGCCAAGCTTCCTTTTTTAAAAATTTATTTTTTTATTTAATATTTTTAGTTTTCAGCATAGATTTTTGCAGGAGTTTGAATTATAAATTTTCTCTCCATTTCTACTCTCCCCCTCCAAGATGGCATATATTCTGATTGCCCTGTTCCCCAGTCAGCCTTCTCTTCTGTCACCCCACTCCTCCTCATCCCCTTCTTCCTTATTTTCTTGTAGGGCAAGATAGATTTCTATGCCCCATTGCCTGTATATCTTATTTCCTGGTTGCATGCAAAAACTTTTTTTTGAACATCTGCTTTTAAAACTTTGAGTTCCAAATTCTCTCCCCTCTTCCCTCCCCACCCACCCTCCCTAAGAAGTCAAGCAATGCGTATCATTACGTATAACCTTTCCACAACACTCATGTTGTGAAAGACTGACTATATTTTGTTTCTTCCTAACCTATGCCCCATTATTGAATTTTCTCCCTTGACCTTGTCCCTTTTCGAAGGTGTTTGTTTTTGATTACCTCCACCCCCATCTGCCCTCCCTTCCATCATCCCCCCTTTTTTATCTTCTTCCTCCTTCTTTCCTGTGGGGTAAGATACCCAACTGAGTATGTATAGTATTCGCTCCTCAGGTCAAATCTGATGAGAGCAAGATTCACTCATTCCCCTTCACCAGCCCCCTCTTCCCTTCCTACAGAACTGCTTTTTCTTGCCACTTTTATGTAAGATAATTTACCCCATTCTATTTCTCTATTTCTCCCTCTCTCAATATATTCCTCTCTCATTCTTTCATTATATTTTATTATTTTTAGATATCATCCCTTCATATTCAACTCACCCTGTGCCCTCTGTGTGTGTATATATATATATATATATATGTATATATGTATGTATGTATGCATATGTATATATATATTTTGTATGTATGTATATATATACATACACATATGTATACATACATACAAAAACACACACACATGTATGTATATATATGTATATGTATATATTCCCTTCAGCTACCCTAATACTGAGATCTCATTATTATACACATCATATTTCCATGTAGGAATGTAAAAAAAAAACAGTTCAACTTTAGTAAGTCCCTTATGATTTCTCTTTCTTGTTTACCTTTTCATGCTTTTCTTGATTCTTGTGTTTGAAAGTCACATTTTCTGTTCAGCTCTGGTCTTTTCATCGAGAAAGCTTGAAAGTCTTCTATTTTATTGAAAGTCCATATTTTGCCTTGGAGCATGATACTCAGTTTTGCTGGGTAGGTGATTCTTGGTTTTAATCCTAGCTCGATTGACCTCCAGAATATCATATTCCAAGACCTTTGATCTCTTAATGTAGAAGCTGCTAGATCTTGTGTTATCCTGATTGTGTTTCCACAATACTCAAATTGTTTCTTTCTGGCTGCTTGCAGTATTTTCTCCTTGATCTGGGAGCTCTGGAATTTGGCAACAATATTCCTAGGAGTTTTTTGGGGGGATCTTTTTGAGGAGGTGACCTGTGGATTCTTTCAATTTTTATTTTACCCTCTGGCTCGAGACTATCAGGGCAGTTCTCCTTGATAATTCCTTGAAAGATGATATCTAAGCTCTTTATTTGATCATGGCTTTCAGGTAGTCCAATAATTTTTAAATTATCTCTCCTGGATCTATTTTCCAGGTCAGTGGTTTTTCCAATGAGATATATCACATTGTCTTCCATTTTTTAATTCCTTGGATTCTGTTTTTATTATATCTTGATTTCTCATAAAGTCACCAGCTTCTACATGCTCCAATCTAATTTTAAGGTAGTATTTTCTTCAGTGGTCTTTCGGACCTCCTTTTCCATTTGGCTAATTATGCCTTTCCAGGCATTCTTCTCCTCATTGGCTTTTTGGAGCTCTTTTGCCATTTGAGTTAGTCTATTTTTTAAGGTGTTATTTTCTGGAATATTTTTTTGCGTCTCCCTTAGCAAATCCTTGACTTGTTTTTCATGGTTTTCTCACATCACTCATTTCTCTTCCCAATTTTTCCTCTACTTCTCTTACTTGCTTTTCCAAATCCTTTTTGAGCTCTTCCATGGCCTGAGACTAGTTCATGTTTTTCTTGGAGGCTCTTGATGCAGGCTCTTTGATTTTGTTGACTTCTTCTTGCTGTATATTTTGGTCTTCTTTGCCACTAAAGAAAGATTCCAAAGTCTGAGTCTGAATCTCAGTCTGTTTTCACTGCCTGGCCATGTTCCCAGCCAACTACTTGACTCTTGAATTTTTTGTCAGGATATGACTAGGTGTAGAGTATAGAGTACTTTGTCCCAAGCTTGAAGGGCTGTGCTGTCATTTTCAGAGCTTTTTCTACACAGCAAGCTCTGCCTCACCAGCTGTCCTCCTCTCCCAAGAACTGCCAACCCCTAAATTCTAGGGATTCAATGTAGGAGATTTAAGCAGAATTCTCATTGCTCAGTGGGGATTTTTTGTTCTAAAATTCCTGATTGTCTTCACGAATGCCGAGACAGGGGATAGCAGTGTTTTATCTGAGTTAATGTCTTTTAACTTTAGCAATTGTACCCTTTTAAAGTTAATTCTATGTAAAGCTGTTTTTATTGCATTTTATGGTCTTCAAGTGCCTCATTGCACTCTAATGCTAAGGCTGAATCATCAGATTGTCCTGAGTCAAGCCTGGCCCAAAGTAGTCTTCAAGTATAGACTAGAAGATCTCTTTTTGGGTACAATGTACTGGGAATCATTTAAGAGATGTGAACTGAACAAGATGACCACTGAGAACCTTTCTAGCTCTCAGTTTCTGGAATTATGTGGTTCTGTGAAGGGTTGGGAAAGATGGGAAAAGGTAGTTAAAAAAAAAGGAGAACAAGGCTGCAGATAGAGGCATGCAACCTTCACAAAACAAGAAGGGTGTCTTCTCCAAGTCCCTTCGTTGTTCTATTTCCCAAACTAAATGGGAGTCAGTCAGTCAATCAATAAGAATTTCAAAGTGCCCACTATGCGCCAGTTACTGTGCCCACTTAATATACAATCAAAATAAAGTTTAGATGGAGCTTCATGTAGTTGATTCTTAGAATTCAAATAGCTTACATTTGTATTATATTTTAAAGTTCACAAATTGCTTTATTCACAAAAAGTTATTCACATTGTCATAGACTATATATACACATATATGTATATATATACATATTTATATATACATATATGTGTGTGTATATATATATATACATATATATGTATATATATGTATATATATATATATATAATTGACTCCATTTAATAGACAAGAGACTGAAGCTCAAGAAGGTGAAGGCACTGTTTGAGGGCCAGAAATAGCTAACAAGTATCAGAGCCTAGACTCAAATACTTGTTTTCTGACTCTAAGACTTGTGTACTTTCCATCATACTATGCCCTTGGAATGGGTAGTTGTCAGAAGATCATTATATTATAGCTTCGAAGCTATAAAAAACCTTAGAGAACATGTGGTCAAACTGTCATTTCATAGATTAGGAAACTGAGGCCCAGATGGGGTTTAATGAATGTCTCAATGTCAAACAGGTACTAAGAGATAAAGGCAGATTTTGAATCTATATTTTCTTACTCTAAATACACTGTTTCTTCCCCTTTTGCCACATTGATGGGGAAGGTTGTAGTAAAAATTATCTAAGTAAGTGTCTATGTAAAACAGTGAGGTAGCACGTTGGATAGAGGGCTGGCTCTGGAGTCAGCAGGACCTGAGTTCAAATTCAGCCTCAGACACTTATTAGTTATGTGATCCTGGGCAAGTCACTTAATCAAGTTTGCCTCATCTGTAAAAGGAGCTGAAGAAGGAAATGGCAAACTACTCTAGTATCTTTGCCAAGGAAATCCCAAAATGGAGTCATGAAGAGTCAGACAGAACTAATTGACTAAACAACAAAGTTCCTGTGTATCTCTCATTGACTCATCACATCTCTAGAAACTATGTAATATAAGGCCATTTTTGTATTTTGTGATGAGGATAAAGAGCTATTCATCATAGTCCTTCCCTTCTGGATATTGGAGGGTTGATTAATGGCTCCTAATATGCCATAGGAAAGAGAAAACCCTCTCTTCCTACTCTGAATTCTCTCTTGGGATCTGAACAAACACTCAGCTGGAGAATAAAATCATTGACCTGTAGCTAGCAGCCCAAATGGATGTAGAGTATGATACTTTTCTGAATTCCTAAAGAAAGTGCAGAAAGTGTCATACTAGTATCTTAAGAGCCATAACTTCATTATCAATATAATCTTCTCCAAGCTTTACCACTGATTTTTCTCTCAGTCTTATCTCTGCAGTTCTTCTGTGGCAGGTACTTTTCGTTTTCCTACCTCACCTCGTGTACAGTAGTAACCAGAGTGGGAACATGACCTATGACTCCACAAAAGAATATACAACATCTTGAGTAAATCTAAACAGTAAAAGAAGCCCCAGCTATCCCATGGAAAAACCTTCACATGACCCTGAGCCATCCCTAGCACTATGCCTTCTTTGTTCTGTTTCTATATGATACCTGACCTGGCCTATGGTTAGTGTGGGGATCTATTATACCATTCTGTCCTCTTGCCAACAAGGACTGGGTCTCGTGAGTAAACTCCCTTAAACAACCTAATCAGCCCAATTAACCTGACAAACCCTAATGAACCAATTATACAACTGAGCTGGCATAGGATCCACTTTCTTCAATATCTGAGTTTTCTCTTTGATGGTCTGTATCCCTATAATTGGCTTATCAGGGTAGAACAGGTCAGCCCCCTGATATCTGGCCTTATAATTGGTGTAGCTGGCAGGATCGTCTGCCCCCTCCCCCCGTACAAATCTTGTGTCCTTACACCCCTTCCTACCACTTTCCAATTTCCTTTTATGTGTTGTCTCCTTCCCTCCATTAGAATACAAATTCCTTGAGGGCAGGCGCTGTCTTTCTACTTGTATTTGTATTTCCAGGGCTTAGCACAGTATGGGGCACATATTCTTGTTGTGGTTCAACTGCTTTTTCAGTCTTGTCTTACTCTTTGTGACCCCATTTGGGGTTTTCTTGACAAGTAGACTGGACTGGCTTGTCATTTCCTTCTCCAGCTCATTTTACAGGTGAGGAAACTAAGTCAAGCAGTGTTAAGTGACTTGCCCAGGGTCATACAGCTAGGAAGTGTCTGAGGCCAGATTTGAACTCAGGAAGATGAATCTTCCTGACTCCAGGTCTGGCACCCTATCCAGTGCTCCACTTAGCTGCCCATTGTGCCCCTGGGCCTTGACACGTGCCCTGTCTCTATACTCCTAAGATTTCCATCCAGCCCATGTTGTATGTGTGTGTCGTACATGTATATGTGTGTGTATGTGTGTGTGTGTGTGTGTGTGCGTGTGTAAGAGATATCTTTTCTGTGCCCCACATGGCACATAGTAAACAATTAATAAATGCTTATTAATTTGACTTCAGGGCATAGAGTGCCAAAAGCACTCCATGGTTGTGAGCACACTGCGCCTTTGAAAAAAAACTGTGCTCCTACCTAATTTAACAAAAATTCATTCAACACTTACTGTGTGTAATATTAGACACTGAGGGAGTTATAAATTGAATGACTTTTTCATTTATTCTCTGCATGGCCTTGGACATGTCATTAACCTTTCTGGCCTCAGTTGCCTCATCTGCGAAATGAGGGAGTTGGACTAGATAACCTCTACAAGTCCCATTTACCTTTAAATCTATGCTTCTCTTACAGAGCTAATAATCATTTTAGTCCAGCCTGCACAAACCTACTGCTTACTTTCCATGACTCTGGCCTTTGACCCACCATTTGAAGAACAGGATTGAATCTTTCATTTTAATCATTATTACCAGTGCTTTAAAAAAAGGGGGGGGGAGAAAAACTCTTTTAAATCATATTTGATCTATTTCTGAAATTATCTCAGTAGAAGGTTCTGTCATACTTTAGTATATTGGGGTAAAGATCTATGATAAAAATGCAATGGGGAACTTAAAAACTCTGTAACATCTGAAGACTCAACTGTGAGTGCAAATTACTAGGCTGAAAATGAAGCGCTTTTGTCACATTTGGAATAATGGAGGTGTTGATTTATTCTTGATTCATGGCCTGAGCAAGCTGCATTATGAATGATCAATGAGCATTATCATCTGAACAATGTCACACTGTTACAATTATGGTACATCATAAATGTGAGCTTAATTGCTTCCCTTTTAATGAAACACAAAAGCCACATTTAAATAATGTGCAGGTTGCGATTCAGCCTGACAACAGCCATATATAGCCAAAGTTCAGCTGGCACTCCTTCATCCTTAACCCCTTTGACACTACAAGCCCAGACCATAAATGTTACCTTAAAGGTTGTTTCCTATGAAGCATAGGAAATGGATTTGGCAGGCATCTCAGCACCTCACAAGGAAAGGAAGAGACATAGTCCCTGATTATGCTGTCAACCACATGCACTTCATCTGGCCGAATCTGAAAATAGATCACCGCGGCGAGCTCAGACAAAAGGAAGCCACAAATTATGCTATAAATGCTTGTGAACTTTTTGTATTAGAATTTAATCTCAAGCCAGGTCTGCAGGAAACCTCGTAAGGGCTAAGTATAGTTGAGAGAAGTTGCCATCCCATTCCTTGGAATTTTTAGAAGCCAGGAGATTTATACACCTTTTAAAAGTCCTTCACTTTAAAGTGAAATAGCTCCCACCTCCACCTCCCAACACTGTTTCACCATCACTCTTCTTCCATTCACTATTCCAGCTAAATTGGGCACCTAACTGATCTCCGAACTCAGCACCCTATCTCCTGCACTCTTATAAGCCCACCAACTTTTCTTTTAATAAGCTGCCCACTTATCTCTGCCTTTCAGAATCCTCTTCCTTCAAAACTCAGGTCAAGTACCACTTCTGTGAAGCTTTCACTGATCCTGCCACCCCAGACAAAAGTACTCTCTCTCCTCATATTTTCCAAGCATACTCTAGCTGACCTTTCCTTTTCCACCGTTGCACTCTATCTTGCATCATCCTTATATGCATACGCATTGTACCCCATCCCCCACCCCCAAATATGACATTAGCTCCTTGAAGATTCAGACTCTAACATTTTTTCCAAAAGTTTTGTAACCTATAACAATGATATACACATAATAAATGTCTACAAAAAATAGGGAATTAAAGTGAATTGGATGGGATAAGCTTTGTCTAAAAATCACCAAATCATCTATTTCAGGATATGTCAGAACTGTGGCCATCATATTCAATTAATGAATCTCAATTAATTAATAATCCATATTCAATTAATGATGCCAATGAAAATAATGTTTAAGTTAATAATAATAATAATGAATTATTAGATCCCAGACAAAAATATAAAACTGTTTTCAATAACTTTTTAATCTACATGTATTATATCATAGATAAAAGCTAGGAAGGGAAGCCAAAGTCCTTCTTAAACTCCACTTGTGAGGTCACTCTTCACCCCAATCTATATTTCGTAATGCTCTATTCTCTCCTTTTTTGTTTCAGTTTCCAATGAAAAGCTGGCCTTTTTCTTTATCAAGGCCAACTGCTTCTATTTGTGCCTTTTATTCTTTTCCCCTCACAGCTCCTCCGGCAATATGTTCTCTTGATATCCCATTTCCCCTATGAATCATCAATCTCTCCTTAACCATTGGCCTAAAAGTCTTTTTTTTTTAAATGTCTCCACCTTCTTTGCAGAGGGAAGAGATTATGAGTGTGGAACATTACAGAAAAGGTCAGACTTTTTGGTGTATTTTTCTTTCTGAACAATTTTTAAAAATTTTTTGTCATATGGGAAAGCTATCTGAGAGGGGAAAAGGGGAAGGTATACAGTAGGAAATGTATGCAATATTAAAAATAATGATATAAATTAATTTTTGAAATGCTTGAGTTGACCTGCTAACTCTTTAAGCAGTCATCCTATGTATCTTCTATCGCAACAGTCTCCTAAAAAAAAAATCTGTCTAAGGTAGTTACCGCCACTTCCTTAACTTATACTTACTTCTAAACCCCTTGCATTATGGTTTCCAACCCTACTGCTCAACTGGAACTTTTTTCTCTGAGATTACTAGTATTATCTTAACTGATAAATAAAATGACCTTTTCTCAGTCCTCATCCTTCTGAACTTCGCTGAAGTCTTTGACACTGATAACCACCCCCTCCTGCTGAATATTCTCTCTTCTCTGGGTTTCCATAACACTGCTATCTTTTGATTCTGCTCCTAACTGATCATTCTTTCTCTGGCTCCTTTAAAGGAACATTCATTTTCCACCCCCTAAATGTGATTTACCTTTAGATCTCTGTCATACTTTCTCTCTCTCTCTCTCTCTCTCTCTCTCTCTCTCTCTCTCTCTCTCTCTCTCTCTCTCTCTCCCTCCTTATCTTTTCCCATGTTTCAAATGTCATCTTTATGCAGATGATTCCACACTATATATCTAGCCCTCTCTTCTCTCACAAGTTACAGTAAATTCCACAACTCTAGTGTCCTGCGTGTCTATCTAGTTTTCCCATAGGCATGTCAAAATCAGCATATCCAAAATGGAACTCATTTTGTTTCCCCATAAATATGTCCTTTATTAGATCTTCCCTATTTTTTTAGGAATTTCTAGGAACATCACCATCCTTGAAGTCATCTATATTCACAATCTCTGAATCACCCTCAAATCTACTCTCACTCACTTTCCTGTATTAAAACAGTTTCCATGTTTTATTAATTTTATTTACACAGTATCATTCATAGTTGGCCCCTTCTTTCCATTCACATGGCCATCACTGTAGTTCAGATACCAATTGTCTCTCTTTGACTATTACAATAGTCTGCCAGTATTTCTATGATTCCATTCATGTCACACATTTACCAAAGTCATCTTTCTAAAAGTATTCATGTGACAATGACATTCCTACTCAAGAAGTTTGATTGGGTGGGAGTGGAGCCAAGATGGTGGCTAGAGAGCAGAGACACGACTAAAGCTCTCCCCCAGTACCCTCCAAACACCTATAAAAATGGCTCTGAACAAATTCTAGAACTGTAGAACCCACAAAATAGCAGAGGGAAGCAGGGCTCCAGCCCAGGACAGCCTGGATGGTCGCTGGGTAAGGTCTATCACATGGGACTGGAGAGTGGAGCAGAGTAGAGCCCAGTGTGGGCTGCATCTGGACCAAGCAGACTTGGAGCCAGGCAGAATAGTCCCTAGCACCCTGAATCAGTGAGCCGTGGCAGTTACTAGACTTCTCAAATCCACAAACACCAAAGACAATAGAGAAGGTTAGTGGGAAAATACTGTGGGGGCAGAGTGAAAGGAGTTCGTGGTTAGGCCACCACCCTGGGAACAGTGGAGGTGGGGCAGCTACAGAACTACAGCTGCAGTTGCATCTGGCCCCAGGCCCACCTGGTGGAAGGAATTAAGTGGTGGATCAGAGCAAGAGTGCAGAGCCTGCTCAGATCTAGGCTTTTGTGTCTCCAGAAGCAAGGAAACCAAACCAATGTTGATCCTAAGAATAACCTATCTACCTCACTAGGAGAAAACAGATATTTTTCTTATACAAACATCTCCACAGAGGGGGGAGCCATCACCTACTGAGACAATCCATTGCATTTTGAGATAGCTCTAACTGCTAGAGGAAATTTTTCTTGAAATTGAAGCCTAAATTTGCCTCATTGTAATTGCCACCCATTACTCCTATTGCTGCCCAGTGGGGCCAAATGGAATAAATTTAATCTCTCCTCTACATGACATCATTTCAAATACTTGAAGCCCATTATCATTCCTCAGTCTCTCTCACACATCCACTGAACAGTATTCTTGTTTCTAGGCTAAGTATCCCTGGTTCCTTCCATCGATCCTCCTATGACATAGACCCAAGGCCTTTTATTATTCTTATCGCCTTTTTCTGGATACTCTTCAGTTTATCAGTGCTCTTCTCAAACCAGGGGTTCTTAATCTAGAGCAGAAGTTTCCAAACTTATTTGGTCCACCACCCCCTTTTCGAAAAAAAATTACTCAGTACTCCCCTGGAAATCTACTTTCTTTAATCTTTTAACTTTTATTTTTAAATTTGAATCATTCAAAAAATATAAAATATTTTAAAATGACATCTTAAATTTAAAAAATTATTGTAAATTTGTGGGTTTTTCCTGCATTGAAATTTTGATGATGCAATATATTATGTCATGTAACCATATAGTATTGTATTGCAAACAAGTCATTATGTGCACATATTCCTGCCAATGCATGCTAGGCTTCCTCAGAATTTGCAAGATGCTCACCTGCCAACACTTGCTTGTTAAGACCTGTCAAAAGGACTTGACTACCGATTGGTTATAACTTCCATTTTGTGTATTTATTTGCAAAATAATGTAATCACTACAATTTTTACTCTGTTATACAACAGATGAAACATGGGAAGATGGTTTTTCAAAATTTTCTTCTCTTCTTTCCTTAAGCTTCCACTGCTTCCCCTTACTTTTATTTAACACCCCCAATTACACCTGAGGCTACTACTGCCCCCCCTGGATCATTCCAGTGCCCTTGCCAAGGGTGGTATTGCCCACTGTGGGAACTTATGACTAGAATTCACAAGGTCTGTGAACAGATTTCATGGAGTCTGTGAACTTGGTTGGGGAAAAATATCAGATCTTTATTTTTAGTATAATCTAACTAAAACTGATTATTTCCTTTTATTATGAATGTAAACACACACACACACACACACACACACACACACATACACAGACAACATTATTCTAAGAAGTGGTCCATAGAATTGATCACACTGATAAGGAGTCCATGACACCCAAATAGATTAAGTACCCCTATCTTAAACTGTTGTTCTCAGAACTGAACACAATGCTCCAAATGAGGTTTAAAGAGAGCAGAGTACAGCAAGATTATCAACTTTCTATTCATGGACAGTAGCTTTCTTGTAGGCAGATGCAATTAATTTCCCTACATTTGCTTCTGCTCTTCCCTTCCTTTTACTCATTAAAATTGCTTTTCCTTGATGTTTGCCAAATTTAGTGAGGCTTAATTTTTTAAGGGCTTGGATGAAGCTGGAATGGTGGATTTTGGAGAGGAAAGTGATTATTTTAGGGAGTTTCTCATAGAATCATAGTGTCTTCATCAATAAATGGGTCAAAGGAAGTTTTCTTACTTTGAGAAAGTTTCCAGAGACAATTTTCCTGATCACTTCTTTGCTTATGAGGGAACTGGAAAGAGTCCTAGACTGGCATTCAGGAGACCCAGGTTCTAGTGTTGGTACTAACTAGCTTTGTGACCTTAGGCATATCAGTTACCTTGAGATTTTAGAGACGAATGAACTCCCTCCACTGACAGACTGAAGGCTTTCTATAACTTAGTAGACTGAGATTCAAAGAAAGCAACTTGCCCAGGATCACATAGGTAGTGTCAGAAGTGGGGGATGAATCCTGTCTCCAGTATGTATTCCACTGTAATGCTCAGCCTCTCACCACAAAGAAAATGAAGATAATCATGCCTGCCTTGACTATCTCATGGATAGGCTACTATTGATGGCTTTAGATACCAACCAGTAGCATTATTGTGGCATTTCCCTCTGCTACATAGCTATAAAGTCCATGTCAGTATGACTTAGCTGGAGAGTTAACTGATAGGATTTCAATTTCCTTAACTGTGAAATGAGGGGTTGGGCTAGACAATCTCAAGGGTCTTTGCTGACTCTGAAATCCTAACAATTCGGTAATTGTCCCCAAACTGGGGAAAGGATGAGAAAGCCAAATAGGGAGGACAGTTGCAACAGTAGCTGGAAAGACAGCCCCGGAAGTTATTAGGCACATCCAACTCACAGGTAAAACATAAGACTCCAGCAGACACCAGCTCAGTTGATTTCCAAGGGCAGCAGTAGCTTTGTCTGCAAGCACCATATCTTGGTTTCCTCATCAGACTGACCCATTGTCCATTCCCTGAGGCGGAGGAGAAACAGGAGCTAGCGCGATGCTGTTTGATGTTCATAAAAAAGGCAAAGATGTAAGCCTTTCACGCATAAGAGAATCAGGCCGAATAGCTGGTTTCAGGAATCTAAACAGAATGTTGCACTAATTCTCACAGTGGTCTATTTGTTTTATTTGAGAATGTTTATTTTTTCCCCTGTGTTTGTTATAATATTTTCCCCCAACCAAAATGGATCTCACAGTGGTGATAAAACAGAGCATTTCCTGACACAAAAGGAAGTTTTTGCCTGCAGGGCCCATGCCACATGGATCAAAGATTTTTGATTAAAATACATACAGGGAGGAGTGTAGCTGTGATGTTTTTGTGTGATATCTGGATTTGGTAATGAAACACAGCAGGTAGAATGTGGACTTTAGGGTAAAGAAATGCAATATTCTTGAAATCTATGAAGGATCTTTCTAACTCCTTGTATTATGATTAATTTTCTCTGGGAACCAGCCAGCACTGACATTATTCTGCTGTGCCGAGATGTTCTTTTGATGGAGAATTTCCAGTGATGCTGGACTGAATAGCTACCAAAATGATGAGAGTCCCAACCCCTCTAACCTGGGCTTGGTTGATAGATTGGGCAGAAGAGATTTCTGAACTTTAACTTAGTTCTGAAATGCCATAATGGTATTTCTATATGATTTTTCCAATTTTCTAATTTCTATGAAGTTTCATAGGTCAACCTTTATAATAACATACAACAACGATAATATTAGCAATTATACAATAATACTTATAATTATTATAACAACAATAATATAATAATTATTATAAAACTTTCTCCATCAATTTAAGTTGTCTTAATAATTATAGCTAGCCCTACAGGAAAATAGAAAGGAATGGGATAAGGGGAGGGGTGATAGAAGGGAGGGCAGATTGGTGAAAGGAGGAATCAGAATGCATGCCAGAATGCATGTAGAGGGAGGGGAGAGATAGGGAGAAAATTTGGAACTCAAAATCTTGTGGAAGTGCATGTTGAAAACTAAAAATTAATTAAGAAAAAGAAAAAAAGTACTGATTGACATTATGAACGTTAAATAAACACCCTTTAAAATAGTCATAGATAGCATTTATGTAGCTTTTAAAGGTTTACAAAGTGCTTTCCATACATCATCTCTTCGAATCCTCACAGCAATCCAGTGACATAGGTGCCATTATTATCTCCAATTTATTGATGAAGAAACTGAAACTGATAGCTTTTAGGTGCTCACAGTCACACAGCTAGTAAAGTCTGAGATGAGACATGAACTCAGGTCTTCCTGACTCCAAGTCCAGGGCTAAACTGACTACGTCACTAGTTGCAACTTGGAGTTCTATCATTGTTGTTCATCCTTCATTTTTTGAAGAGGACCAATGACATTGTGGAAGTCTTAACTTGCTTGTGGATTAGATTTAAGTGAGGCAGAGTTGCACAAAGTCATCAGCCTCACTTCCTTCCAGAGTCATCGAATTCCAGTGTTAAGACAAATCAGGATGCCTGGCAATGGCCCAGGATGCAGCGGATGGCCTTGTCATTTTCTATGTCTGACCAAGCGCTGAGCTCTC
This sequence comes from Phalanger gymnotis, assembly GCA_028646595.1. Classification (NCBI taxonomy): domain Eukaryota; kingdom Metazoa; phylum Chordata; class Mammalia; order Diprotodontia; family Phalangeridae; genus Phalanger; species Phalanger gymnotis. The sequence continues at coordinate 136,174,557 of CM053624.1, forward strand.
CGTAGCTCCTGCTTCAGCTGTCTTCATGGCCATTGGAACAAATTGTTCTCATCTGCCCATTTCACTAAGGGAAATCTTCTCATGTCTTACAGAATTTCACAGAGTACCGAGAAGCTCAGTAAGTCACCCAGTCACAGCCAGTATGTTCCAGAAGTAGGACTTGAATGCAGGTCTTCCTTCCTGGTGTCAAGGCCAGCTTTCTATCTACTATACCACAATGCGTCTTAATAATAATGATTATCATAATGATCGCTATAGTTTTTATGAATAAATGTAGATAATAAATACAATAGGAAAGCCCACCATTTGGAGAAGGGCTGAACAAGATGTGGTATATAAATGCAATGGAATACTATTATGCTATAAGAAATGACAAGCAAGCAGACTTCAGAAAAACCTGGAAAGACTTATATGAACTCATGCTGAGTGAATTGAGCAGAACCAGGAGAACTTTGTACACAGTAACAAATACATTGTGCAATAACTAACTCGATAGACTTAGCTCTTTTCAGCAATGCAAGGCTCAAAGACAGCTCCAAAAGACTAATGATGGAAAATGCTATCCACATCCAGAGGAAGAACTATGGAGTCTGAATGCAGATCAAAGCATACTATTTACCCTTTCCTTTTTTTGCTTTTTTTTTTCCTTTTTTTTTGTGGTTTCTCCCATGCTTTCTAATTCTTATTTACAATATGACTAATGTGAAAATATATCTTATAAGAATATATATGTAGAGCCTTTATCAGATTGCATGCCATCTTGGGGAGGAAGGAGGAGAGGGAGGTGGAGAAAATTTTAAATTCAAAAGCTTGTGGAAGTGAACGTTGAAAACTAAAATTAAATAAATTAAAGAGGAAGAAAAATAAATACCATAGGAACTTAAAGAAAGATAAATCTTAGGCTTCACTCAACTCCATCATTGACATATATCAGACTGAGCTCACACTTGAGAGGCCTGTGTTTAGACACTGTTTTGAATGAGATTCCCCTGAAGGTGTTTCTTCCCCACCTCCCTCTCCCGAGCCCTATTTTGAATGTTGTCTGGCAGTGTTCATCATAGTCTGTGATGACACAAACACAGGTTTTGCTTGGTTGGACTTGTCAAATTGTGCAAAATAAGCACATCAGCAGAAATGTCACCATAACAACCTGCTTGGGGTTGAGCGTTTATAAATGAAAAAACTGGAACTTCCGAGGCGGGAGGGAGAAAGAGGATAGGAGGAAATGAGGCAGGTTGGAGAGAGCAGAGACGTATAATAGGCCTGGTTCAGTTCAGGATTTTGAAGTCTGATTTACAATCTTGATGCTCTCCTCAATGTACCCAAGTCATCATCTGTGCCTCTACCAGCTTTAGGGAGTTCATAGTCAAAGGAAGTCTGATAGTCTTCATTTTAGGTAAACTCCCTGAATATAGATTTACATTGGTAGAGTAAGATCTGTTCCAACAGCTCCCTACAATGATAAAATCATAGCTCTAGACCAAATATGTTTTTAAAAAGTAAACTCCATGCATTCAAAAGTATGCATGTGAACTAGGGAACTAAAGTAAAGAAAGAAAGTTGTTGGTGAAAAGAAGGAAAACAGGCAGCCAGGGGGTCTAAGTACCAAGAGGAAAATGTGTCTTTTAGAATAGGGGAGATTTGGACAAGTTTGTAGGCAGAAAGGAAGGTCACTCAGGAAGCAGTGTGCTGTAACAGCAAGAACACATATAGTCCTTGGACTCTAGAGGACATGGGTTCAAATTCTGCTTACTAAATATGACACTTTAGGTAAGTTATTTTAACCTGCCTGGTCTTAGTTTTCTCATCTATAAAATGAAGAGGCTGGATTTAAGGGCCGATCAGGTCCTTTACAGCTTGAGATCAAACATCCCACTATCTGCTTTTTTTGGAAACTGTTGATAAACATATTTCTCTAAAATATCACTGAGAATATTTTCTTAAAATTATTGTTGTCTGTTGTCCTTTAATTACAGTCATTTCTAGTGAAGGATCCCTTTCCCCTTATCTCTAGATCAGGGTTATTTAACCTAGGGCTGGCGGATAGGATTCAAGGGGCCAATCAAGTTGGATAGGAAAACAAAACAAAAAAAACCCAATATCTTTAGTTTTCCTAATCTCTAACTGATATTTAGCATTTTCCTCAAGTGTGAATATGGGCAACATATCACAGTAGTATTAAAAATACTTGTGATTTTGTCACTAATACAAAGTATAGTTAGGTGGCATAGTAGATAGAGGACTGTGCCTCGAGTCCAGAAGAACTAATTTCAAATCAGACATTGACTAGCTGTGTGACTCTGGGTAAGTCACTTAACCTTTGCCTGCCTCAGTTTCCTCATCTGTAGAATGGGGATATTAATAGCACCTATCTCCCAGGATCATTGTAAGCATCAAATGAGACAATAATTGTAAAGCCTTAAACCCAATACTTGGCACATTATTGTTGTTCAGCAATTTTTGCTCATGTACAATTCTTCATGACTCCATTTGGGGTTTTCTTGCAAATATACTGAAGTGGTTTGCCCTTTCCTTCTCCAGCTCATTTTACAGATGAGAAGATTGAGGTAAAGAAGGTTAAGTGACTTGCCCAGGGTCACACAGATAGGAAATGTCTGAGGCCAGATTTGAACTCAGGAAGGTGAGTCTTCCTGACTCCTGGTCTGGCACTCTAACCACTGCACCACCTAGCTGACTGCTTGGTACATAGTAAGCACTATGTACCTACATAAATGTTAGCAATTACTATATTTTTATGTTAGCTATTACTATATTTTTATGTCAAATTACAGTTCTTTCACAGATCTCCAGAAATCATTTATGTTCCTCTCTACTTCTGAATTACGATAGTCACTAGACCTGTTTCTGGATCATATGTGATCAGAGTCCATATATATATAACATATATATATATATATATACATATATATATATATGTGTGTGTGTGTGTGTGTTGCCTGTCTATAGATTGTGTTTTAACATTGCTTTCTTTTGCAATCCTCTGTATCTTATTTTATGTATTTAAGGCATTATACTGAGGAGTCCGAAGGCTTTACCAGACTGCTAAAGGGGTCCATGACAGAACAAAGGTTGAGAACCTCCATTCTAGATGAAGCCTTCCTGGGGGGGGAGGTGGAGGGAAACAAACATTGAAGCAAATATGGCCATTACGGTGGCCACATCTGAAAACAAATTCAAGTTTCTGCCTAGTAGTCCTTGCCCCTCTTCAATCATATTAGACTTATATCAGTGATTTTTGTTGCAAATATTTTTTTCATTTTCTAGTTTTTCTTTTTTTCTTCTCTCTTGCTCCATCAATTATATTCATATAAGAGCTTTTCAAATTTTATGAAATAAAAATGGTCTCTCTTACGTTTTCTGATGTTCTCTCTACCCTTTGGTTAAGTGTGCTTTTCCTAGCTAAAAGTATCAACACTTCCAGGTCTCTTCTATTTTTAAAAAAATTATGCGACCATTTATATTGAGGTTCTGTAATCCATTTTGAGCTCATTCTGGTACAATGTTAAGATGACCATATCCTTCCCAAACTCTAGATTATTACTGAGTTCTTCTTTTCTATAATTGCCGTTCTTTACATCAGGATCTCCTCTGGTTGTTTTATTATTTGTTCTAAAAAGTATACCATTCCCAATTCTTCTTCATTTTAGAGTAAAATAATAGACACCTTATCCTTTTGTTCTCCTCATTAACATGACTCTCTCACTTAGAAATGATGTAGTGTTCCTTGACCTGATTTCTTCCATAGTGTAATGCCAATGGTAATTTTCCTTCTTTAGCAGTTCAGATTTTTCCTATCTTTCTCTGCTTATGAAAAAAAAATGGTGTTATAGATTTCTTCTTTGATTTTTAAGCCCACCCTCTGTTTAGAACAACAGGAGAAAGAAAATTTAACAGAAATCCCTATTCACTCTTTACAAAATCAAGGGAAAAACAAAGAAGTGGAGATTATCTTTGACAGAGAACAATCAATCTCCATTCCTTTCTTGTGAGCTGATACTCGGTGATGGAAGGGTCAGAAGGTAAGGCTTTCATGGTAAAGAGATGACTAGCAGCTGCTCTAAGTTCTACAGAACAGAGAATTTCAGGCACGATGGTTTTAATATGCCATGCTCTGTTGGAGCCAGTTTCGAAAATAATATTTTGAAATTACAATATGGAAATTATAATAAGGAAAAGACTAGTACAACACCTTTGCAACAACCCCTAAGCATCTATGTGTACCTCCATAGCTGTGTATATTTTACAGGATAATAGAATGATGCAGCTGGTGGGGACCTCTAATATCACATAGGCTAGCCCTTCCTAATTTCAAAGATGAGGCAACTGAGGTCTAGAGAGGCTAAATGATTTAACTATGGTACTTAACTAGTGAGGCAGCTAGGTGATGCACGCCTGGAGTCAAGAAGACTCATCTTCCCGAGTTCAAATCCGGCCTCAGATACTTCCTAGCTGTGTGACCATGGGCAAGTCACTTAACCCTGTTTACATCAGTCTCCTCGTCTGTAAAATGAGCTGGAGAAGGAAGGGGAAAACCACTTCAGTATATTTGGCAAGAAAACCCCAAAATGGGATCATAAAGAGTTGGACACAATGAAAAATGACTCAATGACACAACTAGTGAGTGGTAGACCTGAGGTTAGAACCTAGGTGAGAAGGTGGCTCGGTATTGTTGAAAGAGAACTAGGTTTGTAATCAAAAGGCCTGTGTTCAAATCCTGGCTCTGCCACTAGACACTTGGGTTATCACAGACAAGTTATTTCATTCCCCTCAATTTCATAAACAGTGTAGGGAGAGGGAGAGGTGCTGCATCTCTGGGGTTCTTTCTTTCTAAAGGTCTTATGACTTCTATACTCCTAGTTCCATGTTCTTTCTACCACATCCCATTCACTTTGCTCTGCAGTTTAGTGCCATAGAAGTTAGAATACCGGGCCAGGAGTTCAAATTCTGCCTCAGACACTTACTTGCTGTGTGACCTCTGGGCAAATCACTCTCCCTCAGTTTCCTCATCTATAAAATGGGAATAATATTAGCTCCTACCTCCAAAGGTTGTTGTCACGAGCAAATGAGATATTTGTTAAGTGCCTACTTAAAGCAGGCACTTAATAAATGCTTGTGTTTCCCTCCCTCCTTGCAACCCCTCCAGTTGTTAATGTATATTTATGCACATGTTTTTTAATTGTTTTTTTTTCTTCAGTCTCCAAGTTTGGTCTTTTTTTTTTCTTTCCCCACAACAAGACGGTTTTATGAGGGGGAGGGGAGGATGTCAGAAGAGTCTTCATGTAGAAGGAGGCGCTTGAGCTCCATCTCGTTACTGTCTAGTAGGGCCTTTAAATCTTTGAGATATGAGCAGAAGAAACCATTGAATCAAGCTTCTCATTCTACGGATGAGGAAACCTAGACACAGAAAGATGAAGCGACTAGCTCGTGGTGGTGGCGCAGTTCATGAGTGGCAAGCGAAGGATTTGAATCTGGATGCTCTGGTTCCAAGCTCAGTGTATTTCCCATCTTCACATGGAGGGATGCCTCTCCAGAGCACCAGGGAGCACTCTCTATGAACATTCAATCAGTCTTGCTAAAGTGACAGGAAGTTGGCTCAAAGTTGAAGACCAAAGTTTTAAATGTTTATAACAAGATTCATGCTCAAAAGAGTGCACATCCCATCTCCTCTGAAAAGCCAGGCCTTCATTTTCATACAGAGTGAGTAATTATGCACAGAACTGATTACTTAAATACACAGTGCGTGATTAGGAATGAAATTACCTGCGAATACCTGCTGCCACATGGATTCAGGGAAGTAAAACGTGATTGTGGATACGGGAAAACCTAGGCCTTGGGGTTTCTTAGGTGCTCTCAAAACAGATCATTCACCTCTTACGCCACTTTCTGGCAAAAGTAATTTACAAGTTGAAATTAAAAATGAAATACTGGTTATACTGGATTTTACAGTGAAACTGAGACCTTCGAGTCTGAAATGCCAAATTCATCTGTTTTAAATCACTGAGTTCACAGGTCTCTCTCTGTCTCCCCATCCCCCACCTCTGGTCTAGAAGCCAAAACTGAGTGGATAGGTCATTACTGCTTCACATGAATTGAGGGGGGCCAGGGAAAGGATCAGGCCCTCCTCCCCAGTCTTTTTTCTGGAAACCTGTTGCTTAAAATTCTATCATTAGGGATTGATTCCTTTGGGTGAATGCTTTGTCCCTTGTTAAAACATATCTCTTCAGACAAAAAGGAAGGAGAGAAGAGAAAGAAGAAAGGGAGGGAAAGAGGGAAGGGAGGAAGGAATGAAGGGAATGAAGAAAATGAAGGCAGAGGAAAAGGAAGGAAAGGAATGAGGGAAGACAGGGAAGGAAGAAAAGGAAGGGGAAGAAGGAAGAGAAGGAATGAAGAAAAAGGAAGGAAGAAGGGAAGGAAGGGAAAAAGAAAGGAAAGAAGGGAAGGAAGGCATTAATAGAGGAAGAAAAAAGAAGGAAGGGAAAGATGGGAAGAAAGGAAAAAAGGAGGAAAGAAGGAAGGAAGGAGGGAAGGAAAAAAGAAGAGAAGGAAGGGAAGGAAGAAAAGGAGGGAAGGAGAGAAGCATTTATTACATACTTACTAATTGACAAGGCATTGTGCAATGTGCTGAGTATACAAATACACTTTCTAATTGGTTCAGCTTAGTCCCAGGATAGGACTTCCAAAACTGAGCAGACTGATTTTCTCAGGGACTGTGGGCATGGTTTTTAGGGGTCTGGACTAGACACTATGCTCCAGGGTTAGAGAAACAGCAGCATCAGGGAACACGGCTGGGGTGGACAACTGAATGGGAAGGTTACCAAATTAGGCCATCACTAGTCAGTAAGAACTTCGTGTTGTTGAAGGGCTCCACCCTAGGGATGGAGCCAGGGACAGAGCCTTTTCATGGGTGTGTGGGAGATGTTTGGCACTGCGTAGGGTACAAAGCCAGTGACTTACCAATGTGGGAGTATGGGCCAAAACAGTCAGAGATAACAATAGCTCTTCTTTGCACTACATCTTAAACTTTTAAAAGTACTTTGTATATATTTAAGGCAAGGCTTCTTAACCTGAGGTCCATGAATAGATTTCAGGGGGTCCATGAACTTGTATAAGAAAAAAAAAATCTTTATTTTCACTAACTTTTGGTTTCCTTGGGAATCCTGTGTATTTCATTTTATGCACTTTAAAACAATACTTTAAGAAAGGGTGCACGGGCTTCACCAGGCTGCCAAAGGTATCCCTGATATACATAAAAATATTAAGAATTAAGATTTAGCCTTCTTTCTCTGTCTCGCTTTGGCCTCTTCCAGTCAGTGGAGCGCCTATAGCGCAGGCTGCGGTGTAAAAATGGCTAAGTCTAAGAACCATACCACCCACAACCAATCACAAAAAATGGCACAGAAATGTCACCAAGAAACCTACGTCACAGAGATACGAGTCTCTGAAAAGGGTTGACCCCAAGTTTCTGAGAAACATGTGCTTTGCCAAGAAACACAACAAGAAGGGGCTGAAGAAGATGCAGTCCAACAATACCAAAGCCATCAAGGCCAGAGCAGAGGCCATTAAGGCCCTGAGCACCAAGGCCTCCAAGGCCAAGCTCCTCAGGCCCAAGATCCCCAAGGCCAGTGCCCGGCGTGCTGGCCACAAGATGGCCAACAAGTGTCCAGGCCCTAGGGTCAGCATCAAATGTCCAGGCTCCAGGATAGCAAAACCTGACTCTAAGGTTTCCATAACCACTGACCCCAAGGCTGCCAAGCCAATTGACCCCAAGGCTACTAAGTCTACTGACCCCAAAGTTGCCAAGCCCACTGACACTAAGGCCACAAAGTGTGCCACCAAGGTCAGTAAGTCTGATCCCAAGGCTACCAAATCAGGCCCTAAAGCCATCAAATCTGATGCTAAGGCCTCCAAGTCTGATTCCAAGGCCTCCAAGTCCAAGGTAGCCAAGTCTGATTTTAAGGTCACAAAGCCCAGTGATTCCAAGGCTGCTAAGTCTACTGATCCCAAGTCCGCTGAGTCCAAATACAAAGATGCTAGGGCTAAAGCTGCTAGTCTCAAGCCTTCGAAATAGATGCTTCAGGACAGAAGGACTTGTTTAAACCCTAAACCACCATATTTTCCCAGCCAGGGTATGATTATTCACTGTTTTGTACAAATAAAGGAAATGGTGAGTCATAAGAAAAAAAAAAGGAATGTCTGATTTAAGGGATACCTTAAATACTGTGAAACATTTATTTATTTGCATTTACGTTTCAGATAGGTGACACTAGTCAGAGTACTGGGCCTGGAGTCAGGAAGACTGCTCTTCATGAGTTCAAATCTGGCCTCAGACACTTAGTAGCTGTGTGACTTTGTGGAAGTCACTTAACCCTGACACTTACTCACCTGTGGGACCTTATTTAATCTCTCTGAGCCCCAGCTTCCTCACTGGTAAAATGAAGATTATAGCCAAAATGCCTGCCTGGCAAAGCATTGTTATAAGGTAAAAATGGCCTAATACATGCAAATTGTTTACTGTTGAGTCATTTCATTCCTATCCAACTCTTTGTGGCCCCATTTTGGGATTTTCTTGGAAAAGATAGTGGGATGGTTTGTCGTTTCATTTTCCAGTTCATTTTACAGATGAGGAACTGAGGCAAATGGGGTTAAGTGACAAAGTCACACAGCTACTAAGTGTCAGGGAATGTATTGAACTCAGGACTTTTTGATTACACTCTATGCGCATCCCCACACTAAGGGCAATGAGTCTCAAAGGGGAAGAGGATAACTTGTCTGTTAAGAAGAACAGAGTGTTCCATTCCTAGGAAGCAAACAGTGTCCGCTACGAGCTTGGACTGAATCAGAATCCCCAATGAAAGTAACAGATTTACAACAGGTAGCCAGGCAGAGTTCATGATCAAAACCAAGGGATTACTGAGTTTGGCATCTTGGGCAACATGCTTTACTCAGCTCAGTGGAGCCTGCAAGTGCCCTTTGGAGCTTACAGACCTCCTGCTAGCCACACCTCGCCATCCTAAATGAGCCACAGCTGCTACTGCAGATGGTGGTGGACAAACGTAAATTAATTTGTCAGAACCTTGCCAGAGAAACAGCCAGCTGATAACAAGTCTGTCCTCACAAGGTATGGTTCGACTGGCTGGGAGTACGCCCAATTAGATGGTAAGCTCTGCAAGAGCAGAGATCGTTTTGTGTGCTGATAGCAACAGCAAAAACATTTTACCTAAGTACTCTATAGATGCAAAGCATTTCCCATATGCTGCAGCTTTTGCCCCTCCCAATTTTACCCTGGAAGTCAGGTGATGCAAGTATTGTTATCCCTACTTACAGATGAGAAAACCGAGGCTTAGAAAGGGATATGATTTGTCCACAGTACCAATGTGAACAATTGGCAGAATTCTTCTTAACTATACTGTACAATAATTTTGAGGACATAGATTGCTTTCCATAACTTTTTTATAGCTCATCTTTATTGAATTATTAATTATTGAATATTGAAATGTTGAAATATATTCAATATTGAAATATTGAATTATTAATTGAATATTAAAGACCTGGGCTGAACAAGAAAACCAAAAACTAGTACCTCGTTTTTTTGTGTGTGTCTTAATTTATACTTTGGTTCTTCAGTACTTGACACATGATTTCACTGTGGTTGGTGCTCAACTCCGGTTCTGATGCAGCCCTTCTATATTGGGAGGTCATGTGATACAGTAGAAAGAACACTCCAGACTCAGAGACCCTGAGCTCAAATCCTGCCTCTGACAATTTCTAGCTGTGTGACTAGTAGGTCACTTCGGCTTTGTGAACCTCAGTTTCCCTATCTGTAAAACAGAGGGGTTGGAATAGATTTTAGCCCTCAAAAAGAATTAGACTCTGACTTGAATTTCAGCTATAATTTCTCAGGGTCATAGAGCATTGGACTTCAGCAGGATAATTTAGGTTCAAATCTTACTTTCTGTATTTACTAATTGGGTCAACATGGGCAAATCAAAACTTCTCTGAAGTTCAATTTTCTTATCTAAAAGACAGGAATCATCAGACCTTGGATACCTTATGTAGTTGTTACGAGGCTGAATGAGATGATGTATGTACTCTTTCAGGGCTCCAAGACTTCAAAGTGTTAAGTTACTATTGTTGCTAGTCTGCTGTGATCTGGGGATCCAGATAACCAAGCTTACCAGGATTATATAAATAAGACCCAATATGTCTCTCAGAAACAGCCTCTGTGAAGTATAGGTCATGGTCCTTTAGTGCCTGGACTTTATGATAAGTTTTTTCTGCTCAGAAGCTGTGTGTGTTTGAGGGAGGGGCAGTTAGGGACACTTCTGGGTTTATAGAAGTTCTGTAGAGGGTGGAAGTTGCTAGAATTCACAGAATCACAAAATGTTAGAGGTGGCAGCTAGATGGCACTGGGAACAGAACTTGGGACTAGTATGACTGGAGGTCAAATCCTGACTTAGACTCTTCCTAGCTGTGTTACCCTGTCCAAGTAACCTAACCTCTCTGTGCCTCAGTCTCCTCGTATGTAAAATGGGGTTAATCCTTCTTCCCAGAGATGTTGTGTAGCTCAAATGAGGTAACATTTGTAATGTGTTTTGCAAACCCTTAAAGCTCTATGCAAATGCTATGGATTATTATGATCTAGTCTGGTCTTCCCAGCCCTTTTCTAATATTAGCATCCTTTTAAAGGTTTATACATGTATATATATAGTAAATATTCATATCTGTTATATATATACATATATATAGTAAATATTCATATCTGTTGTTCTCCCTCTAAGGATATAAATTCCTTGAGATCAGGGACATTTTTGTCTTGTATCTATAGCACACAGCACAGTGCCTGGCACATCACTGTTGTTCAGTCATTTCAGTTGTGCCATATCTTGCCGCTGGACCCAGCTGGCTCCAGAGGAGAGAGTGAGGCTGGTGACTTTGCACAGCCCTCCTTCACTTGAATCCAACACTCGTAAGTCATCTCATCACCTTCTTGATGTCATGGTCCTCTTTGAGAAAGGAGGACAAACGACAACAGTTGTGTCTTACTCTTCATGACTCCTTTTGGGATTTTCTTGGAAGAGATACCAGAATAGTTTGTCATTTCCTTCTCTGGCTCATTTTACAGATGAGGAATTGAGGCAAACAGGGTTAAGTGACTTGCCTAGGATCACGCAGCTAGTAAGTGTCTGATGCCAGATTTGAATTTAGGAAGATATCTTCCTGACTCCAAGCCCCGTGCACCCACTGTGCCATCTAGCTGCCCATGCCTAGCACATAGTTGGTGTTTAATAAATGTTAGTTGATTGATTAGATTTCCATATAATTGTTGTCCCATTAGAATCAGTTGATTGAGAGAATACATAATGACACAAAAATACTACGAATTCATTAACACCTTTAAGTAAATTTGCATTTTATTAATCACAACATCTTCAATGCATTTGAAAAACAGTAATACATATATATGTATATAAACATATATGTATATATATTTACATATATACAGAACATCTTTGTGAGGCATGTTTCTTTAAAGTGGACTTACATTTCCTTTTTGTTAACTTGCCATGCTCCCCAAGGGTCCTTTGGCCAATAGGTTGGGAAGGATTCAACTTCTCCAGCCCCCGCATTTTAAATTTGAGCAACTTAAGTCCATACAGAGGAAATGGCTCATCCAGAAACAATCAGCTTATAGCTTGCAGAGATGGAAGCCAGAATTCAACCTGTTCTTATAATTCTAAGTTTAGGGTATTTTTTACTATACCATAAATCTTTTTACTAGTCCCCAAATCAAGTGTTAGGTGGCACAGTGGATAGGACACTGCCCTTGGAGTGAGGAAGACTCATCTTACTGAGTTCAAATCTGGCCTTAGACACTTACTAGCTGTGTGACCCTAGACAAGTCACTTAACCCTGTTTGCCTCAATTTTCTCATCTGTTAAGTGAGCTGGAGAAGGAAATGATACACCACTCCAGTATCTTTGCCAAGAAAACCCCAAAATGGGGTCACAAAGAGTTAGACACGATTGAAACAACGGAACAACAGCATATCAAGCATATGTCTTCTTCAAATAAATCAATTAAAATTTAAATATGATTTTTGTGTGTGAAGGTTATGGATAGGGGAAGAGTAGTCCGGCCGGCCTGTGATTTTATCAGTATAAAGAACCCCCAGAATGAAAGTTCTTTTCATAGAAACAAATCCATAATTCATCAACATATAGTCTTAAAAATTGCCTGGGTCATTGAAAGGTTGTAATTCTCCATTGGGCACACAGTTATTATATGTTAGAAGCAAGATTTGTACCCAGGCCTTCCTTACTCTGTATCTACAACATCTCTCAAGGCCATACTAAAACATCAAAGCTTTTGTTTGTTTTGTTTTTAAAGCAATGTGCTATTAACCACATGCCATACTCGGCTTCTAAAAGTGACTATGGAAATGTAGTATATGGAAACATTCTTAATTTGGGAGTTCAGAAGACACGACTTGAACATTAACTGTAACTTTGAACAAGTTGCTTCCTAGAATTGAAGAACCGTGTTGTTGGGTCATTTCAGTTGTGTCCAACTCTGACCCCATTTGGAGTTTTCTTAGCAAAGATACTAGAATGGTTTGCCATTTCCTTCTCCAGGTCATTTCTACAGATAATTATACTGAGGGAAACAGGACTGGGTGATTTGCCAAAGGTCACACAGTTAGTAAGTGTCTGAGGACAGATTTGAACTCAGGGAGATGAGTTTTCCTGACTCCAGCATTGGTCCTCTACCTCCAATGCCATCAAGCTTCCTGATGCCTACCCTACCTGTAGAAATGTAAGTTTTTAGAATTGAAATGAAACTTAGCAACCTCTTAATCAAAACCATAGCCAAAAAAGGAATTCCCACTATAACATACATGTCTAGTGGTCAACAGCCTTTGCTTAAAGACTTCCCATTATAGAGGAATCTGCTAATTTCCAAAGCAGCAACACTCATGTTAGAATAACTCTAATTACTAGGAAATCTCTTTTGGCATGAAGCCTAAATTTGTCTCTTCATCTCTTCTACTCATCAATCTTTGTTCTGTCCTCTGGAGACATAAACAATAAATCTAATGCCTTTTCTACATGCCATCCCTTCAAATAGTTGGAGGCACCTGTCATGTTTTCCCTAATCTTATCTTCGGTCTCATATGATATGGGCTCAAAGCCCAATCTCGATTGCTGTCTTCTGAATATTTTCTCCTTTGTAAATGTACTTCTTAACTGAGTTGTCCCAAAATAAGCAGAATTATTAGGACAGAGGCAAGTGTGATTATCATCTCCTTGATCCTAGAAGTTGTTTCTTTTATTAAGCCCACAACTTCATTAACTTTATTGGCCACCCCATCATGCTGCTGACTCATGATAAGCTTGCAGTCACTAAAACAAATGAAAATATAGTATTTTTATTTCTCTAAAATGTTTTATTGATCCTCCTTTCTTTTTTTTTCCATGTCACTGACACTTCCCGGGACATCTCCCCTTGCACAACCAATAGAATTTCCCCTTGTAACAAATTAGTTCAGTTTAAAAAAAGCAAATCAACATATTGGTCACATCTGAAAATACATGCCTCATTCTATAACCACTGTTGGCCACCTCATTACTGAGAGGCAAGCAACATGCTTCATTTTCAGTCTTCTGGAGTCATGACTTATTACTGTCTCGCTCAGAATTTCAGTGTTACAGAATCCTAGATCGTAGATTTACAGTTAGAAGAGACCTTAGAGACCATTAAATCCAACCCCCTTCATTTAATAGATGAGGAAACTGATGTACAGAGAGGTTAAGTGACTAACTCAATGTCACTTAACTAGTGTCCATGACAGTATTTGAACCCACGTCTTCCCGACTTCAAGTCCACCATGTCAATGTTAATTTCTTTCATATTGTCACAGTTTTTATGTAAACTATCCTCCTTTGATCTACTTGATTCCCTTTGGTTCAATTCATACAAGTTTTTTGAGCTTCTCTTTATATTTCTTTATGTTCTTTATTTTCAACGGTGTAATAATGTTCCATTAAATTCATATGCCGCAATCTGCTCAGCCATTTCCCAATCAATGGTTACCCATTTTGCTTCCAATTCTTTGCTACTACAAACCCATTATCTTTTTCATCAGTTTGCCACTTTCAACCTCAGTTTCCTCATGTTTCAAATGAGGGGGCAGGACAAGATGAGCTCAGAGATCCTCTCTTGCTGTGAATTCTACGACCTTATAGTTAAATTTGTGGCACTAAGCCATTTTCCAGCTATTTCCATAATATAGATTTTTTTTTGTGCTTGTGTGGTTAAAAAAAATCCTACAAGAAGACCTGGTATTATAAAGTCTTTCTCCCCGCCCCCCATGTTTATACTCTCTATACCAAGTCACACCTAGTATTTCCTAACTTTGAGGCATCACTGCAGCAAGTTGTAAATGATGTATGAAATGACAAATTTTTTTCCTGCTGCATGAAAAGAGAAGCAAGGAACAGCACCAGGCAGCAGCTGCTGAGAGGAACAGTTTCTTGTAATATTTAGTTTATCTAAAGCTATAGAAGCCCAGCAGGCCCGGAACCCTGGAACCCTCTACACAGCAAGACAAAACCCAAACCTAAATGCATTTAATGGGCATATTCATTTGTTTTCTTTCTTTCCTCAATTCCTCTGACAGAAGGAGAGAAATATTCATTTTGAGTCAAGCAGTCAGCCCTATTCTCCAGTGTGCACAACAACTTTGGAGGGCCTGACACAGAAAAGAGATTGGATCAGAAACTGGAAAGTAGGGCTGCAGCCTACCGCTTACGGCATATCTGCAAGCCCTTGCCTGTGATCTCTGCATTGCATAATAAGAAATAACATTTCCATAGTTCTTTGAGGTTTGCAAAATATTTTACAGGTATTATTTGAATCTTACCACAATCCTGGATAGTAGGTACTATGACAATCCATATTTTCATAAATGAGGAAACTGAGGCTGAAAAAAAGTTAAGTGAAGTGCCTAGGGTCACACAGCTAGGAACTGTCAAGGGCAGTATTTGAACTTAGGTCTTCCAGACTTCAAGCTCGGCACTATATCTCCTACACCACCTAACTGCCTCTGCTCATCCTATTGTACAATCTTCACAATGAGCTCTGCTCTGAAGCCTATTTTGCACACACTGGAGAGCTTTCCTGAGCTAGGAAAGACTCCCAAGAGGAAATCTTGGCCCCTTTCAGATTTTCTGAGTCAGTGGTAGGGATTTTAAACCCAATTTAAAACCACCTCACTTATTATGGGTACAGGAAGGTATTCACATCTATTAGCAGAGGTGGTTTTTGCATTCCCTCTGGGTTGACAAACCTGGAAGTGAGCCAAGGATGATGCAAAACAGCTGTGTTCACAACAAAGCTTTGAGAAATACAATGAAACTAACTGCAATTTGACAACAATTTTTAGAACCTACTCTGTATCTCAGTTTCCTCTTATATGAAATGAGAGGGTGAAATTTAATGACCTCTAAGATCCATCTGCTTCCAGAGGTAGGCACTGGATACATGCTTATTGTGGGCAAAGTGTGGCTGCCAGCGCTCTTCTTTTAGTGGGGAGCTTCCCCAGCTTCCAAAAAAGAGAGTACTGTACTGTGGAAGGCAATGGGACATCAGTGGAAATCTGTAGGGACTCTTGGTTTGACTCCACTTCTCTTCTATAAGCGCCTTCCACATAGGCATTATTTTACGTGGTACCTTTTTATCTGTAGGGCCTAACAGGGCTTGGCACATAGTAGGTACTTAATAACTCTTTGTGACCTTTTTGTGTGTCTTTCCTGCTTGTTTCCTGTTCTCTGAGTTGTTGGGAGCCATGTTGCTACTTAAGCTCTAAGGTGATCTAAGAATTATGTCTTGGCACCTGAGAAAATCTACAGAGAGATAGAATGCCTAGTATGTCTTAGGGCAATGCATCCCAGCTGCTGTAAGTGAGTTGTGACATTCGGAGTAAGTCACTTAACCAGTCTGATGCCCAGGTTTCTCATTAATTGGATGAGGATAATAAGCTCTTCCTGGTCTACATCACAGGGATGTTCCAATGACAAAAATGAGTGAATATTCTATCTTTGTATGGCATCGCTTTAGTTTTTTTCTGAGTTCCTTCACACAGATACCTATTTTTTGAAGGGTTCAGGGAAGGCCTCCCTCCTAAATAACTCCCTTACCAGCCTGTCACAGTCTCTGATATTTCACTATTAGAGCTCTAGGCTACAGCATTATGTCTCCCAAGAGTGTCCTGTAAAAATGCAAATATCCCTGAAAGGAGTAAAACAGATTGGCTGATGGTAGCTTCAACACCTTATCATGCATTCATTTATCAGATGCTTTCTCAGAGACAGCTAGCAGGGTCCTTCAGGACTAAGATATTGAAAAGGTAAACTTTGAGTGGGGAGAGGGAAGGGAGGGAGGTCAAGACTGGCTGGAGTACTGTGGGTGAGGTACTGGAAGAATCCTGGGAAGCTGCAGAGTAGCATGAATGTCCTGAGAAAATGGAGGTGATTCGGGTATTAAGGCATGTGAAAAAGGAGGTGAGAGTGTGCCAAATAATGAGCATGTACTTTATTCTTCTCTCCAGTGCTGGCCTTGTCTGGAATCACCCCAGACTTAGTAGAATGTACCCCTTTTCTTATCGTTTAACTATAAGCAAAAATGCTTTACTCTCCCTAAAAAGCAGGTCATCCTTATTTGCCAGCTACTCAGGCACTTGAACATAGAGCAGAGTTGCTACCCCCAATACAAAGCCTTCACACGCTTGCAATAGTTACCAATGCTCTGCCTAGATGTGTGTTTCCTACAAGGAATAGTACAGATCAATGAAGTTCCTGTCTTTTGTAAGAGAAGATAAGGAATGTGTGTGTGTATGTATGTATGTGTGTGTGTGTGTGTGTGTGTCTGCATGTGCACACATCCACTGCGTACAGCCACCACTCATGTATAGGCCCATATTACCTCATACCTGGGAAGTACCTTCTGCACTTAGGGCCCTTTCCTCTGATGGAGAGGGGAATGGAGAGCTCCTTTCAGAACTTCCATGAAAGGAGAGAGCACAAGCCAGCCATCTGTTCATTCCCCTCCCCCTCCTTTCCCCCCACCTGACCCCACCACCATTCCAGGTTTGGTTCTCTCTCCTCACTCTGTTTCCCCCCACCCATGCTTTTCCTTTTCCCTTTATATATTGTCTTTACTATTGGAAAGTAATCTCCTTGAGGGCAGAGACTGTTTGTATTTGGGCTTCTATTTGTATTTCCAGTGCTTAGTGCTGTGCCTGGCCCAGAGCAAGTGCTTAGTAAATGCTTGTTAGCTGACTAATTGATCTGGACTATTGTAGTAGCCTTCTACTTGGCCTCCTTGCCTCAAGTCTCTCCCCTTTCCAATTAGTGTTTCATTCAACTGCCAATTTTTTCCCTAAATTTTGACAATTTCCTAAAATTTTTCCCTAAATGTTCCTAAATTTTGCCAATTTCCTAAAGCTCTAGTCTGACCATGTTATCCTCACCCCTTCCCAGAGACTCCCTATTAACTGTAGGATTAAATATAACATCTTAAATTTGGCTAACTCCCTTCCCAAGCTAGCCCCTCTCTGCCTTTCCAGTCTTCTTATTCTTCACTCCCCCTATACATTTGGCAAACCAACTATGCTCTCTTCGTTGCTGTTTCTCATGACACTCCATTGCCAGACTGTGCATTTGCATAGGCTATGCCCCAAGCCTGTAATGGTCTCTCCTCTCAATCTTACTCTTAGCTTTGCTGGCTAAGACTCAGCTTAAAACCCATTTTTTTGCAGCAGACCTTTATCAGAAAGCAGCTGATAAGGAATATTTCCTTTTAAAGGGAAAATAAATAGTTATATATGTATGTTTATATATATATATGTATATACTTCTATATGTATAGGTACATATATGCATGTACATATGCATATACAGCACACATGTGTATATATACACTTTATATATATACATACATATACATATATGCATATATATCATATAGCAGAGGCATAATGTTCAATGGCATTGAAACCAAGCAAGGCAGCTGATGGAAAATGAAGTTAGCTGGGGAGCGCTAAGCCCTCTCTAAAGGAAGGCTTTGGAAGAGTTTATTGCTCTGCCCTCCAGCCCTCCAATCAGAGGGAAGAAATGACTGAGGTTGCTGAAAAAATATTGAATGTCAAAGCTGTATCATGATGATGAGATTTCAGGTGATGAGCTTATCCTGGGAGAGGTGAGAGGTTTGTGGAGGGAAAACTGATCTGTGGAGCTGATGGAAAATGAAGAGCTTATTGACCAACTTTCTCTATGTGTGTATATATGTATACAGGTGCCTACGATTCTGGGGCTGAGAATGGGGGCACAATCATTGGGTGGACTCCTGTTATCTTCCCAGTACAATAAGGCCATGCTTTTTAACTCTTGATCCTACCTCTGAACATACCTGACCTCGCTGTAGCCCTCGCCATCAACCCTAAATGTGACTTGGGCTCATGGAAAGAATGGAAGATTTCCTAGCCCACCTGCTGTTAGCACTGTCTGAATCCATGGCCACTTCTCTGACACTTGCTGTCCTGTGATAGGTTTAGGATGTTAGCCTAGTAACCAGAGGCTGTCCAGTTCCCACACTTTCTACTTCTACATGTTTTTTCTTAAGTCTGG
This sequence comes from Phalanger gymnotis, assembly GCA_028646595.1. Lineage (NCBI taxonomy): Eukaryota > Metazoa > Chordata > Mammalia > Diprotodontia > Phalangeridae > Phalanger > Phalanger gymnotis. The sequence goes on from CM053624.1 coordinate 136,193,261, forward strand.
AATGCCTATCTCCCCCAACCCACCCCTACATACTTTTGATCTCTTGATGTCCTTCAAAAAGTAACTCAAATACTACCACCTCCATTAACTCCAATGTGATCCCTACCTTCACACATACTTCACCCTCAGCCAGAAGTAATATCTGTGATATTTGAATGTATCTCTTCAAAGTCACAGGGACATAGATATAGAGCACGAAGGGATCTCAGAGGTACCAATCTCTCATTTTACATATGAGGAAACTGAAACTCAGGAAGATTTTCCAAAGGACATACAAGTAGTAAGTGTTAGAGGCAGAATTGGACCACAGGCCTTCAGACCCAGGAGTTGCATCCTGAGCCGTCTCCAGTCATCCTGATGAATATCAGGCCACTGGACCCAGATGGCTCTGGAGGAGAAAGTGAGGCTGGTGACCTTGCACAGCCCTCCCTCACTCAAATCAAAGTCAACTACAAGTCATGTCATTGTTGATGTCATAGTCCTCTTCGAAATTGAAGGACAAGCACAACAAAGACTCAGGAGCCACGGCTCTTTTCCTACACCATCCTACCTCCTGCCAAGCTAGAATGGCTTCAGGTATGAGCCCACAAAAGGACTTTGTGTCTGTTGTCAGAATAGAAGCCTGACTAAATTTAGAGAGACTCATCATGAAATTACAAGGGGGTAACATTTTCAGCACAGCAACTCTTAAAAGCTGTTTACTAAATCATAGAGGGACTGTAATCTGCATGAGTGGGAAGAGTGCCGGAACTGACAGAATCACAGTGAAGTATCTATGTATTTTTCCTGCTAGACTACTGTAGTAGGAAGGCCGAATTTATGATCTCAAAAAGGATCATATAAATATCTGAATGGTTCGAAATCATTGGGTATACAGAATTCTCCAAGGAGAAGGCATCAAAAAATTTATTTAGGGCCCAGAGCAACAAATTAGCGAACCAACCTCCCCATTCCTGTATTGTGAACACAAGCCTCCAGGCCCAGTAGGCCCGCCTCACAAGAGTAGCCAGGATGCCACAGAAAAATAAGGTGGCATAAATCATATTCACGCTCGAACTCCTGGGTCCACACAGGGGTCGGCTCTGCTTCGGATTTTTTCCAGCT
>CM053624.1:136200933-136220800 GCA_028646595.1 Phalanger gymnotis
ACTGTCTAACTGATTCTAGAACTAGAAAGCAAGAGAAGGGGCAAAGGTACTTATGGGGCATCAGGGCAGCTGTTAAGAAGGGTATAGTGGAGGATGGCTGGGACCAGGCCTAGATGTAGTCAGCTACTTAGGCAGTCTCCAGTGAGGACAACAGAGACCCAGTGAAGAAGTTTGAATGAGGGGGGTGGTAACGAAGTCCTTCAGGAGCATGAATTCTGGGCCCAGAGAAAAAGCAGCTGGTAAGATGGCTGGGGAATGAAGAAAGGAAGCTACCTATATGCTTATATATCACTATTTAATCTTCAGGGAACTTAAGGGGGTAGCTCAGAATACTAGAAAGAAAACTAGTTTTAGAGCCAAGGTTCTGAGTTAAAATCCTTGTTCTGTTACTAGCTAGTTGTGTCATTTTTGACAGGTGACCTGATCTTTCTTGGCCTAAGTTTCCTTAATAATTAGGTTGGACTAGATGGTATCTAAAGTCCCTTCCAATCTGAAATCCTATGATTCTCCCACTCTCTCTTCATTTTTTTTCAGAGACATACATCTCCTTGCATGTGAGAGAATAATAAGGCCAAATGGCTACTCTGGACACACAGCAGGAAGTGAAGTAGAGCCACAGAGTAGTTGTAGACCTCATTAACCACCTGCTGACATGACAAAGATACCAGAGCTTTAGAGGTCCTGACCCTGCCAGGCAGCTGGATATTTTGAAAGCAATCCCTGAATGCACAGCGCTGAATGAAGCATAAGGAAAGACGAGAGAGAGAGAGAGAGAGAGAGACAGAGAGAGACAGAGAGAGAGAGAGAGACAGACAGAGAGAGACAGAGAGAGACAGAGACAGAGAGAGAGAGACAGAGAGTCACAGACAGAGACACAGACAGAGAGACAGAGACAGAGAGCCAGAGACAAAGAGATGGAAGGGAAGGATAGAAGAAGGAAACTGGGTATGAATTTTAAAATGTTCACCTCAGTTATTTTTCAGCCATGTCTGATTCTTTGTAACCCCATTTGGGGTTTTCTTGGCAAAGATACTAGAATCATATGTCATTTCCTTTTCCAGTCATTTTACAGATGAGGGAACTGAGGCAAACAGGGTTAAGTGACTTTCCCAGAACCACATAGCTAGTAAGTGTCTGAAGCCAGATTTGAACTCAGGTCCTCCTGACTCAAGAGCCAGCACTCTATCCACTGTCCTGGCTAGCTGCCCTTAAGATCTTCAGCCTAATATTATTACCTCTCATGCCATCCCTCTACCAAAAGCCTATCTTCTTACTCCTTACTCTTATATTTCTTCACCTGGGTGAGGATACCTAACCTCTCTCTCTCTCTCTCTCTCTCTCTCTCTCTCTCTCTCTCTCTCTCTCTCTCTCTCTCTCTCTCTCTCTCTTTCTGTCTGTCTCCTCTATGGTGATCATCTGGTTTGGGGTCTTGCTCTCTCCTACCCAGGATGTTTCAATCCCACACCATATATCAGAGCCTGCTTAAGTTCTCTGAGACTCTTTTTCTGTTCTCCAAAATCAAAAGAACCACCTGTGTTGTCTGTTGCATGCTTTCTTCCCCCTTCTAGTCTTAGTATAGCAGGTATGGGGCCAACCATTACCCAAATTTACCAAAAGTCACATAATTTTAAGTCAACAACATTTATTAAGTGTCTACTATGTGTCAAACCCTATGCTAAGTCCTGGGGATACCAAGGAAGGCAAAAAGCAATCCCTGCTCTCAAGGAGCTCATAGTCCAATGGGGAGAAAACATGCAAATAACTATTAAAAACAAGAGATATATGAGATAAATTAGAGGTGATCAACAGGGGGAAGGCACTAAGAATAAGGAAGATTGTGAAGGGCTTCTTGAAGAAGATGGAATTTGAATTGAGATGTGAAGGAAGCCAAAAAAGTCAGTCTATGGAGATGAAGAAAGGGAGGGATCCAAGCATGGGAGACAGCCCAGTGAAAATGCCCAATGGAGAGGAAGAATGTGGTACATGGAACTAGAAAGGAGTCCAGTATCACTAAACTGAAGAGTACATGGAGGGATAGAAAATGGAAGAAGATTGGAAAGGATCCAGATTTTAGAGATCTTTAAAAGCGAGAGGATTTTATATGTGACCCCAGGCATAATGGGAGCCATTGAAATGGACTTAATAAGGAAATTTACTTAATTGATAATTTATTTCATAATAATTATTACTTAACAATAATCTGATGTGGTCAGATCTGCACTTTAGGAAGAATATTGGTCAGCCAGTTGGAGATTTGTCTGGAGTTGGAAGAGACTTAAGGCAGGACTACTCACCAGACAGCAATTGCAATAGTCTAGTCATGAGGTGATGAGGGCCTGCATCGGGATGGTAGCAGTGTCAGAGGAAAGAAGGGGGTGCACACACACACACACACACACATATACATATATATACACAAACATACATGTATATACACATACACATATGTGTATATACCCACACATGCATGTGTACATATAGATACATACACATGTGTATTGTACTTGTGTGTATATGTTTTTATATATACACATGTACAAATAATGTTAAGGTAGAAATGACAGGATTTGGCAACTGATTAGATACGGGAGATGAGAGAGTGAGGAGTAGAGTTTGGCATCTATGTTGCAAGCCTGGGTGACTAGGAAGCTGGTGGCATCCTCAATAATAACAGGGAATTTAATTTAGGAAGAGGGAATGGTTTAAGGGTAAAAATAGTAAGTTCAAAGTTGGACATATTAAGTTGAAGATGTCTATGGGATATCCTTTTTGAAATCTCTAATAGATAGTTGTAGATTTCAGATTAGAGGTTAGAGGAGAGGTTAGGAGTGGACAAATAGATCTTAAAATCATCAGCAAAGGGATGATAATTGAATCCATGAAAACTGAAGAGCTCACCCCATGAAATGGCAAAAAGGGCAAAAATGGCCCAGAATAGACCTTGGGGGAATAGGCACATTTAGAAAGCGTGACTTGGATGAGGATCCAGCAAAAGGCATTGAGAAGGAGCAGTCAGACAGGTAGTAGGAAAATCAGGAGACACAAATTAAAAAAAAAAACTCTACAGAAATTACCCAGATGAAGAGGGTGATTAACAATGTCAAAAGCTACAGAGAGGTCAAGAAGGAATAGGCGAGGGTCATTAGATTTGGTGATTAAGAGATCAGTGGTGGCTTTGAAGAGAGCAGTTTCAGTTGAAGGATGTCCGAAGCATCAGCTCATGAGGGAATACAAAGGCACATTCAAGAATTATTGAACTTCCCCTCCTATCTGTATCTATATAATTCCCTCCTGCCTTAGATATATAGATTCATCCTTATTTTGTGTATTAAACTTGGCAATGTGTTCCTGCCTATTATTTTATTCTGGTGCCCTTGGGATTTGTAAGTCTTTCCTTCTAAGCTTCTCCCTTGTACTTCTGATCTACACCTGTCATCCACTCAGTCATTTGCTTTTGAATCAAAAGGTTGTCCAACTTGGTTGAAGAATAAAATATTAGGGCAAGGAGTCATATAAGATAAGACAAGGAAGGCAGGGTAGTACCCAAGTGTGGAGGACTTTAAGTGCCAAGTAAAGAACTTTCCATTTCATTCAGTAGGCAATAGGGAACCACTGAAGATTTTTTGAGCAGAAGATTAGTGTGAGGAACTAATCCCCATGTTTTATGAGTGCCTTTAATTCTACTGAGACATAAACAGTGGTTGTCTGTCTGTCCATCTAGTACAAGATAAGAAGGGAGGATGAATTCGGTGAGCACCAAAAGACCAACCTTGCTAATGAGGATGGAGTCACCTCCTACAGAATGGTGAATGTTGTAAATGATGCAGCAGAAAGAACCCTCCATTTTGCTTACTGCCACAGCTATCTAAACCCCCACTCTCCTTGAAGGTTTGCCCAGTGGGCCAGCACTGAGATTCAGGATGCCCTTGCAGCAACCTCTTGGTACCAGCAGAGCTCGGTTTCCATGTTTCCTGATAGAGAGGGACCGCTCAAGGAAAATGACATGTTTCATAAAATGGCCTACAATGGGCAAAGCCATCTCTATCTTTCACACAAACTGGCTGGCTGTGACACTGACAAACCATTTCCCCACTCCAGGGCCTTATTTTCCCTCAGGGAAATGAAGGAGCTAAATAATCCCTAAGGCCCCTTCCAGGGCCCTTAACATTGTCATAGTGCAGGGGTGAGGAACCTGTGGCCTAGAGGCCACATGTGGCCTTCTAGGCCCTTGGGTGTAGCCTTTTGACTGAGTCCAAGTTTTACAGAAAAAATCCCTTTATTAAATAGTGCTTCGAAGGAATTTTTCCCCCAAATGTATGCCTTCAAGCCCTCTTTCATCCTCCTCCTCCAAAACATCCATGTGACTTATGATTATTTTTCTACTCCTCCCTTCCCCCAACACACCAGGTTTCTTAGATATATGAGGAAACAACTGACCTAATTTTCTGTGGGTTATCGGGGCTAAAGAGTATGGAACCCCAGATGGACTAATGTTTCCAATGCCTTTTTGATGCTGATACACTTCAGTCTAGTAACTTGTTTCTTCTAAATGTAAGAGCAAGAAGACTTCTCCAGTCGCCTCTTTGGGGACCAGAGATTTATTTCATCTCCTTCCCTCAAAACAAAATAAAACAAAACAGTACATAAGAGTGGGACTTAGATTAAAAAGGCAGATTAGTTTGGTGTACCTAATTGTAAAGATTTGTTGAAATAGGAAGCTACCAAATTTCCTGCTCCCTTTCTTCTCCCTACAAAAAACCTCCTTTCAGGAGACTCGTGATGTCTCGGGATCTCTGTTCCCACTCATCAGAATATCAGGCTTGTTATCTGCCCTCATAGGCTGGTGTCCTTAGATGTCCCCCACTGAAGGTGCCTTCACACTGCTTGCTCCAGGCATAGTTTGTGGTATTTACCTCAGGTCCCTAAAATCCTATTCAGAGCTCTGTCAGTATAGTACCCAGGGATGAGAGAAGTGGCTTCACACTCAGGGTAACTTTTTGGAAAAATTACCCAGTTGTTCCATTGCAGTGTCTGCCCTTCTAACCTGGTTTCCTTATATGAGTAAGTGAGTATTTTATGTTCCTATCCAGAGTTTGCACAGGCCTAGAAAACAACAATCTGTCCTCTCCTAGGGGACCCTGATTTACTGATTAACTCTACAAAGAAGCTTCTATCCCTATAGGTTTGATGTATAAAATATAAGCGGTATATCAGTCGCCATGTTATTCTACTATTGGTGGTCACTGTCAAAGCTAATGCTACCAATCTTTGCTAGATACATTAGTTACTAACACTTTACTGGCCCCACAGTGAGATGGGGGAAAGGAGGAGAAAAGTATGAGTGGAAGTTTACTGACAACCATGGAATCATATGCTTGACTTGTGTGAGACCTCCTCTACCCCCCACTGCCTACTGGACCTAAGTTCTACTCCTATGCACAGTTTTGGGGTTTTCTTGTTTGTTTGCTTTTTGGCAAGGGAGGCAAAAATTACCTTTGTTACTCAAGGAGGGGAGTAGGAAACCATAAGTATTCTTAATGTTAGAAACAACCAAGGTTGATGGGCTAAAGCACATCAGAGTAAGAGAGTGGAAGCAGTAATCCTGCGGCCCTTTCACCTATGATACAACATTCTTTAGTTTCTAGACCCTAACAGAGATTTCTGTTATATCTCACTATTGATGCAAAGCTCCAGCAATATTCAGGGTGCCCAAAGTTGATTGAGCTAAATTATGCCCCCTTATAATATTCTTTGTGCGTGAAAACTTGAATAGCCAGACTTAAGTGTTTTTTCATGCTCCCTGGAGAACTGGGCTCCACAATAGTAATAAAAACAAAGGTCTTGGACAGCTTAATGGCAGTCATTTTTCAGCCAGGAAAGGTAAGCAACATAAACAATGAAAAGGACCTATAAGAAAATAGAAGGAAGCCAATCAATAGCTACTATTTCTTCAGCTGTCATCTAAAGTTTTCAGGCTCAGCTTCATTAAGATAAGTTTATAAACATCCCATGGAAAGAGTGGCACTGTATTTGTGGAACCTAAGTATATATTCTTTTTAGTATGTGTGGGGTGGGGGAAGGGACCTTGGGGGGGAGGGTGTGTGTGAAGCAGGGGTAGAGGTGAGGCATGTCACAAAATCAAATACTTTCAGAGTCAGAATGAATCTCAGAGGTTATCTATTTCCACCCATTCCTGAACAAGAATCCCCTGATAGCCCTTAATTTGAGGCTTCCAGCCTATTCATTTCATGACTTGGCGCTTCCTGACTTTCTAGAGGTGTGTCTTTCTCTATCCTTCTGCCCTACTTCCTTTCTTCAGAGTCACACCCTTGCTCCCTGGCCTCCTCTCCCAGGGCTCAACATTATTTTAATTATCAATCTGTTTTCTGTATTAATTTGTAATCTATAAACAATATAAAGGACTTAAAGTCAATTAACAATAGAAGGAATTGCATCAATTGATTCAAAAGGGCCTTGGTCTTCTGAGGTATTCTTAAATTCTAGGCCTTTAAGCATGGACACTTAGGAGGAAGCTGTTGGGTAGGCAAAGTTGGGTAAGGAATAAGAAGACAATCTAGTTTCCTCACCACCAGTTTCCTGGCTTCCTTCAAGACTTCCATGGCTTCCTTAAGGTTCATTCCAAATGTTACCTTCTGCCACAGGCAGTTCTTTCCCCTTCCCCCCATCATACCTTTCCTCTGAGATTACCTCCCATTGGTCTATATCTTGTGTGCATATAGTTGTTTTTATGTTGTCTCCTCAGTTAGAATATGAGCTCCCTGAGAGCAGGGATAGAGCTTCTGCCTTCCTTTGTATCTCTGGGAGTTAGTGTAATATCTAACATATAGTAAGAACTTAGTAAATACTTGTTCACTGACCATAATCTTTAAAATTGAAACACAAAATCACTCAGGGACTTTTACTGAGGTACTTGTAGAGAGAGAGTATTATACGTTTCAGGAAGTTGTGTGTATGTAAATGCGTGTATGTGTATATGTTTGTGTGTGTGTTTAAAACACATGGTTCCTGCTCTCAAGAAGCTTATCATCTAAAGGAAGATATACAATGAATAGATGTATAAATATGGAAAAAACAAGAAAAAAGATACATAAAACACAGATTTAAAGTGCTTTCCTTTTCATCTGTGGATATTTGGGCTGCTGAAAGGGAAAGGGGAAAATAATTGTGTAAGGAAACCTTATAAAATCAAATCGCAAATAAATACAGCCTCTATAACATATTGAGGAGAGATGCCAACTGTTCTGAGGACCAAATACTAAAATACCCCTCAGATGAATATACTGAGAGGCCCTATTTAAAAGGAGAGCAATAACTGGGGTAAGAGATGCTTCAGAGTCCTATAGATCATTTGTATGTGACAATTTTAAGAGTTTTAATGGTTATAGTAAGATATAGTAAAAACGAACAAACAAACCAAAAATACCTGTTTGGGGATGATGAGAAATTTCTATCAAGACCAATCTAGTTGTATACCATGAGAAGATAGGATTGTTGAATTTCCCATCGTAAGTTAAAGATACATGTCTCCTTAGAAGTTATTGCTGATTTGAGGCAATAGGATCCAGGAAGAAGCCAGCAGAAGAGTGGAAGAGGGGGAAAAAAGTAGCTGAGAACAGGAGCCAAGATCAAAGTCACAGGAGTTAAGGAGAAGACAGATTACAGCAAGCTAACAGGGACTATTGGCTGAAATAATTCGTTAAAGTCTGATAGATTTTACAATTGCTGCAAGGTCATTAGAAGAGAGAAATTCTGCTGCTCTATGGAGTATTATCAGAATCTCTTGTTCTCATGTTTCTTCTACAGCTGGCAGAAGGATTTCTCAGTGGTGCCTTTATTGCCCTTGATTGCCCTCTCTGGTTGGAGAGGAAATCACACTGGAAATCACATCTGCTTGCCGGCGAGAAGAAGTTTGCCTTTGCTGAAAGCTGATTGGACAAAGTCAAATTCCCACTGTTGGAAGAGCTGGCTGCTCTATTGCTATCTACAACTTGAGTTGAAAGAGGAGCAATTCCTTAAAGGTTTAAAACAGTTGAGGATCTTGACAATTCTCTGGCTTCAGGGAATAGCTTAGCACTAAAAGAGCATAACATTTTCTTATCACCCTCCCAGAGGTTGCTGTATGCTAAAAGAGTTTGCTACTGTTCCAATAACCAAATATCAGAAATGTGGTTTTGCCCAGTAGGTGAGCTGTCAGGGCTAGAAACAGAATAGCTTGTAGCCAAGAGTTTTGCCCAGCAGGTAACATGTGTTATAGATTATTATTTAAAGAAACCCAGGACATCAAAGCCTGCTATCCAGAGTCATGAGTATCCCCAGGTACTTGGACTTACTCATGTACCTCCCTTCTAAGTTTCTGTAGGTATTGCCTACTCTTCCCCACAGATACTATGTATCTTGGTGAAATAGTATCAGGGCATGAAACACACTTTCATTATCTCTACTCTTGCCTTCTATTAAGTAAAGGTTATTATTATTCCTGGTTTTGCCTACTAATAATTAAATGTTTTGGTTACTCTTGCTTTTCCCTTATTACAAAACAGATGTTTCATGTTTTAAGAGTTAATGATTTCACTGTGACTGATCTTTTGTAAAGAATAAGTATACTTGTGTGGGGACTTGGGAACCACAGTGGCAAACGGTAGAGGTGTTTACATACACACACAGATCCAAGACCCTAAGAGAGAGGTAGCAGCATGGAATACCCACTCCCAACTCTCTGGTAAACTCCAGATCTACCAGGATGGGTAAAACTTGAGCAAGCAAGCAAGCCCAGGAAGTAAGTGTAAGGGCTTATACCAAACCCAACTAAACCAATAACTAAAAGATGCTAATCATGGGAGGTGCATTAAGGGGCAACTGAGGTGACTGGGGTGATAAGAATCATATGGAAATCATTGAGGAAAATAGTGAAACAGTGCTTTTGAAGCATTATTTTAAAGAACGAAAGATAATAGGATGCTGGACCATAAAGTGAGCAAAGAGTCCAACACTCTCATTGTACAGATGAGCAAAAATGAATAATAAATAGTTTTAAGTATGTGCAAGGGACAGAGCAGAGTCAAATGATGGGTAGAAAGTATCAGAGGGAAGGTTAAATGTTACGTGCCAGGAACCATAAATGATTTTACCTATATGAAACAAAATACATGAGCCAGGGTAGGCAGAAGTTGGCTGGGAATCAGAGGAAAACTCATAACTCCATGACTTAAAGTTTTTATTTGATCCCTGAACCATGTGGGAATTATTACAGGCTTCTACTTTTAAAAAGTTTTATTGCTGCGTTTTTTGTTTCTTTTTTACGTTACAAATATTTACAGAGTATTCCTACTTCATGAGAGGTCTTTTACAGCAAAGTAAAACGGTTAAGTTTAACTAATAATTCAATGATCTCATCTTAAAGTGCATGCAGCATTTCACATATGCACTATCTTTTATCGAGTTTTTAAAAAATTAACAGAAATATATTTTTCTTCTTCACACCATTATTCCACTGGAAAAAAAGAAAAGAAAACTTCATTTCTTGTAACAAGTATGCATAATCAAGCAAAATAAATTCTTTGATGGCTGTACGTGAAAATTTATGTATCATTCTGTACCCTAAACCCATCACTCCTTTGTAATGGATGGCATGTTTCATCATCAATCCTCTGGAATCATGAATAGTCATTATATTTATCAGAGTGCTTACAGTTTTCAAAGTTGTTTATTTTTATAGTTTTGTAATTGTATAAATTGTTCTCCTGGCACTGTTAATTTCATTCTTCATCAATTTCTAAAAGTCTTCAATTTTTTTTTCATTTTTATAGTATTAATGTTAATGTATAAATTGTTCTTTGGGTTCTGCTCACATCACTCTGTATCATTTTGTATAAGACTTTCCATGTCTTTTTTAGGTCATCTACTTCCTCATTTCTTACACCACAATAGTACTCCATCACATTCATATACCACAACTTATTCAACCAAATAGTTGATAATCACTCCTTTAGCTTCTGTTTTTTTAGAAGTGAAGTTTCGAGAAGGATGCCTAAGGAAAAGCATTCTTGCAACTTAGTGTAAGTTAGATTATAAAGAGAAGACATTTGTGGAAGAGAGATAAGAACAGATTTTGCACTTGCTCAGGTTTTGGGTCCTTAGGACCACATCACACTTAATTTTAGAGGTATAATGAAGGTGAGAAATAAGGTGATGTTCAAGAAGAAGAACTGGAACAACTTGGCAATGAAGGATGACACTCTCTTGTTTTGTTATGGAGAAAAAGAGACAGTGACAGACACACAGAAAGACAGGGACACAGAGAAAGAGATACAGAGAGACAGAGAAATAGAGACAGAGAGAGTATCTGAAAATGACTTTAAGATAATTCTATCAGACAGAGAACATGGAGTCTTATGAGAATGAGAAATTGAAAAAGTTGCTCCCCCACCCCAAACTGCAACCCTTGGTTTCACATAGGTCTAGTTTTAGCTATTACTGGAATGTCCAATATAGAAATAATCTATAGATGGTAAGAAACATAGGACAAGGTCAAAGTCAAGGAAGTTAGGACTTTAATAAATTAAAGAATTTAGAGAAGTAATCTAAAGGAATGAATGGAGAGAATAAAACAAAAGGCCCCAGAAAAAAACCCACAGTTAGGTAACTAACACAGATAAGAAGCAACAAAGAAGGCTGAGAATGATTGATTAGATAAATCTGAGAAGAAGAGTATGATGCCCCTAAAGGCTAAACTAAAAAGAATATTGAGGAGAAGGAAGAGGGAAAAGTGCCAAAGGCAACAGAGAAATCAATCAGGAAAAAAGGAGAAAAGGCTTTTATATTTGTCTCAGAGGAGGACTGTCATAGGATCATAGACTTAGAGTTGGAAAGCTATCTAGAAGGAATCTAGTCCAAAACACTTTTTTTAAACAAATTAGGAACTAAAGCCCAGAAAAGTTAAGTGACCTTAGCTGAGTTCACAAGCTAGCAAGAGTTAGGGGATGGATTTGAATCCACATCTTCATCCCTCCAAGTCTAAAAATCTGCAATTCTGTGACATTGGGCTCCTTGCTGTTCCTTACTTAGGATACTCCAACCGCTGACTCCAGGCATTTTCACCGGCTGTCCCCAATGTTAGAAATGTTCTGTCTCCCTCCTCATCTCCATCTCCTAGTTTCCTTCAAATCTCAACTGGAGTCACACCTTCTGTAAGAAGCCCTTCCTAGTCCTTAGTGCCTTCTCTCTGAGATTACTCCCAAATTATCCTGCCTACATCTTGTTTCTACATAGTTTGCATGTTGTCTCTCCCACTACACTGTAAGCTCCTTGAAAACAGGGACTTTTTCTTTCTTTCTCTTGATTCCCCCATGTTTAACATAGTGCTTACCAGATAGTAGGTGCTTGATAAATATTAGTTGACTGACTGACTAAGTTTATTCCCCTAAAACTGTCACTTTCCATTTCATATATGTCTAATTTTGGCTATTGGTGGAATGCCTAAGTACACATTTCTTATTGATGGTAAGAAACAAAGGACAATTTGGAGTCAAGAAAGTGGAGGGGGTTTCTTTTTTTTCTCTTTTTAAAAATGATATAATATGATGTAGGTTGGATTAGAAGGGTGAGGAAGAATGCTTGTAAAAAATAGTAACCACAAATAGAAAACATGTTTGAAGGTATTAAATGAGAAAGACTAGAAAGACACAAATGGTACCAAAATGGAGACTAAAGAAATGGTGCAGCTAGATGGTACGGTGGATATTGTGTTGGCTGGGCCTGGAGTCAGGAAGACCTGAGTTCAGATCTGCTCTCAGATACTTCTTAGTTGTGTGACTCCGGACAAGTCACTTGGCACTCTGTTTAGTTTTCCTAACTGTAAAATGGGGATAATGGTACCTGGCACATAATAGGTGCTATCTAAATGTTAGCTAATGTTATTAATTTGAAATAGTTACCATATAGCCTCAAGAACAGAGAAGGAAAGAAAGGAAAAGAGATGCTCCATTTGTCTTCATTTCTTCTGATGAAATTTTTCTTCTTTCTTTGCTTTCTCCACAAAGAGAAATACTCCAGAAAGATATATCTCAAAATTAGACTGCATGTAGGCTTTTATTTTTCATCCATTCTGCTCCCACACCCACACCCACCTCACTTCCCATAGGACACTTGAAGGCAGATAAATGAGTGGCAATTAGGCAGTAGGTTCACTTTTGTATAGCTATACAGTCTGCTGGGTTATCCAGAAAAAGACAATCTACTGTTTTCTGTGACTTTTGATGGATAAACAGATAATTAAATGCATATCTTTGTATGCAAGAATGAGATAATTGAAGGTAAATTAAAAGTTAGAGTTTTAAACTAAATTATGGCCTCTAATTTAAAAATTGTCATCCATCCTTTAAATTAATGAAGTATTTTCTATATTTTTAATGATGTTGTTAATAATAAAGTCATCTTGAGCTCAGTAGGTAAGCTAGTTCATCATACCTTGAAAGACATCCTATATCTAGAGTTCATTAAATGGATGAGCCAACAGTCCTGGGCCCAGGATAATGTATCAATCCATAATGAGAATGGCTTTTAGTTTAATCATTGATAAGTAAAGGATAATTCAATATTCATCTTCTAAGAAGGCTATTTTAATAATGATCCAATTGTCCTTTCTCAACAATAAAGTCAAGCAGTTTAGCAAATATTCAATGACTGTCCCAGGAATGCTGGATGTCTTCACGTCTGTTCACTTCAGTGAGAAAACAAAGTTAATTAAGCCAAAGTCAGATCTGATGCCTATCGAAGCCAGTTAAGCTTGTTCTATCCCATGGCCTCTTCCTCCAGACTGACCAGTTGTCATGCAAAAGCTTTGTCTGTCACAAAGCTTATTGAGAAAGAGTAAAAATGAGCCAATCTATAAGTAACATGAAGACACTTTCAAAGAACATACCTAAATAATGGTAGATTAAAGGCAGAACTTTCACTATGAATTTTTGTGCTCAGCACAAATAAAACAAACCAAACCCAAGGAAAGTAGTGTGATATGAAACATTATCTAAAACAGGGAGACATATAAAGACCCTGGGACACTGGGTTGCTACATACAGGGTTGGAGGGAGATGTAAGTAGGGCAGAGGAACTTTTACCAGCCACTCATCTGTTAATTTGCAATTAAAACCATTGTACTTGCCCAGTGGGTGCTATGTGCTATCATTTCTTCTATACTGAGGGTTGGCAAATGCTGTCCATGCCCATAAATTCAGTGCCCTAAGGTAAAGCCCTAATCTTTTTGCCCTAGCTTTTCCACTAATTTGAGATGCAGTTTCTTTTATGATGCATTTATTTCATTTTATATTTTTCAATCAAATATTCACTTTCTCTTCCTCCCAACACCCCCCCATTGGGAAAAAAAGAAGAAAACCAAAAATAAAACTCTTTCAACAAATAGATATAGTTAAACAAAATAAATTCCTACATTGACCACATCTAAAATGGTAATCTCATTCTTTTTCTTAAATCCACCACTGCTCCGCAGAGGTGATTAGCATACTTCATCATCCATCCTCTGAAATTGTGGTTGGTAATTAAGCTGATCATAATTCTTAAGTCTTTCAAAGTTTGTATTTACAATGTTGTTTTTAGGATTATAACACACATATTTTGTACAAATAATTCTCCTCATTCTCCTCATTTCACTCAGCTGCTGTTCCTACAAGTTTTCCCAGGTTTTTCTGAAACCATTATTTTTATCATTTCATATGATACAATAGTATTCCATGACATTCATATACCATAATTTGTTCAGCCATTCTCCAATGGATGTGTATCCCATTTTAGTTTCCAGTTATTTGTCATGAAAAAAGAGGCTCCTATGAATAATTGTGTACCTATGTGTCCTTTTCCTCTTTCATTGATCCCTTTGGAAGTATAGACCAAGTAGGTATTTCCTGGTCAAAGGATTTGCATAGTTTAGTCTTTTTTGTTGTAGTGGTGGTGGTTGCTGTTTTGGGAGGCAAGATGTTATCTTTACGTGAACGTGATATTGCCATTCATTGGCAGTGGTATGGCAACGGGTTAATAGTGTCAAACTAATCTTTTCTCAAACACTACTTTATTCATCTCCCTATGACCACTTTTATCATACAGAGTCTAAGATGACAGGAAGAATAAATCACTTTAGTAGTTATATTTATTTAATAATAACCCTATTGATTACTTCATCAAGTGCAGACTTCAAGTCTCTCCATAATTTGGCAACTTTTGGTGGAAAGAAGGCTGAACTCAGAGTCATAAAGATCTGGGTTCATATTCTGCCTGTGACACTAACTAGCCATGTGACCATGGGCAAGTCATTTAATATCTCCAAAGATCATTTTTAATAAAGATTTGTACAATGTTGATAATCACAAATACTACACTTGAAGGGTTTTTGTGAAGCTCTACTTCATGTAAAGCAATTCAAAAATGTCATGGGAGGGGGAGGCAGGAAAGGGAAAAAGGAAAGTCATATGATAACTTCATTATATATTTAAAAGGAATGGCAAGTTGTATGTAACAGATTTTCACTTTCATGTGCAATCATCTTTCTTTTTTCTTATTCTACTATGTTATGGAAATATTTGTTTTATTTCTTAAGTTCAGAATAAAAGAAAAAAATTTAAAAAAAGAAAAATGTTAAAGTGCTATGCTTTCTTGATTATTATTCATTTGGTTCTGCTTTATCTATCCACTATGATTTTCCTGTATTCCCCACATATATGCTTCATGTGAGTCAGGCAAGTACACACACACATCATGTTTATGTTCACCTTTGTACATTATCAATATATGTTATTCCTCCCATTTTCTTCTTTTCCTCTACTTTTTCTTGTGTATTTTCAAAGTCAATCTCAACTCCTACCTCCTCCATCAAGACTTCTCCAATCATGCTAAGCGAAAGATGTCACACTGAAATAAAAAAATGGATCCCTGCTGACTGCATATTGACTTAGAAAACCACAAATTAATATTACCTGTATTACATTGTACTTTTTATTTATTTTGTTAAACTTTTTGCAATTACATTTAAACTGGTTTAGGAGTTTTGAAGGTTGCTCTAGACCATATAAATCTCTCCCTTCTCTGAATTCTTACTGAATTTATCATCAGTCTCAAGCAATTTAGTGCTTAACTTCTACTCTGAGGAAATGAAGCTAGTGTGGATGGAATATTAGGTTATAAGCTCTTTGAAGGCAGGGCCACATCTCATACTCATTCTGTATCCCTCACAGTGGCTAGCTCATGGTAGGAATAAAGTGAGAAACAAAATAGCTCTACTTCTTATCAAATGTGTGTGTGTGTGTGCATGTGTATATACATACATGCACATAGATGTGTGTATAGGTATGCATATATCGTGTATATGCATGTACATAGTTATAGATATGTACATGTGAGTGTGTATACACCTGTGTGTACATGTATATATGTGTGTGTACACATGTGCATATGTATCTTCTACCATCGTATGTACCTTATGACTTTGGGGTGGTAGAGATCCCATAATTCTCAGCTGGCAGATGCGTTAGACCACATTTAATCACAGAATTCTATTCTACAAAAATATGCATCTCTGTTAAAATAGCTTTAAAAATAGATCAAGCAAAATGAGCACACACTGCAATGTAAGCATTCGGAATCAACCAACGAAACATGAAGATTTTATACACAGTGATGTGATTTATTCTTTACTAACTCTACTCCTAATAATAGCAAGTCTTGGAGCACAGTCCTATTCTCAGAGCAACTAAAATAATTTTCTCTAGAAGTCTCCCATTTATTTCTGTTTCAGGAAAAAAGAAGTGTATCTCCCCACAAGCCTCTTTCTCCTCTTTGTCATTTTTCTCAGTCAATTAGTCCGTCAATAAACATGTACTAAGCACCTACTTTGTGCCAGGTGCTGTGCTAAGGACTGGGGATACAAGCCTTTACTTTCTCTTTGGAAAGAACATCAGAAGACAATGCCTGCTTTCAGGCAGTTTGCAGTCTAATGTGAAGTCATGAGGGAACTGCCCCCTCCCTTCCAGAAGGCCTGAGATTCCCCAAGAATCTCTCTTGGGAATCTATTAGATTCTAACCCCAATCATAGCTTGAACTTTTTCTTTTCTTTTATTTTCTTCAATTTCCTTTTCTCTCCTGCTTATTATTTTTTTAAGCAGACATTGGAGGTTTGTTCCAGATTTACAACTATGCTTACTAGGTTCCTTACAGAGAGTTTTAAAATACAGAGAGAAGGATTTTTAAGATACAGAACTGAATCGTTACAGAGACAGAAGATGGATTAAGTTTTACCAGGTTTCATCACATAGGACATAATTATCCATACAGTGAGATGGATGGGTCCTATGGGCATCAGAGGTGTGAGAGGGTGCAGGCATCACCTTCTGCAGCGTGAGGAAGATTCTCTGGAGAGCCGCCCAAATATATCAGGCAACAGAAGAGCTTGAATCAAGTTTATGTATGCACTCTTCCAGGAAATTTAAAAAAGTCAGACAGACATCCAGACAGCAGGAGCTTCTCTGTTTGGCATTTAAAGCCATTTTCCATCTGGCTCCAACCCACCTTTCTTGGTTTTGTATACATTGCTCCCCTTCAGGGACTCTGAGGGTCAGCCATATTAGCTTTCTTGCTGTTCCTTGCACATAACAGATATTCCATCTCCTGTTTCTCTCCCTCCTTAACTTTGCTTCTTAGAATCCCTGATTTCCTTCCAAATTCTACTCAAGCCTCACCTTCTTTCCTGATCCTACACAGCCCTCCCCCCAGCAGTTGCTAGTATCTCCCACTAAATATATGTGTGTGTATGTGTGTGTGTATTAATGTAATTACAATTACCAGCATTTATATAGCACCTACTATGTACCAGACACTATGCTAAGTGTTTTACAAATAGTATCTCATTTGATCCTCACAAAATCCTGAGAGGTAGGAGTTATCATTACCTGCATTTTTCAGTTGAGAAAACTGAGGCAGACAGAGTTTAAGTGGCTTGATCAGGGTCATACAGCTAGTAAGTGCCAGGGCATAGATTTAAACTCAGGTCTTCCTTGCAAATCCAGTAATTTACCCACTGCACCGCCTGACTCTCTACTATACAATTTTTTGTCCTTTAATAGAAAATAAACTTCTGGAAAGTAAATATTACTTTATTTTTGCATTTGTGTCACCAGTACCTACCCTGCACCCCCACCTCCTTTTTTTTTTTCTTGCTGGACCTGTAAGTTGACTGTTAAAGGGAACTCCTCCCAAAGAAACACTTTCTACCAATTCAGACTGGCATTTTCTCTGAAATGTATAGTCTTAAAGTTGTCTATGACGCTGAAAAGTTAAGTGACCATAAAGTGTCAGAAGGAGGTCTTGAACCCAAGTCTTCATCAGTCAAAGCTCCGCTTTCTGTCTACCAAGCCACACTTCCTCTCCCTGGAACATGGTGGTGCTTACTTACTACATGCTTGTTGGTTGATTGATTGAGAACAGTTCTAGTATCATTGATAATTCTATGTCCTGGTGAGCAGAAGATATACTGAGAGTGAACAGGGAGAAAGGCTTGGTTAGGATGGGAAGAAAGAGAAGTGATAACCCCTGTGGTGTTGAGATCTGGGTCTCTCTCCCCTGTGTCTTTACTTTAGTGAGAGAGGTGAGGAATGTTAATGGGTGTCTGTGTTGGTTGAGTCACAGATAAGGCCGGTGTACAATGAAACTGTAGGAATAAGAAATGATGAAGCCTAAGAACTGCCTATTCCAGATTGTACTGAGTGAGCTCGCTCCCAAGTCCCAGCCCTAATGAAACAGTGCCTATAGGTAATAATCACAGCATTTTACTGCTGAAAGCAAATGGACAGAAGAGAAGTAACCATTATAGGTTGACTAGAGTATCTCTAACAATTTTAAAAGTAAAATCGGTATATTTCTATTCATTAAGTAATATTTTGAGTTATGAAGGGCAAATATTGGTTACCTGCTATGTGCCTAAAACTGAATTAGGTTCTTTAAGGAGACACAAAAGAAATGGAACTCTTGGTCCCTGCTCACAAAGGATCTTTAATCTAATTGTACAAGACATATGCATGAAACACTTAGAATATGGTACAGAATAGAATTTATAATTTCTACCACAATCCCTCCTCCACCCCTTTCCCCAAACTATTTTCCCTAATTTAGCTATGAGACAATCAAAGATTCTATCTTTGGCAGGAATACAGAACAAAAAAATTCCTGGCTCCCTCATGCTTATCCCATTTTATCAGGTTCTGCAGATGATTTGTGTGGACCCAGGAAGTGATCAAAGGCATGATAATGGTTAAAAGGATTTTTTTTTTCACAATAGACAGTTTAAGAAATAGAAAACTAAAGTAAAAACAAGTTCAAAGATAGAGTTAATCCTAGCCTGAAGGTTCCTACTGGCTTTTGCTGACTACTTTCCAGAAGAGCTGGAATATCCCTGAGGCTATGAATAAAAAGAGCTGAGATTTCACCCCCTTGGGAGAGGAGGCACTTAGCTGCTCTAATTCACAAAAGACCTGCCAATGACAGCAGAAAGCAGCAAAGGACCTTAAGAGTGCGGACCAGTGGAAAAACCAATAGGGGGACCTTTGCAGTGGAATCATCTATATCTCAGAGGCCTTCTGAAAGCAGCAGATATCATCAGCAGTTCCATAGGGGAACAGCAAATGGAGACATCAAAGGTGCAAAGGATTTAGAACAGAAGTTCCCAAATTTATTTGGACTACTGCACCCTTAAAAAATTACTCAGCACCCCTGGAAAACTACTTTCTTTAACCTTTTAACTTTTTATTTGAAATTGGTGTCATTTCAAAAAATATAGTTTTTTTAAATGACATATCTTAAATTTAATAATCTATTAAAAATAAAAAATTTTAAAAATTAAAAAAATAATCTATTAAAAATTTTTTTACAGAGCTGGATAAAATAATAACAAAATTCATCTGGAAGAACAAGAGGTCTAGAATATCTAGGGTGTTAATGAAAGGAAATACTAGAGAAGGTGGTCTAGCCATACCAGATATTAAACTGTACTATAGAGCAGCAGTCATCAAAACTACCTGGTACTGGCTAATAAACAGAGGTGTGAATCAGTGGAATAGGATAGGTACACAAAATGGAGAAGTCAACGACTGTACAATCTACTCTTTGATAAACCCAAAGAGGCCAGCTTCTGGGCTAAGTATTCACTATTTCACAAAAACTGCTGGGAAAATTGGAAAATGGTAGGGCAGAAACTGGGCGTAGACCAATATCTTACACCATATACCAAAATAAAGTCAAAATGGGTTCATGATTTAGGAATGAAGGCTGAAACTATAAGCAATTTGGGAGAGCAAGGAATAGTTTACCTATCAGATTTATGGAAAAGAAAAGAATTCATGACCCAACAAGAGTTAGAAAGCATTGCAAAATGCAAAATGGATAATTTTGATTATGTTAAATTGAAATATTTTTGTACAAAAAAAGCCAATGCAACAAAGAATAGGAGGGAGGCATAAAATTGGGAGAAAATCTTTACAACTAGTGCCACTAATAAAGGCCTCATTTCCAAAATATACAGGGAACTGAACCAAATATATAGGAATACAAGTCATTCCTCAATTCAGAAGTGGTCAAAGGATATGAACAGACAGTTTTCAGAGGAAGAAATTAAAGATATCTATAGACATATGAAAAAATGCTCAAAATCACTACTGATTAGAGAAATGCAAATCAAAACAACTCTTAGATACTATCTCTCTCCTGTCAGATTGGCTAAAATAACAAAACAGGAAAACAATAAATGCTGGAGAGGATGTGGGAAAGTTGGAACATTGTTACATTGCTGGTGGAG
>CM053624.1:136221300-136231300 GCA_028646595.1 Phalanger gymnotis
CTTTGACCCAGCAATACCACTCCTAGGGTTGTGTCCCAAAGAGATCACACAAGTGGGAAAAGGACCCACATGTACAAAAATATTTATAGCGGCTCTTTTTGTGGTAGCTGAGAATTGGAAATCAAAGGGATGCCCATCAATTGGGGAATGGCTGAACAAGCTGTGGTATATGAAGGTAATGGAATACTATTATGCTGTAAGAAATGGGGATGATACAGACTTCATAACAACCTGGAAGAACCTACATGACATAATGCTGTGTGAGTGGAGCAGAGCCAGGAGAACATTATACACAACCACAGATATATTGATTCTGTGATGACTAACCCTGACAGACTTTGCTCTTCTCAGCAACACAATGTGCAGAGACAGCTCCAAAGGACTCACGATGGAGAGTGCTATCTACATCCAGAGAAAGAAATATGAAGTATGAATGCAGATCAAGGCACACTTCATGCTTGCCTTTTTTCTCCCCTTCCCTTTTTTTTCTCTCTTTTGTATTTGTTGTTAGGTTAATTTTTTTTTTTGGTTCTGTTTCTTCTTTCTCATGATTCATTCCATTGGTCATAATTCTTCTCCACAACTTGACTAGTATGTAAATTAATTCAATGCCAAGTTATACATGGAAGTTATATGGGATTCCATGCCTTCTTGGGGAGGGAGGGAAGAAAATCTGGAACTCAAAATTATGTAGAACCATTTGTTGCAAACTAAAAATAAATAAACGAACGAATGAATAAATTATTGTAAATTTGTGGGATTTTTTCCTGCATTGAAATTTTGATGATGTAATATTGTATCATGTGACCATATAATATTGCATTGTAAACAAGTCATTACACACACATATTCCTGCCCATGTATGTATGCATGCTGGACTTCCCAACAATGTGCAAGATGCTCACCTACCAACACTTGCTTGTTAAGACCTGTCAGAGGACTTAATCACTGATCAGTTATAACCTGCATTTTGTCTGTTTATTTGGGAAATAATGTAATCACTATGACTTTAGTTCTGTTACACAACAGATGAAACATGTCCGAAAGGTTTTCCAAAATTTTCTTATCTTCTTTTCTTTCCTTATGTTTCCATTCCCCCCTTATTTTTACTCAACTCCAGGCAATTGCACCCAAGACTACTACACCTCTCCTGGATTGTTCCAGTGCCCCTCAAGGGACAACATCACCCACTTTGGGAAACTCTGGTAGAAGAATGGAGGTATATTTCTAAGGGCCAACTTGTGGCTATTCACATTCATCATGTATGTATCATCTCTTACACATTTCCTGAACACACATATCCCTTACTCATGTTCTTTTGTCAACAAGAAGTATGGGAATATGTTACAGAACTGAAATGAGAAGGCAAATAACAGTTGCTACTTGCTCTGAAATATTCTGTCTACTTCTGGACTTTGCAGGGGAGTTAGTAAGAGGATCAGTTGATTACATATCTTTAGAACATTGCTAAGGGTGACAAAAAGGAAGTTAAATACTACTATGTGGTAAATGGCAATGGAAACACAGGTGGATTCAGCGACTGCTCAAAGAAAGGCAATGTTTATAGTGAGTGCATAATCTGAGTATGAATCTTGCAGTGAGAGTAAATACAGGCAAGTGTGAAGTCTACAACCTCTGGACACTACTTCACTCAGTTGGCCAGTAGTCATTTGGTTTTGTTTGTAATCAAGATGAGGGAAATGGTTTATTCAGGATAATCCTAGTTTGTTGTTGTACAGTTATCTCAGGCATGTCTGACTCTTCATGACCCTATTTGGGGTTTTCTTGGCAAAGATACTGGAGTAGTTTGCCATTTTGTTTCTCTAGCTCATTTTACCAACAGGGAAACTGAGGCAAACATGGTTAAGTGACTTGCCCAAGGTCACACACCTAGAACGTGTCTGGGGCCAGATTGCAATTCAGAAAGATGTCTTCCTGACTCCAGACCCACTGTCTATCCATTGCACCAGCTGGCTGCCCCTGCTCCTAGTTAAACCAGATAAAAGTTCCAACTGATCCCAATGACTACTTCTTCCTCCTTCTCCACTTATTTTTTTTCTCCAGAAAGGAGATGTGCCTAGAATAACAGAATTCATTGCAATTATGGCTGAGTCCATTCAGCAAGACAGTAGGGAAATCCCACGCCAACTGAAAAGAAACAAAACTGTTTCAAGTATCCCCTTAGACTTTCAACTCTGATATGTGACCACCATTGGACACTCAAACTCTTTGAAACTTCTTAGGAAACCCAGCAGCCCCTCAGTGTCTGTGGCTATAATTAAAATTCAA
The DNA here is from genome assembly GCA_028646595.1 of Phalanger gymnotis. Taxonomy (NCBI): domain Eukaryota; kingdom Metazoa; phylum Chordata; class Mammalia; order Diprotodontia; family Phalangeridae; genus Phalanger; species Phalanger gymnotis. The sequence continues at coordinate 136,223,590 of CM053624.1, forward strand.
CATTACTGCTACCCCTATTTTCACAGTTTCCAGGGATGGTGGGCAGTTGGAGGATGTAGGAAAGAGGGTTCTGCCCAACAATCATGGTTGAACATTTACTATGTGTCACACTCTGTACTAAGTGCTAGGGATAAATAGTCCCTACCTGCAAGGAGTATACATTCTGATGAGGAAGACAGCATATAAATAATTAGGTACGTACAAGTTATATACAAAGTAGATGAAAGGTAGTCTGAATGGAGAAGAGTTTAGCATCTGAGAGGATGAGGAAAGGCCTTTTGCAAAAGAGATATGAACTGAGTCTTGAAAGAAGCCAAGGAAACCTAGAGACAGAGGTGGGAAGCGGGGAGAATTCCATAGTTGGAAGACAGCCGATACAAAGCATCAAGATGAGAAATGCGGTGTTCAAGGAATAACAGTATAAAGTTCGTGGAAGGGAACAAAATATAAGATGAAACAATAGAAAGAGATCAGTTTATGAAGACTTTTAAATGTCAAACAAAGGAGTTTACATTTGATCCTAGAGGGAATAGAGGAATTCACTGGAATTCATTGAGATGGAATTGGAGAAATGACATGGTCAAACTAATGATTTAGAGAAATTGCCTTGGAGGCTGATTAGATCGTGGTAAGATACCACATGTAGAGTGAACAATTAGAAGGCTATTGAAATTGTCAAGTCAAGATGTGACAAGGACCTGAACTAGGGTGGTGGCTATGTGAAGAAAGGACATGTGAAGGCAGAAATGATAAGCTTTGACAAAGGATCGGTTATGGGAGGTAAGAGTGAGGAATGGAGGATGACACTTTGCTTATGAGCCTGGGTGACTGGGAGTACAGTAATGTCTTCAACAACAATAGGGAAATTTAAAATAGGTAATGTCTTCAACAATAATAAAGAAATCTAAAGTAAGGTTTTGGGGAGAAGATAATGAGCTCTGTTTTGGACATCTTGAGTTTGTGATGTTTGAAATGCCCAGACCAGAGAAACATATTTTAGAGAGACATGGTTTTTTTTTGGGGGGGGGGAGGGAGTTGGAGTTTTGTTTTGTGAAGGAGAGAGCCTGAGGAGCGCAGGTGACAATAACCTGAAAACAGAATTTTATAGCTTAAAGGGACCTTAAGGGTCCTCTGATCCAATTCCTTTCACCTTACAGCTAAGGAAACTCAGCTGGAGATGTTGTGAGTCAGACTAAAACCTCAAACTGTGCTAGCCCTTTGCACATACATACTTGGAAGAATCTAAGCCTGTGGGAGATTTTCTAAAACTGCCCTCTAACCACCTTTGTTAGTGTTGTAATCCTTTGAATCAAAGAAACTATCCCAACAGACATAGACTTTCAAGGAGGGTGTCTTTCCTTTAACAATGAGAATCTAGTAGTGACATCCTAGGAAGCCAATGCCAGCCCTTCAAAGACTATTTATATCATATTTCTGATAGAGCACTTGTCTATCTAAAAAGTGTTCTTGTGTATGCCTTACAGGATGCCTACTCACTCGTCCTAACTTTGGAACTTCTGATATGCAAAGCTCTGGCTCATCCACTATTGGGTCATATTCTCAGCTTGGGTTTCCTGAAATCCTATGGAGAATCTGCACTATTAGCAGATCCAAAAGACTGGATTTTAGAAGGCAGTTTCAGAAAATCTGACAAAGGTCAGTAAAGTGAGGAACTGAACTGATGGGAAAAGAAATGTATTAGTACACAAAGGAGGAATGCTTCCTGGTAGCAGCTTCAGTTTACCTACAGTATGAATTTAGCTTAAGTAGTATAGCTTTTCAGAACACCTTAGAGTACACAGCTGATCAGCTGCTACTGATTCTGTGGCATTTTAATGAACTAATGGGATACAGTCTGCAAAAACTCCAGTTGAATGTCGAATGCCACATATGTAGGGTCATGTGCAGCCAAAGAGTCCCCCCATAGAGCAGGGTTTTGTGTATTCAACTTGAGCCAGATGGAGGTAGCTGAGACAATTTTTATTATTCAGTGTACAACAGAAGAGGAGGCAATTCAGTCAGATGCTGTTATTTGGTCTGCAACAGAATGAGGAGACAGAATTGGGGCAGCTAGGTAGTGCAGTAGAGAGAATTCTAGGCCTGGAGTCAGAAAGATTCATCTTCCTGAGTCCAAATCCAGCCTCAGATATTTACCAGCAGTGTGACCCTGGGCAAGTCATTTAGCCTTGTTTGCCTCGGTTTCCCCATCTGTAAAAAAGCTGGAAAAGGAAATAGCAAACCACTCTAGTATCTTTGCCAAGAAAACCCCAAAGGGAGTCACAGGGAGCTAGACTGAAAATGACTGAACAATAACAAAAGAATGGGGAGGGGGAGGGTAATTCAGTGAAAGGGCACATTCTGGTAAATTTCAAGATTGTCTTTCTTGAACTCTAATCATACCCTTGTCGCCTCACCCCAAGGTTTTAGCACTCTTCATACCTGTAATCTGCTTTACATAAACTTATAGCCTCTCCCAACTAATGATGGTTATACAATTAGGGTCACAGCTATCAAACCATCTAACCTAGTTCTATTTGCACTTTCTCTGATCGATCTCTCTCTCTCTTTCTCTCTCTCTCTCTCTCTCTCTCTCTCTCTCTCTCTCTCTCTCTCTCTCTCCCCCTCTGTCTATATGTGTGTGTGTGTGTGTATGTATATAAAATTTATCCACACACATAATTTTGGAGGTAGAAAGAATATTAAAGAGTCTGACCTTCTTGGCCCAAACAGGACAGGTATAAAGAGATTATCAGGGACCTGGAATTTCTGCAGTGTAAAACACAACCACCTTCCTGCTCCTCCCTGGCCAAAACCTGAGTTTTCCAGGCTGCCAGATGAGGGTGGGATTGGCTGTTAGTGTAGGAATGGAAGATTTGGGCCTATGGGAAAAGCCTGGGTTAAAGACCTCATCATTAATAAAGAAAATTAAAACAGGAGAGAGTTTAGGGGAAAAGATAATACATTCTGTTTTGAACGTTTAAGATGCCTACAGGACATACAGTTTGAGATGCCAAATCCATGATTCTGGGAACTTGCCATACATCACATTCTCTATGCAAGATTGTTATCCAGACCTCCCCCTGCTGCTAGAATCATAAGCTCCCCTCACTTATCTTTTTTATTGCTTTAATAAAATTATTTTTGCTACTATGTTTTGGGTCCTGTTGCCATGGTGTTTCCCATAACCCTCAAACGTAGGCTGTCCAGGCTATTTACAGCAAGTCACTTAACTTGTGTGGGTTTAAATGTCCTTATCTGTAAAATGAAAGGACTGTACTATATTCTTTTTAATGTCCCTTCCAACTCTAAAACCTTATGACCTTAAATAGTGCTAGCTTGCTACCAAGAGAAATCAGTAGATAAAGCATTTATTAGGTACTTTCTATGTGCCAGGCATCGTGCTTAGTGCTGGAGATACCAAAAAAACCCAAAAACCAGTTCCTACCCTCAAGCGGTTTGTATGCTTATGGGGGGAGGGAAGATGCCATATGAAGAGGAGCTAGAAAACGAGTGGGAAGGCTTCTGGGGAGGAGGTGGAAAAACACGGAGTTACGAATGGACCACAGAGTCAAGTGAGTATGCAAGTATGCATTGGCTAGGTACTTCATACAGTGGTAGTTGGGATCAGAGACTCAACAATCATAAGAGAGAACTTGGAGGGATATAAAGTATTTATTTTAAGAACCCAGGGCCTATATACTATGCTTCCTGTCTGCCAAGCACTATTTCAACAATCTGGCTAGCAGCTGATGTGGTGGTAAAAAAACAACAACAACCAGCTCACAGAATGCTATAAGCCCAGGTTCTTTTGATCTGCTTTACCAAGGAAAGCAGCGTTAAGGGGTTAACAATCTTACTTTAATCCAGCATACAAATATCATTCACTCAGTTCGGGGGAAAAATCCAAACCATGAACTACAGAGCAAATACAAACAAATTACAAACATCAACAGACAGACCTTGTCTGATTCAAATACCAATTCATAGTTACCAGAGTTTAACCAAGTCCAAACATCCAGGCAAGCTGGGGGGCTCTTAACTACAGCTGCCTGGAGTTTCCACATCAGCCCGCCACCAAGAGTGAGAGCTTTAAGCAAATAGCTCTGTCTTCCCTTTTTATTCACTCTTTAGCCATCATCAAATGTCATCTGAGTGACCAGAACTTAAGCTCTTAGTATTGGCTCTGGAGTTAGCTCCTCCCCCTAGGACCTTGAGGGATTCTCCTCCACATCCACTTAGCACCTAATAGCTAGGGGTTTGGGGCCTACTTGGGATCGAAGATATAATCGGACCTCCCTTCATTGGCCCCACCAGGAGCCCCACCTTAGTTACCAATTTACACCCACATAGGCTTAGCACCTAATAGGGGTTTGGGCCTGGGGCTTAGCACCTAGTAAGACTCAATCAAAGACAATTAATCATTTTAAAACAGTAAGAAAGTCCCAACTTAATTGATATTACAGTTGTTCACATTAAGGTCCCAAGTAGGGTCAAAGATTGATTTTTCACATTTTTCCCATCTTCTTCCTTCCATCAAAACTTTCCTGATATGTTTCAACCCTTTCTTATCCTGCTTTTTACTCCTCTATTAACCAATTTAAATGTATATATTAGTTGGAATGAATATATACTAAACTAAGAGGAGCACTAGATTGTTTTGTATAATGGATTAAAGCTTTGTGGCTACAGAAGGTCTCTAACTATAAATGGGTGCTCTGGTGCTCCTCATATCTTATGACATAGACACCTGTGGACTCTGCCTACTTAAAGAGAACCCTGATAGCAGAATATTAAGGATGAGTTAAGAATGTTTCAACAGCACACAGATACACCCTGGCCTTAATGGCCATACTTTCTGCTGGTTCTACTTCTAATGGAGGGCTTCTTTCTGAGCCATGATGACTATGGGTAGAGGAGAGAAGAGAAAACTGATAGAGTGATAGAAAGGAGACAGGTGGAAGCAGCCTATGTAGCTATGACAAAAGTAGCTATGACAAAATTCAAACTTCAACACTATTTGAGCCTAGACTATCTGCTTATGCATTCACAAAATGTATATAAAGGTCACATTTTGTAAGAGCAATAGGGCCTTAATCAATGAATTCCCAAGCATTTGTTAACCACCTGCTATGTCCCAAGCACTGAACTAAATGGTGGAAATACAAGTACAAAGAATGAAATGACCCCTCCTCACAAGGAAATTATATTTTAATGTAAGATAAGATGATTTTAGATATTTATGCATATATCAACACATGTATGTATATACACACAAATTAAATATGTAATATTAAAATAATATATGATATAATTATAATATAATTATATATAACATATATAAGCTTTTGTAGAATATATAGTATATATATATAATATAATCATATACAGGATAAATATAAAGAAAATAAATACAAACAAATACAAAATATAAATGCAAAATTGGGAAGATCAGCAAAGATATTTTGTAGAAGATGGTGCTTGAACTTTTATCTTCAAAAAAGTGAAAGGAGTCAGATGTGAAAGAACTTGTGGAGGTCAAAAGGGCAAGACTTTGCAACTGATTGAATATGTGGGTTGAGCAAGAGTGAGCCGCCAGGGCTGACTGGCTTTCCTAATTATTTTATACACTGAGTACAGTTGCTCTAAAAAGAATCTTACTGAGTCCACTGAATTAGTTGGTGGCATTTGTCAGCAGCATGTATGGTTTTCCCCAGGGATTCATTCACCTTCCGTTGTCATAGAGAAACAATTCACTTGATGGTCTTAAGCATCAGTAGCTTGGTGTTACCAGTCAGGTTTTCAGATTTTGTTAAATTCCATACTTGTTCACTGTAATGAAACAGTGGACCCTAAGGGCTTTCCTTTGCCCGTACCTCAAGTAAACAGAGCCATGTGGAGACGGGAATAGCCATACCCATCTTCATTCCTTTTCCCTCCATTGTAATGGCAACAGCTTAGGGATGTGTTAAATGCAGAAGGTAAGTATGTAAGCATGGCAGGAGGTCAGAAAGAGCAGCCTGGGGCCAGCTGTTCCCAATTACTGCCTCTAGGGGAGTGATTGAAAATAGTATATATAAATAACAAAACAACAACAACACAGTTCACTGATACTGGTGATGTGAAAAGACCAGGCAATTTGTTCCCCAATAGTTTGCAGTGTACCTAGGGAAGAAACCACTTGGAGCCCATCTATCTATTAGACAGCTCTTCACCTTTTTTTTCCCTCTGCCACTCCCCAGTACCAGGGAAGTACAGTACTCCCCAGTTTACAGAGCTCTAAGTCTCTGTTACCTCAATCAAGGAATCATAGGAGATCTTGGAGATGTTTCTCCAAAAAGACTAACTCCTAGATTCTGTCTTGAACTCTGGGGAGGGCTAACTCTGAAAATTAACTCAGCTAGTGAATTCTGTGGAAACATCTCACATAAATCTACTTCCTGTAGTGCCCCATTTCCATTTGTCCTGATCTATGTCTTGCCAGTGGACCCAGAGGGTTCTGGAAAAAGAGTGAGGCTGGTGCTCCCTGCCTCACTTAAATCCAACTCATTTGCATGTCAAGATATCACCTTCCTGATGCCATTGGTCCTTTTAGAGAATAGACAAACAACAACAAACTTCTTGTGATACTAGCTCCTACTCATCCTTATTCACATCAGATTGGGTGTAAATGGCCTGCCCTTACTCCTTTTCAAGCTTCATCTCTAGGCTATTCAACTCTTCTCCTCCCCAGGCCCACCTGACCAAGTTCATCAATCACTTATTTCACTTCAATGTGTACTTTGAAACCCTGCTCTATTATCAAAAAGTGCCCTACATACATGAACTTTTCAGCCAACATTCTGTCGGCCTCTCCTTTGAACAGTAATCTGACTCTTCCTTAATGACACCATTTCCCATGTAGCCTTCTGCCTTGGGGGCATGGCTTGTTTTGCTTCCACAAAGGGCAAGAAGGAAAGGCAGGGACACTCCCCACTGTTACTTCCACACCATTTGTCTATTAACGTCCCTTAGGGAACATTTTTTCATTGGAGATCAATGCAATTTCTTTGTAGTACCCTTGCCCTATCCTTCTCTCCCCAATCTATTGACCTCAGGGGTCACTCTCTCCTAACTTTTCAATGACTCAAGTACTTGGTTTATGGTCTTCTTTTCTATATTATCTTTATTATTATCCTTGAATACTTCAGACTTTAGGAATCATTTTCACAGTCCTCCTGAGTACCTGTCTGCATAATCCATTGATGTCCTCAACTCCAGCCATATTCTCCACCTCACTTGACTAACACACCTGCTTAATCACATCATAGAATATACCATCAAATACTTCCAAGGTCTAAAACTTTGAAATTAAAATATACATCCATAGCCTCCTACTATTATCTGTCCAATCTCTTAGAGACAATAAACCTTGTCTTTATCACCATTTGATCACAGTATTACAAGATACTAAGTTTAGAGTAGGCAACTAGGTGTAGCAGTGGATAGAGAGCCAGGCCTGGAGTCAGGAAAACTCATCTTCCTGAGTTCAAATCTGGTTTCAGACATTTACTAGCTGTGTGACCCTGGACAAGTCACTTAAGCCTGTTTGCCTCAGTTTCCTCATCTGTAAAAGGAGCTGGAGAAGGAAATGGCAAACCGCTCCAATATCTCTGCTAAGAAAACCCAAAATGGGGTCAATGAGTCAAACACAAACAAAAAATAACTGAAAAAA
>CM053624.1:136236300-136282626 GCA_028646595.1 Phalanger gymnotis
AGTCATAGGCTCTCACCTCTGCAAAGAAGAGGAGGCACATTCTCATATCTCCTGTTTGGGGCCAAGCTGGATTGCTCACTTTCAATCATGGCATTCACTTTCAGTTGTTTTGTTGTTGGTGTTCCTTCCAATTGCATTACTGTAGTCATTATGAGTCAAATGAGATTTTAAAAAAATTCTTTAGGATTTTATTTTTCCCCAGTTGCATAAACTAAATGCAAAAACTGTTTCAACATTTGTTTTTGTAACTTTGAGTTCCAAATTTTTCCCCTTCCTCCCTCATCACTAACCCCCACTGAGAAGGCAAACAGTTCAATACAGGTTATGCATGTGTAGTCATGCAAAATATTTCCATAATAGTCATGTTGTGAAAGAAAATACAGACCCCCCCCAAAAAAAACTCAAGAAAAATAAAGTAAAAAAAAGCGAGATTTTTTTTAAACTGAAGTTTTATATTGAGTAAAATGAGGGAATGGTGTACAAGTATAATAATACTATTTTATTGTAAGACACAACAAAGGGGATGGTTTCAGAGAAACCTGGGAGGACTTGTATGAACTGATACTGAGTAAAGTGAAAAGAATCAGGAGAACAATTTATGCTATAGCAACAAAACTGTAAAAAAAAAAAATAAACAATTTGGAAAGACTTAAGAACTGTGGTAAATGTGACTTCTATCTGCCTCGGTTTCCCCAACTGTAAAATGGGGATAACAATCGCATCAACTTCCCAGGGTTATTATAAGGTTCAAATAAGATCATGTTGGAAAAGCTCTTAGCACAGTGTTTATCACACAGTAAGTGCTATATAAATGCTAGCTGTTATATTATTACATACATACCTATTGATTTGCATGGTATCTCCTTCATTAGAATGTAAAGTCCTTGACATCAGGATTTTTTTTTCTCTTTCTATATCCTGGGATTAAATGCATGGCACTTAGTCAGCTTTTAATAAATGCTTGTTGGCTCTGAATAAAAGACTTATGAAAAGATTCCTTATCCAATAAATATACTCGTAAAAAGTGAGTGTCAGTTTGATATAAAAAGTTGGAACCTCTATCCTACAACCTCTATCCTTGGTGAATTCTAGCTGAATGAGAAACTTAAATATTTTTTCAAGAAACTCTAAAAAAGATGGAAGAAAAATATGTAAGGGAATTTTTTTAACTCAACGAATGAAAGGAATTCTTAGGGACATGTTTTACTGCATTCAAACAAATAACACAAGAATAATATAATTAGAAAAAATTAATTTGGGGAAACATTAACATTAAATATGACAGTTACAAGCTTAACATCTAAGTCATATAAAGAACTATTAAGAACAGTTAAGAACACGTAAAGAACAGTCTACAATTGACAAATGTTAAGAATAGATGATTTTCAAAAAGGAAAACACGAAGTGTTAATAATCCCCTGAAAAATGCTTAACTTCATTAATAATGAAAGATGCAAATTAAAACAACTTTAAGATACCACCTCACATACATCAATTGGCAAAGGATTTAAAAGCACTGAAATGTAATGGTTGCTGTGTTGAGAAGAAATAGATACATTCATTGGTGGTAGAATTACAAACTTGTAGAACCATTTTGGAGAGCAATCAAAATGAATGAATAAATGAGTGAATAAGCATTTATTAAGGACGTGGTATGTGCCAGCCATTGTGCTAACCTCTTAGGAAAAAGGAATGTAGTATTTGCTCTCACGGAGCTCATACTCATTGAGTCAAACAACACTCAAAGTTCAACTGCAAGGCCGGTGGAAAAGCCTGGAAATTCTAAAGGTGAAGCAGTGGTTCAGATAGAAAGATGTAGTGCTTCTTAGGCTACATTACTAGGTCAGATGACTGTCAGGAGTCTGGATAATGCAGAGGCAGAGCAGATAGTGAAGTTTTGAGGTATTGGGAGAATGACAATAAGTCCTGGTTGTCTTCCGTCTTGTTGGAAAGAATAGATTTGGTCACTCCCATGTTGTCCAGGGCATGTGAGCATTTAGTAAACCTACATGAGTTCTGGGAGGCCTGAATCTGAAGAGAGGAACAAGGGAGGAAGGAAAGTAGGGAGAAGAATGCCCCTGGTGGTAGCAGGCCATCCCAGCTCCCAGCCATCCTGGATAGAGAGTACAAAGTAAAAGTTATAAAAATAGTGATTTCTTTCAACCTAATAATTCTATTATTGGTAATGTGCCATTGATGTATTGCCAAAAACAAACAAAAAAAGACATATCTACTCAGTGACATTTGTATCAGCATTATATATGATTACAAAAGGAAAAAAAAGGAAAAAGAAAATGAAAAAAAACCTGGAAGCAACTAAAATATTGAGCAATATAAGAAAGTTTAAATACATTTTAGCACATACATATACCAGAATATTGTTACATTTAAGGGAAATTATGAGTAATGGGAAGACATTTGGAAAGACCTTTATAAAATAATGTAAAATGAAAAAAAAACCCAGCTAAAATAATGGAGAATAAACTAGCTACAAGCATCTGAAGAAAAATGTATGAGAACAAATAGAAAAAGAATACTGCTTGAGTCTTAAAGTGACTGACAAACATCGTGACACTTTATGAATTGAAATTAATTTAAATGTTAATAGTGGCTAAGCTACTTTAGTTGTCCATTCCAGTCAACGAAGATTTATTATGTGCATACTGTATACCCGACACTGTGTGCTGGCACTGATATTCAATGTTAAACATTTAACTCATAAAATAAACCATCTATGTACCTAAAACATATATGTTTTGCCTCAGTTCTTCATCTATTTTTGCTTATTTTTTCTACCCTCCCTCCATTCCAAGATGGCATATATTCTGATAGCCTCATTCCCCAGTTAGCCCTCCTTTCTTTCACCCCACTCCCTGCCCCACCCCTTTTCCCCTTACTTTCTTGTAGGGCAGGATAGATTTCTATGCCCCGTTCCCTATATATCTTGTTTCCCAGCTGTATGCAAAAAACAACATTTTTTTTAGGCATCTGCTTTTAAAACACTGAGTTCCAAATTCTCTCCCCTCTTCCCTTCCCACCCACCCTCTCTAGGAAGGCAAACAATTCAACATAGATCGCACATGTATCATTATGTAAAACACTTCCACAATGCTCATGTTGTGAAAGGCTAACTGCATTTCCTTCCATCCTATCCTGTCCCCCTTTATTGAATTTTCTCCCTTGACCCTGTCCCTTTTCAAAAATGTTTGCTTTTGATTACCTCCTCCCTCTATCTGTCCTCCTTTCTATCACCCCCCTTTTTTATCCCTTTCCCCTTACTTTCCTGTGGAGTAAGATACCCAATTGTGAGTATGTTATTCCCTCCTCAAGTTGAATCTGATGAGAGTAAGATTCACTCATTCCCCCTCACCTTCCCCATCTTCTCTTCCAACAGAATTGCTTTTTCTTGCCACTTTTATGTGAGATAATTTACGCCATTCTATCTCTCCTTTTATCCTTCTCTGAATATATTCCTCTCTCACCCCTTAAATTTATTTAATTTTTTAAGATGTTATCCCTTCATATTCAGTTTATCCTGTGCCCTCTGTCTATATTCCCTTCAACTCACTTAATGTTGAAAAAGGTCTCATGAATTACACACATCATATTTCCATGTAGGAATATAAACATAACAGTTCAACTTTAGTAAATCCCTTATGAATTCTCTCTCTTGTTTGCCTTCCCATGCTTCTCTTGATGCTTGTATTTGAAAGTCAAATTTTCTATTCAGCTCTGGTCTTTTCATGGAGAAAGCTTGAAAGTCCTCTATTTTACTGAAAATCCATATTTTGCCTTGGAGCATTATACTCAGTTTTGCTGGGTAGGTGATTCTTGGTTTTAATCCTAGCTCCTTTGACCTCCAGAATATTATATTCCAAGCCCTTCAATCCCTTAATGTAGAAGCTACTAGATCTTGTGTAATTCTGATTGTGTTTCCACAATACTCAAATTGTTTCTTTCTGGCTGCTTGCAGTATTTTCTCCTTGACCTGGAAACTCTGGAATTTGGCTACAATATTCCTAGGAGTTTTCTTTTGGGGATCTTTTTCAAAAGGTGATCGGTGGATTCTTTCTATTTCTATTTTACCCGCTGGTTCTAGAATATCAGGGAAGTTCTCCTTGATAACTTCTTGAAAGATGATGTCTAGGCTTTTTTTTTTTTTTGATCATGGCTTTCAGGTAGTCCAATAATTTTTAAATTATCTCTCTTGGATGTATTCTCCAGGTCAGTGGTTTTTCCAGTGAGATATTTCACAATGTCTTCTATTTTTTTCATTCCTTTGGTTCTGTTTTATAATGTATTGATTTCTCATAAAGTCACTAGCTTCTGCTTGCTTCAATCTAATTTTTAAGGTGGTATTTTCTTCAGTGGTCTTTTGGACCTCCTTTTCCATTTGGCTAATTCTGCCTTTCAAGGCATTCTTCTCCTCATTGGCTTTTTGGGGCTCTTTTGACATTTGGTTTAGTCTATTCTTTAAGATGTTATTTTCTTCAGTATTTTTGGGGTCTCCTTTAGCAAGTCATTGACTTATTTTTCATGGTTTTCTTGCATCACTCTCATTTCTCAACCCAATTTTTCCTCTACTTCTGTTACTTGCTTTTCCAAATCCTTTTTGAGCTCTTCCATGGCCTGAGACCAATTCATGTTTTTCTTGGAGGCTTTTGATGCAGGTTCTTTGCCTTTGTTGACTCCTTCTGGCTGTATGTTTAGATCTTCTTTGTCACCAAAAAAGGAATCTATAGTTTGAGTTTGAGCCTGCATTTGAGTCTGAGTTTCTTTTCGCTGCCTGTTCATGCTCCCAGGAAACTATTTGACCTTTCAGCTTTTTGTCAGGATATGACTGCTTGTAGACTAGAGAGTACTTTGTTCCAAGCTTTAGGGTCCAAGAAATGCTGTTTTCAGAGCTACTTCTACTCCACTGTCACCTCAGGCTCTGTCACAGCAGCGCTCCTCCTCCCCCAAGAACCACCAACCAGGACCGCAATGCAGATCCAAGCAGGACACAGCAACAGAATCTGCCTTTGTGCCCACAAAATATGCCTTGCACTCCTGCTCTGATCTGCTGCTGGATTCCTCCCATTGTGTGAGCCAGGGACTCAGGAAGCAGCTGTTGCTGTAGCTCTGGAAGCAGCCTCAGCAACTTCCTGCTGCTGCCACTGCCACCACTGTACCACCTCCGCCACCCCCAGGGCTGGTGGCCAGACTGCTCTGAACTTGATACCACAGTTTCGCTCTAACCTGCTTTTTGGAATTTGTGAGTTGAGAAGTCTGATAACTGCCACAGCTCACTTATTCATGGCCCCAAGGCCTGGTCTGGCTGTCTGACTCTGGGTCTGGTCTGTCCTGGTGCCCACTCCACTCCCTGCACCATGCAATAGACCCTTACTGGTGACCATCCAAGCTCTCCTTGGCTGGAGACCTGTTTCCCTCTGCTATTTCATGGGTTCCACTGCTCTAGAATTTGTTCAGAGCCATTTTTTACAGGTATTTGGCAGGATTTGGGGGAGAGCTTAAGCAAGTCCCTGCTTTCCAGCTGCCATCTTAGCTCTGTCCCCTAACATCTCAGTTCCTTGGCTATAAAATGACCTAGAGGAAGAAATGGCAGGCCAATCCAGTATCTTTGCCAAGAAAACCCCAAATGGGGTCATGAAGAATCAAACAAGACTGAAACGACTGAACGACAACATCCTTCGAATGATACATACGTGTTATATAATGTTCTAATGTAACGGGGGCTAGCCAATAGGGGTCTAGTCTTTCCAAAATGCATAATCTGCTCTGCCTGCTGTCAACTTACATGGTCTTTCCGGGAACCCGCTGCCAGAAATGCATATGGAAGTATAATTGAGGAACTCTATCCTCCACTTTGAAACATATGCAGCACATAGAACCTACATCAGATGGCTGAGTTTCTCAATGAGGTGGGAGGAGAGGGAGAGAATTTGGAACTCAAATTTTTAAAAAATAAATGTTGAAAATTGTTTTTACACATAATTGGGGAAAATACAATTAAAAAAGAAAAGCAAGCCGTGCATGATAAACAACTTCATATATAATTATGCATATGAAAATCATAATTTAAAATTTTTGTTTCTTAAATTCAGAATTATAATAAAGCAATAAGAATAGAAAAAAGAAAGAAACATGTGCAGGTATTCCATGACTGTTTCCTATCCACTTACTACATGGTGAGGAAAAGTACTGAGCCGGAATTCAGTTAGAGTAAAAAAGTTACAAACAGATGAAAGCACATTCTCTTTAGCAGCCTTTCAGTGAGGATGAACCTTCTGGAGGAGGTGGGGGGCAGGGCAGCTACTTTGCATTGTCTTCTCACCCAGGAAGCCATGTGGCTGTGGATGCGTGGTGCTTGTGTTTCTTTTCTACCTGTTCTGTTGATTTTTCCCTGCTCTTAGGTGAATGACTAGAAGATATGAAATGAAACAAGCTACGATCTTGTGAGATTTGAAAACCTGGAAGAGACACCAAAGGTCAAGCAACAGGAATCAATGGTAGACATCTTGCTCGTACATAAGAGACTGGCACTTCTACCTTTAACCACTTTGGACAATTTAGATTCAGCCCAGGGTTCTGAACTAAGCAATTCTCCAGGAAATGAGCTGTCATACCTCCCAAGATCAGAACTAGACAACTGTGAGTAAGGATGGCAGGGAAAAAGATGAGATACCTGCATCTTTTGTATCCTTTGTCCTCCCAACTAATTATCATAAAGTCAATAATGCATACTAACAAATAAGTTAAAGGGATTTATCTTGAAATCCTGGGCCAGGCTTATAGAATATTATTGTATATACAGTAAGATCTTGCTGGTGTCTTTAAAGCTGTTTTGTGATATCAAGTCAAATGTGTTTTTGCAATCAACGAATAATAAAACCAATAAGAATTTGTATTTATATTTGTATCTTTATACCTTTCCATCAATTGTTTAACTGCAGAGATGTGGTCTGTTAGAGGAAATTGTTTACATCTGTGGTTTTTAAAAACCACATTTAACAACAAAGAAATGTACAAAACATAGATCTTAAATGAACTACTTAGAGATATTTCAGGGGTTATTGGTGAGATCTTGTGAGATCTTAAAAGGTCAGAACAGTCACCAGAGTTCCAGCAGCTAAGTCCAGAAAGATTCTAGCCGTGGAGAACTTCTATTCTGGTGTTTAAATACATCAAGGAAACCTCAAGTAACCATGGGACTCTCAAAAAAGATTGACCTAGACAAAAAGAGAAAAAGGTCATCAGTGTACACAAAAGATCATCTAAACAGAAAAAAGTATTAAATTATCTTGTGAAAAATGTCAACAACCTGTCAATGAGATATGGTATAAGACTTATAAAGAACTTCAATTATGCAGACATCTGCTAGAGCTCGCTCTCTCTCTCTCTCTCTCTCTCTCTCTCTCTCTCTCTCTCTCTCTCTCTGCTAAAAACACATCAATTTATCATTTAGTGGCCTATTTTAATGATAGTAGCTAGCTTTTATAATTATGTTATATAACATAGTTATAGCTACATTAAGACACATTGTTTTAAGGTTGGCAAAGCCTGTTAAAAATATTATCTCATTTTGTCTCACAAGTACTATGAGAGGCAGGTGTTATTATTATTCCTGTCTTACAGAGAAGGAAGTTGAGGGAGACAGAGGTTAAGAGATTTGCTCCGGATACCTAGTAAGTGCATAAGGTTAGGTCAGGTCTTCCTGATCCCAAGTCCAGCGCCTCAGTTCTATCCTTCAAAAAATGCAAAAGCTGAAAACAGAAGCAATGGGGGAGGAATTGAATTCTGGATCTAATTCTTGCTCACAAGTTGAGGGGACATTTGCTGAAATAATGGGGAGCTCTAAGGACAGGGACAACTCTACCTTAGAATTCATGAGAGGAAAGAAGAAGAAACTCAGGCATAGGCTGATACACTGCCTGGACTTTGGAAGAACATATTTCCAAGGGCTCGGAAAAAAAGATGAACAGAATCCCGTACGTAGCAATTCTGCAGCCCAGGAGGGACAGAAAACTTTCAAGGATGAAATTCAGAAGACATAAAAAGAGCAATTCTGATGGGGAGGAAAAGGAGCAGTTTTCTAAAGAGACTGGTGGGGTTGCATCATTACCAACTTGCCTTTAAAAAAAACATGTGCAAAAGATAAAAGTAAGGGCAGGTAATGGTGGGAAAATAAAAACTGTAGTTTACTCCATTAAGAGCTCTGTCCAGAGTTCTGATGTTCAAGAACTTAGGCAGTATGGAATACTTTTGAAATCATTGAAATAAGAAAAGAAAATAACTAAAGAGGAGAAAACACTATCTTTTGGGTTGGAAGGGATAATGATAACAGATACTGGAAAGAAGGCAGAGTGATACAAGTCCTATTTTGCTTTCAATTTCTTGAACAAGAAAACCAATCTTCTAACTAGCAAGTACTACTCTTAGTCATAGGATCATAGATTTAGAAGCCATTAAGCCTCATTACCTTATTTTACAATTGAAGAAACTGAGGTCGAGAGCAGTTAAGTGATTTGGCCAAGGTCACACAGCTACTAGGTACCTGAGGTAGGATTTGAATTCAAATACTCCTGACTCTAAGCTCAGCTTTCTCTCCACTTTGCCACGTAACTAACTACCTGTGAGATCTTAGACAAGATACATGTCTAAGTGGGTTCCCTCAGAGTCATCATCTGTACAATAACAAGGTCAAGCTGGCTGGCCTCCAAAGTACTCTCCAACACTTGATCTATGACACTATGATCCTCCGAAAAGAGTTAATAATATCAAATTACATCCCAAATAAGTAGAGACATGTTTTTTTTTTAAAAAAAAAAGTATTCAGTAGCTCTTGATGAGTTCAAGTTACCTGACCCAAACAAATTATATCCCAGGGTACTAAGTTAATTGGTAGATGTGTTTGCTGAACCACTGTCTGTGAACATTGAAAGATCATTGAAAGGTGCTATTGGTCTGTAGAGGGGCAAACTATAGGCCAGTCAGCTTGACATCAATTCTTGGCAGAATTCCACAACATCTTATTAGGGGGATAGAAAAGTCAACATCAGAAAAAGGAAACATTGCTAATAGAGAGCTGGCAAAGCTTGAACAGCTCATGCCTGACTAGTCATATGTCCCTTTGTTGTCAGGGCTTCTAGAATGGTACATCAAGGAATGCTGTCGATAACTTTCACCTCTGTCTTAACAAGGCATTTGACAGGATGTTTCATTCTATTGTTTTAGACAACATGAAAGGCTGTGAGCTAAGCAAATAGTCCCTAAAGTAATGGGTTTTGAGAGGGGAGATTTTTAAAGAAACATTACATGAATTCATGGGGGTATAACCAAGAAATTAGAGGGTAGAACGATGTGTTTTATTCCACATTTCTCAAATTAGCCAATGATGGAGTCTGTGACAAACACAATCATATCTATGTTTTACCCATGGCCAACCAACATTCCCCTACTCCTCTTCTACCAAGCTCCCAATCTGTCTCTTTGTAAACTGAGAGTTGGTTTCTATGAGAAGTTATTCATTAACCCTGACCTGGACAACCACAGCAGAAGCTGTGCAAATGAAACTGGGAAAATCTACCTCCTTCCTCTATGTACTCAGAAAAAATAAATTGCTGACAGTGATAGGTACACTATCAAAAAAATTTGGATGCTACTGGCCTAAATAATAGAGTGGTTAGTGGATTCAGAGTCACAGTTAAATAGCCATTAATGGTTTGATATTTTGTAAGACACCTATCCCGGTAGGTGCCCCATCTCCCACAAAAGTTTCTGGTTCCGGGCTCACATGGACTGGGCTCAATCCTGGGGGAACTCTGACTCCAAAGATAAAAGGTAATTTTTCCCCCCTCATACTCTTTGACTCATTATGCCCTCACCTAGAGTTATTCCAGAAAAATCTCCTGTAAAGCTTAGTTTGAGGTAATGCTAACAGAGTCCCTTCTAGAAAAGTTACTCAGTGTACAAATTAATAGGTATCGGATTTCCTCCATGACAAAGGAACCACTTAAAAACACAAAAAGCTCATAGATGCTCACTGACAAATACTTAAAACATTAAATAGTAACCCACAACAAAGGACTCAGAGGAGCTCATAAACAGATACCGAAAACACTTGAGGCATGTGAAGGAACCAGAGAAGCCCATCGTTGATTTAAAAAATTATTTATTTTATTTTTAATTTATGCAATAAAGCAAGCATTTCCATACTACAATATTACTAGCTTTTTAAAAAAATGGTCAAACGTGAAACTGCAAATCTATTATGTACAACTTGCTATTCCTTTTAAATATATAATAAAGTTATCGCGTAAATTTCTTTTTTTTCTTTTTTCCCTTCCCTCACCCCACCTATCCATTTCAGGAATGCTGTGCTCAGCAAAAGAAACAGAAAGCTGAAGTGGTAGCTAGGGATTTGAAATCTTGTTTTAGTATCACCTAACCAAGCAAATATCTTTGCTGCCTTGTTTGTGGAGCCTAATCTCCATAGCTGCACTCCCCCTTCTTTCTTCTACTCCTCAGAAGGCCTGGCTCCTTTCAACTTTGAGCTCAAATTTCACTTCCTATGTAAGGCCTTTCCTGATTCCTCTGACTGCTGTTACTCCTTATTTCCTGAAATTATACAATATCACATTAGCATATTTTTTTAAATTACTTATCTTTGTTCATTCTGTATCCTCCATTAAAAAGCAGGGACTACTTCATTTTTGTCTTTGTAGGCACTTAATAAATGCTTGTTGAATTTAATTGAAGTGAAAGTATTTGAAAGGATGTCATGTCAAAGAAATATTAAACTTAGTGTGTTTCATCCAAGTGAAGTTAGAGTCAGTGGGATTTGCAGAGAGGCTATCTAAGGAATAACTTCCCCAACTTAAACCTATCTGACAGTGAAATAGGCTGCCTTGGGTGACGGTGGGTTCATTTTGACTAAGTGTTGGTGTTTGGTCATTTTTCAGCTATGTGTGAATCTTTGGGATCCCATCTGGGGTTTTTTTGGTGAGAATACTGGAGTAATTTGCCCTTTCCTTCTCCAGCTCATTTTACAGATGAGGAAATTAAGGCAAATAGGTTTAAGAGACTTGCCAAGGGTCACACAGCTAGTAAATGTCTGAGAGCAGATTTGAACTTAAGAAGATGAGTCTTCCTGACTCCAAATCTGGCACTCTTTCCACTGTGCTATCTAGTTTCCCTCTGACTAAACAGAGATCTTCAAGCAAAAGCTGGCTGACCATGTGTTATTTATATTAAACAGAAATAAAGAATTTATTGGGCACTTAAAATGTTCCAGGGACTATGCTAAGCACTGGAGATATAAATATATTGCAAGATAATTTCTAATTCAGATGACCTCTGAAGTTCCTTGTAGTTGTGATACTGTATGATTCCACCTCCTGAGTTCCAGATCAGTGTCTTCCTTCTCATGGTTTCTTTTGAAAAGAATGGTCATCCTACTAATATGGAGGTGAAAATTCATCCAATAAATTGTTACTGTGCGTCACTGATGTCACACATATGCATACACATCATCTAGGGGTGCATTTAGGCAAAATAGTATTAGCTAATTTATAGCTGGCAAAAGCCTTCCAACCCGTCTCTCCAGATACAAGGTGTGGCCAAAAAGAAGATGTCAAATTTATGCAAGGATGGAGAAAATCAACGTTAAGACTTCAGTATCACCTCCGTACTATGGCAGAAAAAACAGAAGTTCTAAGAGTCACGCTATTTAAAAGGATTCTCATTGACAGGTGATTCCCTCAAATCAAGTCAATAGCCTATGAAAGTCAATGATGAGTAAGGCTCAGTGCTTTTGATGAATGAATGAATAAATGAGTTAAATAAATGAATGAAAAAAGCATTTATTAAATATTGACCATGTGCCAAGCACTGTAATGAGCACAGGGGATATAAATAGGAAAGTAAGAGAGTCCATACCCTTTCTAATAGGGAACAACAGCATATATAGGGAGTTATTTTGTTGTTATTAGGATGGTAAATGTACACATAAGGGAATTGTTTAATACAGGATTTCTAGGAGTAATGGTGGTATTCATTATATTACAGTTAAAGAGCTGGAGATCAGAAGTGGTGCAAGCATGTCACCACCATGCAATGGCAGGTAGAATGTATGGCAAGAAAATGGTCCAGGTCAAATATGAAGCATGGCTGGGGTAGGCCTGCATGAGACACTATCTGCAATCAGGATAGAGTAGGAGGACTTACTGTCTGTATTCTAGAATTGAGAGGATTAAAATTGCCCCAGGAGGGTTCAATGTCTGAGTAGATAGTAATGTTGAGTAGTATAGAGTGTTCAGTGATTCTTGCCCCTTATTTTCATTCCTATGAAATGAAATACAAGTTTATTGGGACCAAGAATTCAGCATCCAAAATACTGGAGGTTCTTCCTCTACCATTCCTTGTTGGGAGTCAATATGACTCTGACAGAATCTATTCATTCTGTCTTGAGTCCCAGAAGCATTGAGTTTTCTCAGCGAACAGGGATTTCATGTTAGGACCCTATTTGTCCATATTTCTTTGTGAGTAGCCCGGGAAATAGGACAGAGTTGTCATCTTACTGCTGATGAAAATCAATTCTCTGCTAAGTTGGTTTGCTTATCATCTGGGAGTGCAGCTCTGAGGAATCCCTATCTCTACTTTATTCATATGTAATAGAACCTCTGGGAAATGTAAGAGCTCTCTTTCCCAGTATGTATATAGATAATACTCTGCTAGAGATTGGGTGGACACTGAGTGTAAGATTTCCTTGTCACTGAGTAGCTTACTATGGACTCTAGAAGACAATCTATAAACATGGGAAAACTATGCATATATACATGTGTGTGTATCAGTCGTCGGTGATATTGCCATGTCACTTGAATAAAGAACTATGACAAAATGAAACTGAAAATTAAAATGAAAGATCAAAATAAGCCAGAAAGTTAAGGACCCTATAATTGCATGTATGTGTACATATATATATACATATATATGCACATATATGTATGTGTATACGTGCTTGTATGTGTCTCTGTATTCATATATTGCTATACATACCTATCTATATCTATATATGCATATATAATACATATATACATATATGTATATGTGTGCATATATGTGTATATATGTATATATGTGTGTATATGTATGTATGTGTGTATATATATATACCTCTATGACAACCTAATTTGCAGTTAACCCTATTGACCAAGGAGAGCCACAAGAATACTCTTTGAAGATATAAGTTTGAATTCAAGGGATACACTCTGTTACTGGGGTGACCTTGGAAAAATGCCATCTCTGGACTTCATTTTCCTCAAGTGTAAATTAAGGCAGTTGTACTAGATCAGCCCCAAGGTCTGTTCTTGCTTTAAATCCTGTGATCCTGTAAAAATTTTGGGTAGGAGAATAAAAGTCACAGCTCAGAAAGATGAATTACATATACTCTTTAGAGGCTGGATGAAACAAGAGGAAAAAGATGGAGACATTAAGGTAACTACCTTCAAGAAATTTAGGTATGAGGTAAAAAAAAAAAGTGGGCCTGAATTTGGCTACTGGCAGTAGAAGAGGAAAGGAAGGAACAGATGTAAAAGTTATCATCTGGTCTCAAACTAGTTGTTTAAAGATTTTTGGATGGGGAGTGGGAATGCGAAGTGTGCCGATTAACCACGTAAAACTGTCTGCAGCTCTGAGGAATGGTTTTGTGTCTACTCTGAAGAGCTAGTAGGTTTTATTTCTGCCAAAATTCCCTGTGATATTTTTAAGACATTACTTGCTACCTTCTTCTCGCTTTTGTGAATTTTTTTATGCCACTATAAATGTGAGCTTGGGACAAAAGAACTTGTTTGGATGAAGTTCAGCCCACTTGTGCTAAATCAGAGGTGTGATTGAAGAAAAGCATAAATAATGTCATTTCATCCTGAGAACAGGAGAAGAAGGAGTGGTTCTGGGGCCTTGAGTGACAGTTCAATCTCTTCTAGTCGGTTAATCAGATGACTGTGGGCTGGCCTCAGCTCTTGCTCAAGGGGAAAAGCCTGCACAATGGACTATGGGCTGTGCTGTTTCTCCTCAGAATTTCACTTGGATTCTAGAAAGCATGAGGAAAGGGTAGGTGCTATTGCCATGTTGCTTGAATACAGATTTATGACAAAAGGGAAATGAAAACGAAAAAAAAAGACCAATATAAGCCAAAAGTCAAGGACCTATCATTGTAAAAGCCACACATATTAGACAAATGAGGGAAAATTGGAGGAAGATATGAATTCAGGAATCTTTGCCTTCAGCAGAAGATATTACTGGAGAGAAAAAAAAATAAAAATAAACAGAGGAGACAAAGGGGAAAATTAAATGAACTTATGAGAGTTTTGAACAACTTTTTTTAAAGGTCCATTTAAATTCCCAGGATAATGACTAAAAATCTTTTTCAGAGGGAAGAAGTTTTAGAGGAGGACCTATACTTGAACAAAGAAACTCATAATCTTGACGCCCTGAGTAAACCACAAAAACCCATGGAGCAGTTCAAAGAAGAAGAACTTGAGTCAGCCAGTCAATAAACATTCACTACAAGCCAGATACTGTGATAAGTACTTGTAACAATGTGGCTAGCAGCTGCTATTGGGGTAGAAGACCCAACAAGACCGTCAACAAGAGCTGCCAGCACAGCACAGGTTCTTTGATCTGCTTTTCTAAGGAAAGTAACTGTGAGGAGTTAACAATCTCACTTTAATCACATATACATCTATCATCCGCTTAGTACTGGGGCAAAAGCCAGCACCCTGAACTTCAGAGCAAATACAAACAGAAATTACAAACAGACCAAATCACAATATTCAACAGACAAACTCTGTCTAATCAAGACATCACATACTTAGTTACCAAAAAGAGAAGCACCAACGGGTCTGGGTTAGCAAAGCCGGGGTGGGGGTGGGGGGCAGTTACAACGGCTTGCCCAGAGTCTTAACACTCCTTCCATGAGGGAGCCCCAAAAGTCAAATACCAATCTCAGACCTTATATACCCATCTCAGGGTCTTGGGGCACTTGATTACCTCAGCATTCCAAAGGAGAAGATACCAAAAAGTCCTGCCTTGATTACCATTACATTGTCTTAGTACTGAGAAACACTCCCAGAAAAAAAGATCCCACTTTACCTGCCCCGTTCAAATAAAGGCCAGAATCATTAAAGGCACTTAAGAGAAGAACAGCAAAAAGCTCCACTCTGATTGACACTACAGTACTGGAAAAGATAAGGAAAAAAAAAAACATTGTCCTTGCCTTCAAGCAGCATACATTCTATTGGGGAAAATAACTTGTAAATAACTTAGATACACAGAAGATATATACAAAGTAGAAAAATGTAATCTGAAAGGGAAAGGATGGGGAAGGGAAGAGAAAGGTGAATGAAACCAATATCAATGTGACTTGAAAGCACAGAACACCTTACCTGTGTCCAGCATTTTGCTAAGCACTCATTTGGGTGACAGAAATGTGAGGCGTGGTCCTTGTCTTCAAGGGAGTTGCTGCCATGTTACAAGAGAACAGGCTTAATCATATTACTAATTTTATACCCTTTTTCATCTTGAGTAGCACAACTCAGACAGCTTTTCTTTTTGTCTATATCATTCTCCTGTAATAGAGGGGAAAATGACAAATGAAGCCATACCAGTCATAACTTGGATTCAGGAATCGATTCTTTTCTCTGCTTCTTGTTAGATAAGTATGGAGGAGACCTCAAGAAGAAGGGGTAGTTAGACCCAAAAACATCTTCCTGAATAAACAGAATAAGTGATTCATCATACAGGGTTTACATAGCCTTATCCTAGGGGACATGCCAAGTAGGAACACCATTTGGGGTAGAGACTTGTAGGAGTCTTAAACTTCCTCTGTTCCTTGTTTTTTCATCCTATGGTCCATTAAGAAACGCCCTGGTTTCGTTGGCCCCATAAACACCTTCTTAACCGAAAGTATTTCCCATCCAGGGATGTCTTTATTTCCTTACTAACTGTTGTCGGCATCCCTAGAACTAAAAGTAGAACTTTACAACACAGAGCTTTAAGGAGGCTTCCCAGATTTGTGAACCCAATCTGATTATGCCATTATTTTTTCATCCATCTTCCAAGCCCCTCTCAACATTTATAAATACACAGGTGGTCACATTCATTTACATTAGTGGCGTCAAACTCAAATAGAAATGGGCACTGCTAAATCATGCATGAAGATACCTGCAGGTGTATAATGACTTAGAAAACCACCTATTAATGTTATCTATGTTCTATTTCATTTTTATTTATGTTGTTAAATATTTCCCAATTTCGATTTAATCTGGCACTTGTAGCACTAGAGAGCGTTGTGAGCCACATGAGGCCTGTGGGCTATATGTTTGACCTCTCTAATTTATAGCCTACCAATCTAAAATTTGTACATTTTGAGCTAGGCTGATGTGACAACACTGAGAGGGAAGAAAAAGTTTGCTAGGCAAGGTAACAAAGTAAACATATTTATGAGAGAAAATTTGAAGGATCTAATATTTTAGGTGAAGTTCTTTGTATCTACGTAGTTCTTTGTTCATTACAAAGATTCTTAACTGTTGCTTAAGGCCTTAAAGCTAAACCCCAACATGTATTTTAGATTGCTTACTGTCTTAGGAATGAAAGTAAGGAGTGAGGGAGGGAGAGAATTTGGAACTCGAAAATTTTAAAAATGTTAAAAATGGTTCTTACATGAAATTGGGGAAAAAATAAAATAGTCTTAAAAATTAAGCCCCAGCCACATGTGACAAGTCAAGAAAACCACAAGAATTGAGACCTCAGATCTAAAACTGGAAGGGAACTCACTGGCTATCCTCAAGAAAACTCTCATTTAAATAACCTCAAAGACAAGAAAGTCTGAGCAGGAAGAGAACTTCAAGATTATAAATTTAGAGTGAGAGGCTCCTCAGAGACTATCTCTAACCCTTTCATTTTACAGATGAGGAAACAAGCCCAGAAAGGTTAAATGACTGGCCCAAGGTCACATGGGGGGATAAGTAACAAAGGTAGAATTTTAACTCAGAGTTAATGATTTTTTTTTCCATTCTGCCTCCTGTGTGTACATGAAAATCCAGAAATGCCCAGGAAAATTTTTCTTGTTACAACATAAATCCCAAAGAAGGGAAAAATGACTTTAAGCATTTTCAGACTGGCTCCATATAGACACACCCAGAGTGATGAAATCTTCATGGGAATTCATAAACAAATGCACAGTATTTCTTTTGATCATCCTCTAATGCCAGAATACAAATAAATCTTAGATTCTTCACTTGGAACTGAACTTACCTTTTCCTATTTGTAAAAGGCACCATATATTATTCCAACCTGGCAATTTTTTCCAGTTATTATTTCCCAGGACAGTCTAAATCACCTGTGATGCCAACCATGGGCTCTGTGATCTCTCAGCAAACATCAAGAATTTTGGCTCACCAGCCAAAGTGGGTAGAAGAGAGAGCTGGAGCATTTTGTCACTTTGCAGTGGAAGGTAACCATCTGCAATACACAGTATATACCCCACCCCCATACCACCTGACATCTCCACCACCACCACTACCACCACCGCCACCACCTTTCCAGTTTTCTTCCCTTTCTCTCCTTCAAGAAAATTAAATGACGACAGCTAACGAGCAGTTTTATTTTCTTTCAGCAAAGGTCAGCAATCCCACAGCAGCAAATTAATCCCAATTAGTAATGATATTTTGTCTTGATAAATGATGACACATTTGATTTACTGTGTTTCCAGGATGCAGGCAGCAAATGTTAATGATTGGGTTTGCTGGGAATTTATACTCTTGCTCATTTCCCATTTGCTGATCACTTGCGGATCGTCAAGACTTGGCTGCCTCAACTAATGAACTGACAGCCCCGCAGGAATAATGGTGTGTTCAGCAGCCTCGTTTTTTTTGTGCGCCCATCTGTAGAAATGCAGGTTCCTCTAGAAAACATTCCTAGCAGCCAGGAAGGAGTGATTATGATAATATCAACGTCACTTGTAATTTGTATTTCATTCACTTAATAGCATTTCCAATAAATGCAGCTTTCTGTTCAGAACAAAACTAATTATAGGACATTCAACATTTTAATTTGGGGAGGGGGTCATGAAAAAAAGGCAAACCTAGCTTTTCTTGAGTCCTTAAGATCTTCTAATGACAATGATATATTTCTTTTTACCTCGTGATTTATCTGCAGAGCTGTTACCATTTAAAATTAGAGTTTTGAGGATGTTTCTCATGAGGTTTCAATGTTAGCAAGCACTATTCTTTTATTCATGGTAAACATTCAGACAATTCAAATGCCCTCACCCTCTGATGCCCAGAAAGTATATTTAATCTTGCTGGGACCAGCCTGAGCAAGGTTCTACAAATGTAGACTGACCCACTCCCCAAGAACATAAATTGGGGGTGAGGAAGGGACAACATTGTGCCTACCAACAATGATTCATGTTTAATGAGAAGGTCCAGAAAAAAATCTGGGTCCTCTCTCTGCTGCTGAGTACATCTTTAGCCAATCAGAAATAATCATAAGTGCATAAAATGGCTGCATCTGATAGGTTCAAACTCAAGCCAGGCTGGCCTGGGGGTTGTTTACATGATGCTGTGAGAATGAAATATGATGGGCCATTACCCATCCCCATTCAGGAGACATTAACATCTGAAAGCCCATTTGGAATCTCCTTCAGGGGAAATGAGCATTTTCCCCTCATTTTTAATCATTGTTCTTAATATCAACTAATATAAAATCAATAAACTTCACTACTGTTGCCTAAAGGGACACTCAGTATTGTGGCAAATCATTGGCTCCATATTATTTGCCAACAACATCCGTGGCCCTCTGGCTTCCTGAGGCTGTTGGCACCCCTCAGTAAAAATAAAGAATGTCCTTTTTTATTCTCTGATGATACTGACATTCTCAATAGTCCTCTCTCTCTCTCTCATTCTCTCTCTCTCTCTCTCTCTCTCTCTCTCTCTCTCTCTCTCTCTCTCTCAGTATTTTGCTGTTAATTGAAAGCCTCATTTTGAATTTACCCTGGGATAGAGATAATCAAAGATGCTCATTTTCCATCTTCTTGTGTCTGTCTCATTAGACTGTCTAGTTTACTCGGCTAAATTAGGAGTTCCCTGAGGGCAGGGACCATGTCTTCCTTCTCTTCTACTTCTGACAATTCCCAATATAAGATTCTGAACACCAGAGCCAGCCATAACTAGCAATTCTAATGCAAGGGACAAGGACAACATACACTGGGACAAAGCAGAGGGACAGTGTCCTCAAGTCCGTTTTTAAAGAGAAATTGCTGCGAGTTCAGAGACTTAGGACATGAAACTTGTCAGAGAGAGACCCTAGGAGGCCAATAGGCTGCTACTAAGGAGGGAGCAGGACAGAAGGCAGAATGGTCTGATCTCTAGTGTGGACACTAGGGAGTTTGGGGACACGGGGGTAGGGGGAAGTTTGAATGGTGACATCAACAAGACTTAATTAAGGCTGCCATTTGGTAGCTTCCTGTTTTGACTAATTATCGCTGGCTAACCAGGTGCTGAGCTCAGTTTTTTTTTCCTACCAGCTGAAGGAGGGCAAGTGCTGTAAAGGCCCTTTAAATTTGAGCACCCTGACAAATTCCCTATCTACCCTGCCCTAATTATTGTACTACTGTACTATTGTGTTACTGATAAGAATAGGTGTCCAATTAATTTTACTCACTGAAAACAGAACTTATTATTCTGAATTTACCTATGTCTATCAAAGACACTACCAAGCTCTCAGTCACCCAGGCTGGCATCTTCAACCTCATTGTAAGTAAGGTGGATTTTAGTGTAAGTAAGGTGGATTTTAGTGTAAGTAAGGTAGATTTTAGTGTGTGTAAAGTGGATTTTTGTTATTATTTCCTACAGTTCAGTTTCCCAGGATCTACGCTCATAAGAACCTCAGTTTCCCAGGATCCTTGGCCAGAGTTAACAATTTCTGTTTTCCAGGTATGAGATATGAGTTCCCAGGCTTGTGGTTCAAAACGTCTCCACCATGCTTGTGCAGCATTATATAAGGATAAATAATATAAACGTGTGCTGAAACTGTAAACATCCACTGTGACTGCACAGTGAGATATAGGGATGAGGTGACGTAAACTTGTGAGGCTATTACTGGCAATATGCCTTCTTTGTCTGATACCCTATAAAACAGACGGTCAGTTGGGGAGCCTTTATGGTTGAATGCACAAGCTGGAATGCCATGTGCTTTGATTGACCCCCATCAAGGCCTGGGAGTGGGGAGTCTGTGTTTTGCTTCAACCAGCCCCCAGTGAGGCTTGAGGGGATTTAGGGTTGAATGTACAAGTGGTGCTTGTCTCGATTGCCCCTATTGAGACATAGGGGTCATTGCCCCCTCTTCTTGCCGTCCTCTGTGAGAAGGGTGATTAGGGAATGCTATAGGAGTTTGTGGTGCTTCCGTTATCAGCACTACTGTGTTAGAGAAAACTAGAGTAGAATAAAGCTTATTATTAACCCCTTTGAAGCTCTCTTTCCTGTCTGACCAGATCAAGAATGAACCTGTTAGAGGCTTGAGTCTGAAGCCTCCAGTGCCTCATGCATGTATTATCTGTCTAACACTCATTCTCAACTCCTCACTCTCACCCACCCCACATATCTATATCACATATTGCCAATTCTTTTCATTTTTTCCTTCACAGTATTTGCTATATACATTCTTTTTCCATTCCCATGTCACAAGGCCCTCATCACTTCTCACCTGTACTATTGCAATAGCCTTGAGGTTGGACTCCCTGGCTCAAATACCTCTTCCTATTGCTGAGCTGCCAAAAAGATTTCCCCAAAGTTTAGGGCTCACCAAGTCATCCCCACAGAAACACTCAAGTGACTCCCTTTAACTTCCGGAATCAAATATGAAATTATCTGTTTGGATTTTAAAGTCCTTCATCACCTGGCATCATCCTCCCTTTCGATACTCCTCTTACATTCAATTCACTTGTGGGCACTCTACTGCCCTGCTTGAGTTACATACAACATTCTGTCTCCTTTTGATTAGCTGTTCCCAATTCCTGGAATGCTCTCTCTTCATCTCTACCTCTTAGCTTCCCTTGCTCCCTTAAAGGCTCAGCTATGATCCAGCTTTCTATAAGAGGCTTCATTTAGGCTCCCCAGCTGCTAGCACTGTCCTTACTGAGATCATTTCTCATCTATACCTCATACATATATATATATATGTGTGTGTGTGTGTGTATATATATATATTTATATATGTATATATGTGTGTGTATATATATATGTATTATATATGTATATATATATATATACATATGTATGTATATAGTATATACCTAGTTAATTGCAAAGCAGAATTGATACGGCTCAAAGGAAAAGCAGGATGTGCAAGTTTGGAGTATCCACCCCAAATGTTCACATGGACTATTTGTGCCTGACCTGCGGTAGAGCATTCAGAGCTCATATTGGCCTGATCAGCCACAGTTGGACACGCTGAATCTTGACTCAAGAATAGTGATGTCATTTTGGTCCTCTTCCAGAACAAAGGACAACAACCAACCAACCTAGTTAATCACATTGTCCAGACCTGCAACTGATTAGAATGCGAGCTCCTTGAGGGCTGGAGATGTTTTGTTACCTATCTTTGCTTTTCTAGCACTTCCCAGAATGCCCTGCACATAGACCTGGTTAACAAATATTTTTGATTAATTAATATAAAACCTACAGTGTGAGCTGTTATTTCAGGAATGATGCGGATTTAACTGTGGGTGTCATTTGTACCCCAATTTCATTGGTAATGGAAAAAAGAGACATTGAGAGAGATATGTATGTTCATGTTCAGTAGAATAACCTTCATGAAGTAAATATTAGCTAATTATTATTTTTTTTCATTTCTTAATTGACTGAAGTTCAGTCAATATCAACATTTCATTTATAACTCTTGTTAGCTAACACATTCGGATGAATATAAAACGGAGCCAGAACAAAGAAATGTGCACTATAATTAATTTTATTTGAGTTTTGATTATGATTGAATGTGCTTTTATGAGATTATAAAGTTGTGATAAATAGATGTATAGATACTATGATGTCATAGAGAATTATGAATCTTTTGTTCAGGGCTCAATTTCTCTGCCAAATAGGTCAGAGGGTAATGAGAGGAGATAGAAACCCAATAAAGCATTCAATTCTTCACAAATGAGTGGCTGACTGACTTTCTAAGGGAGCAGTAGACAGAGACGCAATATCTCCCATTGGGCTAAGATGTAGACAACATTAGGCTCTAAGTGGAGGATGGGCAGGCAGCCCAAGCTAAGAAAGATAAGGCAAGGTTTGGGATGAGGGAGGGCAATCAAGTATCAAGAATCAACCAATGGTAGAAATAGGCCTGTCAATCCAAACTGGGGTACAACCAGAAGCAATCTGGTAAATGTTTAACTATTGGCTCTCCCCACCAATTGTACCTAGGACACACTTTTAAATCCTACTTGCACTTAAAATTTTCTCTATCATTTTGTTAAGTCTAGACAAGCAACACAACAAGAAATCAAGGTCTGATAAGTAGCATTTCCCAATTTCCAAGGTGTAAATGCTCACAGTGAACATTTAACAGCTGACTCTCCCAGACACTTAGAGCTGGCTCCAGCACATGCCCAGAACAAACAGTGAGGATTGGACAAATCAGGGGTCAGAATTTCTGGTACAGAATAAAATGAGCACAGATCAAAATGCTCAAAAAAATTCACAAGCCAGATGAATTAATTAATTAAATATTACTTATTATGTACTTACTATGTAGCAGGTATTGTGCTAAATGTTAGGGATATAAGATGGATAGCAAAATAAAGCTGTGGTGGCCAGGGAGGAGTACTTTGGTCCCCAAAAGTTGTATGGATGGTGAGTGAAGTCAAAAGGAGAATATACTGAAACAGGTCAAAGAGTAGATCAGGAAGCAGATGGTCTCTAAGTTATTTTTCCTCCTCCTCCTCCTCCCCCTCCTCGTTCTCCTCCTCCTCCTCCCCTTCCTCCTTCTCCTCGTCCTCCTCTTCCTCTTCTTCCTCCTCCTCCTCCTCCTCCTTCTCCTCCTCCTTCTCCTTCTTCTGTTGTTGTTTTCTGAGAGGGAGGGAATCAGTGGAAGAAGACAGAACTGGACAATAAGAAACAGTTTTATATGGACAGCAGTGGTCAGGAACTCCAGGTAAAGGGACTGGAGATAGGGAGTGAGAAACTCAAGCATTCTCAAGTGAGAAACTCATGATTTGTCCAAGGAGAGACTGTCAAAATAGGGTGGAGCCCTAGCTAAAGGTGTAGGGAGCCAGTAGCAAGAAGAGAATTGATTTCTGTATTCACAAGAAATACATTAAAGTTCCTGAAAAGAGGTATTATTTTTTACTCCTACTATTTAGTATTACTAATATTATTATTTATTACTATTATTATTATTATTTATATAGCCGTTTAAGATTTGCAAAGTGATTTATATAGAAGGATAAATTGAGAGTAGTCTCTGAAGGAAGGCACTATAATTAAGGAGGACTGGGAAATTCTTCTTGTAGAAGGTGGGATTTCAGCTACTAGGAATTGGAAATCAGAAGGGACAGAGTTCCAGGTATGGGGGCCAGCCAGTGAAAAGGCATACTTGTACTAAGCCAGTGTCACTGGATGGAGAGAGAAGAATAGAAACCAAGGTCTAAGGAGATTGAAAGGGTAGGAATCACCAAGTTATGCAGAAGATTTTACATCCAATCCCAGAAATAATAGAGAACCACTGGAGTTTATTGAAGAAGGGATGACATGGACAGACCTGAGCTTTGGGAAGATCAGTCTGACCTGAATGGAGGATAGATTGGAGCAAGGAGAGAGAAGGCAGGCCAACTCATGAGCTGGCTATTGCAGCAGTCCAGGGGTCAGTTGACGAAGGCCTGAACCAGGATGGTGGCAGCATCACAGGAGAGAAGGGGTGTATTCTAGAAATGTAACTGTGAGGATCATTGTACTCTTGATGTCACAGGGAAATTAGGATGAGGAGTGGGTAGCCCTAGGACGTAGCACAGTGTCTGGCCCATAGTTAGTCCTTAACATATGCTTGCTAGTTGGTTGACAAAATCACCTACTATAGGACAGACACTGTGCTAGTCTCTGTGGTTAAAAAGATAAAAGCATTTCTAACTTCCAGTATCATAGTTTTAAAACCAGAAGGTACTTCCAAGGTCATCCAACACAACTTCCTCATTTTACAACTTAGGAAACTGAAGGAGAAGTTAAGTGACTTGCTCGCAACTACTTACCGAAGGTAGGGTCTGAATTCATACCTTCCTGATTTTAAGAGCCTAGTGTTTTATCCACTGTGCCATCTAGCGGCCTAAGGGCCCCTATAGCCTAAGTGATGCTTGCAAGTGGAGATAGAAGGAGAACATTTGTCTGGCGTGGGGAAGTTGGGGGAAAAGCAGGACACTTCCTGACAATTAGTCTTACCTTCAAAGGTATCATGACGGATATCAATGATATCAACCTTCAGATGTTCCCTCTTTCTCTTTAACCTTCCTTTGAATAACTGACTCAGAGACGATAACTGCATAACCCTTACCACTGATTTTTTCAGTATCCCCTCCTTCCTTTCAATATTTCCATGGTGACTGTCCAGTTCCTGCTCCATCCCACACCCCTGCAAAAGTGCCCCACCAACCTCCTCTCTATGGAACACAATTCTATCTATCCATGGCACCAACTAGTCCAAATCAGATGAGGCAGCTAGAGACAGCTAGATGGTACAGTGGATAAGAGTATTAGGCCTGGTGTCAGCAAGATGCCCCCACCCCCACCTCATGAGTTCAAATTCAGACACTTACTAGCTGTGTGATCCAGGGCAAGACCCTTAACCATTTTCTTCATGTGTAAAATGAGCTGGAGAAGGAAATGGCAAATCACTCCAGTATCTTTGCCAAGAAAATCCCAAAAGAGGTCACGAAGAGTTGGACACAACTAGACAACAGACCTGGAAAGGACCTTTGAACTCATCTGTTATTTTTACATATGAAAAAGCATAAGCCCAGAAATAGTGACTTACCTGAGTTCATATAGGTAGTAAGCACCAGAGAATGGATTTGTGCCCGGGTCCTCTGAATACAAATCCATTGCCTTTTCTACTGTGTTCATCCATTTATTCAATCAACTCTTACTATAAGATCTTTGCTGACCCTTTCTCTTCTCCCAGTCTAAGCTTAGTTGTCCTTCATTCTGCCCCCTCAGGCCACCGTAAACTGAGAGAAAGTACCTCCTTATTCTATCATTCTATAAATTTACGTTAATGTGATAAATTAATTCTGGATAAAGATTCTATCACACTGAGAAGAAAGGGTGGCATATTTGAATTTCAGCAAGAGCACTGTGTACATCAACCCAGACAAGATTTTCAAGTAGCAGAAATGTCAGGCACTGTGGCAGGGGCAGAGGGGAAGAAGATTTAAAGATGGTGATATGTGAATGTACCTCCAATCTTGCCACATGTACCACTGACTGCCCTAGGGTTTTTATTGAGGTATTTCACTCCAGATGGGATGCTTTTGCTGAGTTACCTTTAAAAGTAGTTGAAAAACTCATTAGTGGAACTTTCAGAGGAGAAATAGCCTCATGTTTTGCCACAGAGGATGTTATTAACTGGGCTCTTTTCTCAGAAGTCTCCTGAAGCTCTGGTTTTGACTTCTGAGAGTCATCATTCCGTTTTTCCTGTATCAAAATTGTTGGTTTTCAAAGTTGCAGGATCCAAAATAAACCCATATAAATCATCAACATTTCTATATATTACCAACAAAATCTAGCAGCAAGAGATAGAAATTCCATTTAAAATTACTGTAGACAATATAAAATACTTGGGAATCTACCATCCAAGACAAACTCCAAAACTATATGAACACAACTATAAAACACTTTTCACGCAAATAAATTCAGATCTAAACAATTAGAAAAATATTAGTTGCTCATGGGTGGGCTGAGCCAATATAATAAAAATGACAATTCTATCTAAATTAATTTCTTCAGCATCATACCAAACTCTCAAAAATTATTTTATAGAGGTAGAAAAAATAACACCAAATTCATCTGGAACAACAAAAGGTCAAGAATATCAAGGAAATTCATGAAAAAAATTCAAAGCAATATGGCTTAGCCATACCAGATCTAAAATTATATTATAAAGTGTCAATCATCAGAACTATCTGATACTGGCTAAGAAATAAAGTGGCAGATCAGTGGAATAGATGGGGTACACAAGACACAGAAGTAAATGACCATAATAATCTAGTTTTTAATAAACCCAAAGACTTCAGCTTCTAGGACAAGAGCTTACTCACTATTTGACAAAAAGTGTCAGGAATACTGGAAAAGAATATGGCAGAAACTAGGTATAGACCAACACCTCACTCTATATGCCAAGATAAGATCAAAATGGGAACATGATTTATATGTAAAGGGTGATACCATGAACAAATTAAGAGAGCATAGAATAATTTATTCTGCCCCCTCAGGGCAGATGACCTTTGGTCCAATAACATGGACCAAAGAAGTTACAGAGAGCATTACAAAATGGAAAATAGAAAATTTTGATTATATAAAATTTTAAAAAGTTTTTATACACACACACAAAACAATGCAATCAAAATTATGAGGAAAGCAGAAAACTGGGAGGGGGTGGATTTTTTGATGAGTATCTCTGATAAGGGCTTCATTTCTCAAATATATAGAGAACTGAGTCAAATTTATAAAAGTATAAGTCATTTCCCAATTGATAAACGGTCAAAGGATATGAACAGGCAGTTTTCAGACCAAGAAATCAAAGGTATCTCTAGCTATATGAAAAAATGCTCTAAATCACTATTGATTAGAGAAATATACATTGAAACAACTCTGAAGTACCACCTCATACCTATCAGATTGGCTAGTATGACAAAAAAAAAAAGGAAAAATGTTGGATGTGGGAGGGATGTGGGAAAACTAGGATACTAATAGATTGTTGGTTGAGGTATAACCTGATCCAACCATTCTGGAGAGCAATTTGGAACTATGCCCAAAGAGCTATATAACTGTTCATACCCTATGATCTAGCAATGCTACTGCTAGGTCTATGTCCTGAAAACATCCAAAAAAGGGGAAAAGGACCTATTTGTACAAAAATATTAATATCAGCTCTTTTCGTGATAGCTAAGAATTGGAAATTGAAGGGATGCCCATCAATTGGGGAATGGTGAAATAAGCTGTGGTATGTGATTGTAATGGAATATGATTGTGCTATAAGAAATGACAAACAAGGTCATTTCAGAAAAACCTGGAAAGACTTACACGAACTGATGCATAGTGAAGTGAACAGAACAGAATCAGGAGAACACTGTAAATAGTAGCAGCAGTACTGTTTGATGATGTGAATGACTTAGTTATTCTCAGCAATACAATGATCCAAGACAATCTCAAAGGATTAATGATGAAGCATACTGTCCACCTCCAGAGAAAGAACTGATATTATTTGAATATAGATTGAAGCATGCTATTTTTTACTTTCTTCTTTTCATTTTTTTCTTTTATTTGAGTCTTCTTGTAAAAAATGACTAATATGGAAATGTTTTACATAATTGTACATGTATAACTTATATCTGATTAATTACTGTTTCGGGGAAGGGAGAGGGAGGGAGGGATAGAATTTGGAACTCAAAACTTTAAATAAAAATGTTAAATTGGAAAAAAAAAGTTGATAAAATACCATTTTGCTGTAAAAAAAAAATGTTGGTTTTCACCTCCCCGAAATTTTAGTTGAGCTTTCCTTCCTGTATCCCCATTTGGTGAAGAGACAAAAAAATATACTTTTAAGACCAGTCAATTTCCTCAACCATTGCCCCAGATGAATGAAAAGAGTGCGCACAGAGCCAATAAAATACTCTCACCTTTTCCCCTGTGAGAGGAGAAAAATATTTCATGCACAGTTCATCTCCCCCAGCCATATTCACAAACATATCACCCAATCAGAGGGTGTCAAAACATTCTTTCCTTTGACTCCCCTGGGTCATTAAGCCAACTCTGCAAATTGCAATTGGCAACAGCAAAATTTCCAGGGCCTCACCATGCAGGGAAGCTATGTAAATAAACTACAGCAAAGCATACAGCCTCTGTTGCTCTGAATCAAACTAATGGCTGCATGCAATTTAATTTTCAGAGTCATAAGGAAAGCTATCAATTGCATGACCACATGTTAAGACTGGCTAGCCCCTAGATCTGCCATCCAAACTTCTGATAAAAATAGGAAAAATATAAATTAATGACATGGAAAGGTTTTCACTGCTCTTTAGTATTTTTAGGTCAAAGACACGGAATGAATATTTGTGAAGAGGTTGGAGGTTGGTATATTTAATACTAATTGCACATCATAGTTAATGTGGATAGGTATATACTTGCTGAGGGAGTAGACATGATAACAATGCATATGTGATTCATTCTACTACTTTCTGCAACCAGTGGGAAAATAGGTTTTGACTTAATTAATTCAATTACCCTTAGGCTACTAGAGAGGTGGTTTTGTCAAAGGGTATTCAGTATGACTTTATCAGAAGCTCTGGTATCTCCATTGCCTACTGGAGGGTAATCAGCCTACAAGCTACTAGATTACCACTACTTTTGAGTTCCCCAAGCTCAAATAACTCTGAGAGCCTGGGTTCTATATAGATCTACAAGTATGTTATATGACATACTCCAAAATTATCAGAATAAGAAAATCTCTTATCTATGGTCTTGAACCATAATGCCACCACTAGGAAATCTAGTCTGGACCAAGTGATCTCAGTCATGAGACTGACACAATTGACTTCTTAATGTCCACATGATTTATTAAAGCACAGTAAATAACTGTGGATGGAAAAAAAATATAGCAAAACTGGCAAGACACAGCTCCTCCGAATCACTCAGCAATCTCTCCCAAGGGGTAGCCTAGGGAAACAGTCAAGGGGGCAGGCTTAAACTGTGCACCCATATGAAAAATCTGACCTTCTGGCATAATTTTATCTTGGTCTTGGTCTCATGACTAGCAAGTTCTTATAGACCCTGATACAACCAAATATATTATATCATCTTTATCTATAACCCTCTCTGTCTTTAGTGATATCGTCTCTATTCATTAGCAATATCATTATTCACTAACCAGATTCATGATTTTATTGGTGAAGGGAATGCCTTTGTGTGGAAGGCTCCCTCTCCCCAAAGATGCTTAAGTTTTTGTGTCATGGAACCCTTTAAAATTCTGTTAAAGTTGATGCATAAAACAAAACATAAAATAAATTATATGGGACTATAAAGGAAAACAATTATATTGAACTAAAATTATATATGTATTTATGTGCATACATACACACTACATGTGTGTGTGTGTGTGTGTGTGTGTGTGTGTGTGTGTAGTGTGTATGTATGGTGTCTATTTTAAAGTTCATGGATCCCAGGTTAAGAACATCTGCAATCTGATACCCAATACACATCGATACAGATCAACATGTCTGTATCTAATAGATTTAAGAGAATTGCTTGGGACACTGAAAGTTTAAGTGACTTGTCTGTAATCATATAACTAGGATGTGTCAGTGACAAGTCAGCTCTTCCTGAGTCCAAGACCAGTGCTACTAAATGCAATTATTTACTGAGATGTAGCATAGCACAGTAGAAATAGTTAAGTGTTCTACTAGAAATTTTTTCCCTACGTGCTTCACTTCACTTCAATTGGCCAAAAAGGAATAAATATATGCCTATTAAGAAGGGAGGTCAGTCTTGGAGACAGGAACACAGGAGACTGTGTTCAAGTCCAGTTTCTAATACTTGGTGGCTCTGTGGCTATCGCTCATCCCTCCCATTGTTCCCAGGCAGCGAACTCGGTAAGACTTCAAGGTAGACAAAAGTTGATAGTCCATGTCAGTTGAGGAGGTTTCTATACAGGGAGTTTCCTACACGATTTAAGATTTAAGCCCAATATTATTTTAAACTCAAAAAGTACACCACAAAGATTATGCTTTCAAGTTCAAAAAGAGCTTTATACACATTGTCTCATTTGAACTTCATCTGTGAGGTATTATTATCCCCATTTTACAGATGAAAAAAAATACTAAGGTTGAAAGAAGATAAGTCACTTGCTGATAGTCACAGAGCTATGCAGGATTAAAACTTCGGATCTTCCTGATTCCAAGTTTAGGAATTTATATACTAAACCAGCTGCTTCTCACAACTTCCTAAGAATAAATAACCTACCATATACATTCTAAAAGGACAAATAGAGATGAGCAAAAAACTCTCTGGGAATTATGCGTTCTTAATTCTAAGCCATGCCTGAATTTCCACAAGATAGAGATTTCACCCAAATAAGCAATTCATGCTACAAAGTATCCTGAATAATGATGGTTTCCGAAATAACCATTCTGGTTAAATGTCTTTTAAAATTATGGGGGAGAGAGACCGTAAAAAGGGGAAGACACAACTCATTTTAGAAAGGGAATTATATGAATCCTGTGGCAGGTTCTCAAATAGGAATGGAGATTTGCCAAGAAATTTGCCAAGAAATGCTATTGTTTGCTAGCATAGGTAACTGTTGAGGGCAAAGATTAACTGAATGGCATACAAGTATGGTTGACAAAAAGGACTTTTTTCCCTTTAAGGCCAAGGAGAAAGGAAACTATTTACATTGAACCTGGAGATAATTTTCTTCCAATCAAGAAAAGAAGACAGACAACCTGAAGGGGCTATTTGGGGCGCAAAAAGAGTAGGGAGAGAAAGTTCTGAAAGGCCAAGATCTCCTTTGAGACATTTGGATGGATAATTAGAGCTACCAGCAGGAGGTGAATTAACACCTTTCCTGTGACACAATGTACACAGATATTTAATAGATTTGGTGCCACTCGGTAACTCCCAAAGCAGTTAGAGTAAGACTGAATTACAATGACCAGAAAAGCTGGTATAGCCTCAGGATTTTTTTCCTACTGGCTGATAATAGAAAGTTAAGTTTTGTTTTGTTTGTTTTGTTTTTCTCCTCCCTTAAACAAGGTTAGGAAAGTCAAGACTTAGCTAAACTGAGTATATAGTAATTGAGATAGCATTCTTTACCTGTGCTTAGTAAACCTCTTTGAAATATTGCTTTACAGTATGCTGTAACTTAAAACAAATATAGTGATGATTAAAACTGTATTACCATTAAGGACTATATTTTATGTACAAAAAAATTGCCGACTGTGTGATTTCAGTGCTAAGATGTTATGGTGGTTATGTGCCTTATGGTTTCACTTCCGGGGTGACCTGTCAAAGACTCACTGACTCCAAGTGGCTTCTTTAGCACCATAGTATCATGGCCCCCACCTCTTACCTAAGCAAAAGGTCACTCCAAAGCAGATCTGCCTCTGCCTCAAAGAGAAGGCTTTTATTCTCTCTAATTGGCATAGTGGATAGAGCTCAGGCCCTGGAGTTAGAGGACCTCAGTTCAAATCTGGCCTCAGACACTTACTAGCTGTGTGACCCTGGATAAGTCACTTAACCCTGTTTGCCTCAGTTTCCTCATCTGTAAAATGAGCTAGAGAAGGAAATGGCAAACCACTCCAGTATCATTCCCAAGAAAACTCCAAAAGGAGTCATGAAGAATAAGACACAACTGAAACAACGCAACAACAATTCCACACACTGATGAAGCAAGAAGTCCCCTAAAAGTGGAACAAAGGCATCAAAACTAAGACCAGATGTACCCATGTGGTATGTGTAAGAAATGAGAATCAGCCAGTACTTAGCAATAATAAGTTTCAACTAGATGGTGGTTTTTGGTTTTGTTTTGTTTTGTGTGTGTGTGTGTGTGTGTGTGTGTGTGTGTGTGTGTGTGTGTGTTTGGGGCGGGGGAGGGGAGGGGGTTGGGGCAGCATCCATCAACTCAGAATCAACCTTTTCCTTGCAAGATAGTATGGGTACAGACTAGTGGGACTATCTGCTTTCAAACAGGAAGGGTCCTTATGGCCACAGCCTTTCCTTACTCCTTACTCTGAGGGATTTCAGGCTGTACCATAGAAAACACTTGGACCCAAACCACAAAAAGTGCCATCCTCAGAACAACCCAGGGAAAGACCAAAAGGAATAGTATAGAGGAGGTAGTTTGGAAGTCTGAAAAACTAGAAACAAGATGGTAGCATGACCTGCTTGGGAAAGGAAGCCATATGGTCCCAGTGGATGGTAGTAAAAAACCTGGAAAGCAACTCCATGGAAAGTCTGGAATGGCCACAAGCAACATGCCAATGGTAAATCACCCCTAGGCAAGGCATATCAAGGAAAGAAAGTAGAGAGGGTTAATGGTCAGTCAGCACTTGGACAGCAGAAGTCTAATCATTCTAATGGCTTCTGTTTCTATGTCAACCCTATAACTCAAACCCACGTAGATGCATTCTCTCCTACCACCTGCATCCTCTCTCATATTCCCACAGCCTTTCTGCACTCCAAGCAAAATGTCACTGCATGAAGATTAGGCATAAATGGATTGTAGGCAGCATTTCCTGCGGCAGTTGGGGATGTTTCTTCCTTCCAGAACAGTGTCATGGTGCCTTCCGGATATCTCTAATCAGGAACTATCAGGGAACCAGAACAGAATGTGAAAAGCAGAGCAGCTGCTGATAGAAAAAAAAAAAGATGCATTTTTAGGAAATTCTTTAACTCTACTAGTATTAGAGTTAGTGGCAGAAGGGCTAGGTAGCACTGGTGACTCTGAATTTATATGCTATCTTGGCTCTGATCTAATCCAGTGACATTTATATAATTCTTCCTAGTTTGCAAAGTGTACAAAAGTGTATTTATGTATATTTAATAATAGCAGTAGTGTAATTAATTAATAATTTATGTATATTTAATGCATATTTAAAGTATATCATTTTATGTTTTCTCTAACAGCCCTAGGAGGAAGATATTATAGATGCTGTTATCGTTTTGTAGAATTTTAAAAGGACACAAACTAAGACTAAAGAGGTAAAATGACCTATCCTGGGTCACATGGCTAATAGGTATCAGAGGCAGAATACAAATCCAGGCCTCTCCTGACTATGTATTTTGCAAACCCTTAAGTGCTATATAAATTTGTTATTGTTGTTAAGTATTATCGTTATCGGTTCCTCTTTCTACTATCCCATGCTGCCTTTGTAGTCAATGCAGCACAGTGAAAAGAGGACAGGGCTACAGCCCAGAAGACTCAGATATTGTTTACCACTCTGTGCTGCCACTAACTAGCTGCACAACTTTGGACAAGGCATTAGCCCAATGTACCTCAGCTTACCTGCCTGGAAAATGGGGAAGCTGGACAGGATACTCACTAAAATCCTCTCCAGTTCATTTTTTTTTCAGCCCTAGGTGCTTTATGCAGCATCTGTAAATGGGCTCTGTCTAGTCATAACCAGGAAATTTTAATACTACACCGACCACAACAATCCACATAGGGGAAGGCAGTTGGAAATTTACTTTCTCTGGGAGGGGAGGAGAAAGGCAGAGATTACAAGACACTGGCAGAAGCTCATGGCTAGAGAAAGTTTGGAAAGGGGTAGTAGAGAGTAAGGTCAGGAAGGGAGGAAGTATTTGCCTCAGTATGCCACTTAGTACTGTTTTATTATTCTGGCTAAATGGCGGCTAAGTTGTCCGGTTTCTATATAGCTGAAACCTGCAGATGCTGAGAGTGTCTCAAAATTTAGTGCCCTGGGGGAAAAGTCCTAGTCACTTAGCTCTCTCTTTAACATGAGCCAGCTGTTGTAGACAAATCCCTTAGATCTTTGAGATTCAATTTCCTTGTCAGAAAATTGGGGGTAATAATCTTTTTTTTTTTCAGTCTACCTCTTAGGGTTCTTTAGACGAAAGCAAGGTGTAAACCTTAAAACATTACATCAATATGTGCATGATTCACAGTTGGTGAGTTGGTGGCAATACTTGAATATCTGAGTACCACCAATTATTTGAATACTTAATGCAAAATAAAACCATACAAAATACTGAGATCAAATATCTGTGTCTGATACAAATATTCCTTATATGATGTCGAGCAAAAGTAATAGAAAGATCTTGAATGATGACGATGACAATGATGATGATGATGATAACATTAACAACACTTACATAGCTATTACAGGTTTGCAAAACACTTTACAAATATAATCTCATTTGATCCTCACAGCAATCTTGGGAGGTAAGTGCTGCTATCATTCTCACTTTACAGATGAGCAAAATGAGACAGACAAAGGTTAAGTGACTTGCCCTGAGTCACACAGCTAGTAAGTTTTTGAGGATGGATT
Source organism: Phalanger gymnotis (assembly GCA_028646595.1). NCBI lineage: Eukaryota > Metazoa > Chordata > Mammalia > Diprotodontia > Phalangeridae > Phalanger > Phalanger gymnotis. The sequence goes on from CM053624.1 coordinate 136,270,628, forward strand.
TGAACTCAAGTCATCCTGAGTCTGCTTCTCTATTCCACTGTACCACCTAGCTGCCTCTCTCTTCCTAATCATGCCCTTTTACCTACCAGAACAGACCATGACTAACCTTAGAGACATGCCTGATAAGCTCTCTGTGGATAATAGTACAAATAGATGCACTTCCTTAGTATCTACAGTAACTTAGTAAAAGTGGTCAAAGGAATCAATAGACTATTAAATGGAGGAAAGAATCCTGAAGGAACTTGTTAAGTCCAGAGCTAATCAGGTTTGTGGGAATATTGTCAGAAGGTCAAAGAAAGCATGTTTCTGTTGCCTCCTAGGGGACCATGCTCAGGAGAGTCTGTTGAACAATAATGTCTTTTAGGATTAGATCTGCTGATATCTGACCACAAAGTGAAAATCCAGGACCATTCCATTGGTTTCATAAAATTGAATGTGACCACAGGTCAGGAACTTTCTTATACCAGCCTGTCAATATTGAAAAATATGACATTGACACCGACAGCATTTAGAGCCAAAGCTATAACAATGCTCCCAACGCAGAGGGAAAATAATAAACAGATTGTGGGTAAGAATTCTCTTGCTGGTCCCAAGAGCCTCTTTTCTTCCATGTGAATGGCATTTTCTCAATTTCGTTGCTGCAGATAGTGTTTCATCCGCATCTTCAATGGAAGTTGTGACCCTTTCTAGCACTGTACAAGACAAACAAACAAAAAGTAAGTTCTATTCTTCTCTGCTTCTCCCTGAGAGGTTTCTCATAGAACACTTCCACAATCTTACCATGAAGTTTGAGTTCAACATGGGAGAGCTACAGGATGATATCTTTCTGTTTAACTGTCCGCTGTTCTCATTGCATTGTCTGAATAGAACAAAAGAGATCCTTGGGACTTGGGCCTTGGTCTTGGACGCTGGCTTCAGGTCACTTTCATTCAATTTCCTCAATCCTTGTGGGAAGTAGGATGATAATAATAGCTAGCACTTACATAATACTTCAAGCTTTGCAAAGCACTTTACAAATATTTCATTTGATCCTCAAAACAAATCAGGGAGGTAGGTGCTTTTATTAGGCCCATTTTACAAATGAGGAAACAGAGATAAATGAGGTCAAATGACTTGCTAAAGGTCACACAGCTAGTAAGTTTTGAAAGGTGGATTTTTAAATCAGATATTTTGGATTCCGGGTCCACTGCTCTATATTCACCTACCTGCCTAGGTGATAGCCTTTCTCAGGTCATTCTTATGAAGAAGATTCATAGCAAAGGCAGTGCTTCTCTTGCATCTAACAGGGTAACAGGACACCTTGGTCAATGTAAAGATGAAAGCTATGCATACTTTAATGCAAGCAAAAAAAAAAAACCAAGAACTTGGTGCTGATCCAGTATTTATTTTCTCTCATGAATTTGTCAGGAGACATGAATGTATTAGTCATCTCAGTTAAGGGGGTGAAAATGAAATTGTTAATATGGATGAGGACATTTAGTTTCATATTGACACCTTCCCATTTTTAGACACTGTGACATGACACTATCAGAACACTCATGGATCAACATTGACACCTTTGGGATTTCCCTTATTTAGTCATTCAACATATATTTTTTTTTGGGGGGGGAAGCATTGTTACTGTGTACTTACCTATTTGTTATATGTCCCAAGAAATGCAAAGAAATAGAAGCTATGCTTCCTATTATGAAGCACTTTATTGCTTCAGCATGGAATAGTGAATAGATGACCAGACCTAAAATTAGGAAGATCTAGGTATGAATTCTGGGAATTCATGGGAAAATCACTAAACCTCTCAGTGCTCCAGAAAACTCTCTGTGATTTTAAGTTGTAAAGAAGATACCAATCAGTATCAATAGAGGAGATTTTCTCATCCTATAGCAATAAAATGGCAGGGCTAGTCCCCATCCACAATCCCATCCTATCCCTTAAGGAAATTGTTCTGCTTCTCTAAGTTTTGGTTTTCACATCTCTGAAATGAAGTTTGTGAACAAAAAGGAATGTTAAGCATTTTCTAAGTGCCTAGTATGTATCATGGAGTGAGCTAAGAGCTTTACAAATGCTATCTCATTTGATCCTAGATCCCAGATGATCTCTTAGGTTCCTTCTAGCTCTGAGGTTCTGTTTTTCTGTTGACTAATGCAAAGATAAATATATGGCTTTATGATATTTTGTACATTGTCATCTTCTATTGTTATTTAATTTATATTGTATATATCACTATTAGTGACTAAGGCCCCCCCCTCAAGAAAAAAAAGTAGAACATGCAATGTATTTGGAGCAAGGAGAGTTGGCTGTGGACTGGACTGATTAGAAAAATTAACATGGAGTGAGGAGGACTTGAAGTGGTTTTTGCAGAATGGTATTGGAACAAAGAGAGAACAGCAGAGAAGATGATTGAAGAATGGAATGTATGGGGCATTTGGGGGATATGAGGAAATATCCCAGTCTTGCTTATTTCTGCAAGAGATTTGATCATAGGGACCTTATAGTTATAAAACTGTGGCTCTGTGATCGCTCATAGGATTCCTTATGGATCATCAAATCTAACTCCGCCATTTTATAGACAAGAAAAGTGACGTACAGAGTGTTTTGATTACTTGACCAAAGTCTCATGTCTAGTAAGTAATGAGAATGGATTTGCATTTAGGCCTTCGGGACTCTATCCTACTTTATTTATCAATTGTGCTCATTGGAATTTTCTCCGCTTCTCATCTCTGGAATAAGAAATTGGTGGCATGACCATCAATGGATGTTAGAAACCTTTATATAAGTTGTATCGGTGTAGAAGGTGTTCAGGGGTGGGGAACCTAAATCCTCAATGGCCCTCTAGGTCCTCAAGTGTGGCCATTTGACTGAATCCAAACTTCACAGAACAAATCCAGGATTTGTGAATTTTGGGTCATGAATTATGAAGTTTTGATTCAGCCAAAGGACTGCACTTGAGGACCTAGAGGGTCAGGTGTGGCCTTGAGGCCAGAGGTTCTCCACCCCTGGATAGGCACTTGGCTGAAGGTATAAGAAACTCAGGTTATTTCCTGAAAGTTATTTTTCTACCTGAATTTCTTTCTTTGTTTTCTAGTCCTTTGTCTCTTTCTTCTAAAAGGGAAGTTCAAAAGAGTATCTGATTAGTGCAGGGTTCTGGTTATAGAGGTTCTAGTTAATTGGGGTTTCTTCTCTTTTAAATCAGACACAGCAATATTACAGACAACTGAAAGGAAATATGAGCATCACGAAGAATATCATCACTTTACCTGTCTCAGTGACAAGTGATATATCTCCAACATGGAACTAATAATGGCTTGCCTGTGATCCCCCATGACAGAAGACAGGCTATATTCCCTAGCTATCTGTTCTGTGGATCTGTCACATGTTGCTTCAGCATTCATGATGGCAAAGGAAAATCTGTCAGCTATGATTTAAATTTCTAGTCTCCAACGTGTTCACCTCCTTTTTAACCTGCTGAGTTATTTGGCCTTGAAGCCAAGAAGGAATTTTTCTTTCTGAATTACTTTGGGGGGAAAAAAAAGAAAACCTCATTGTGGATCATTGTTTTAAATAGTGAGTTGAATCTCAGATCTACAGGGCCCAGAGCCTTGAGGCAAGAGGAGACAATAATGCCTCCAGTCTCTGAACCACCAATGAGAGGACTACATATCCTAAAAATCTACATAAAAATGACCTCTCAGGGCTTACATTTAGGAATGGAAAAAGCTTGCTTCTCTTCTGATAGGAATGGTCAGCAGAGACTTCCTTCACCTCCAAAGTTTTGAAGGACACATTATAATGAACTGAATGCAGAGTGAAGATAAGAACTACAAGCCTAATTAGAGGAAGTCCATGAATTGCATATAAGACAAGACCTTGGAAAACCGTTTTAAAACCTTGGGAATGAACATGTCTACCCCAAGCAGTTTTGAGTATAAGGAAGTATTCAGTAATATTTTGATTAAAATAATGGAAAATGAGGTTTCTGACTACAACAATTCTATGAAGGTGAGAGAGATTCATGCTATTTATTATTTAAAATGTCCCTAAAGTGTAATATGGGCGGCTAGGAGGCAGAGAGAATAGAGTACTGGGCTTGAAATTTGGAAGACTGATTTCCTCACATTTACTAGTTGTGTGATCCTAGGCAGATCACGACCTTCTTTGCCTCAGTTTCCCCATTTGTAAAATGAGCTGGAGAAGGAAGCACTCCAATATCTTTGCCAAGAAAACTCCAAATGGAGTCACAGAGAATTAGAAATGACTGAAACAACTCAACAACAACAAAGTGTAATGTACCTATATAAAGATGACTTTACTGATTCCATTAGATTATGAGCTCCTTAAGGGCAAGGAGTATCCTCATCATATTTTGCCTTTCTTTATATCCCCAGTGTTTACGTAATAAGTCCTTAAGAAATGCTTATTGACTAATTGACCCCATCAATATGGCATGGGCTTTGATTTGCTTTTCTAGGGACTTTGGGTAATTCTGAGTCACTTCTACCCTGGCCATGGATTCATTTCTTTGAAATGAAGCTAAATTAAAAGCAATAAACATTATAATTACTACTACCAATAATAATAACTAACATTTACATGTTCTTTTATTGTTTCTAAAGTATTTATATATAAACTACCAAACAACTATCCAATTGCCACAGCAACCATATGGTAATGGTACCAGTTATTGCTACCTCTGTTTTACTGATAGACACTGAGTCTCAGAGGCATTAAATAATGCCTGTAACTATCTAATAGCTAGCATTTATCTAGGGCTTTGAGGTTTGCAAAGCACTTTACAAATATTATTTCATTTGATGTTCACAACAACACTGGGATGTTGCTGCTAATATTATCCCCAATTTACAGATGAGGAAACTGAGGTAAATAAAAGTTAAATGACTCGTACAGGGCCACACAGTGTCTGAATCAGGACGCAGACTCAGAGCTTTCTGGCTCAAATACCAAGAAGTGTGAGAAGAAAGATTTACACCAAATTTTCTCTTGAGTCCATGTCTAGTTCCCTTTTCACCACACACTAACTGAGCCAAACTAAGTCATGATACACATGGAGCCACAGATGGCACCTCTTCACTCATTTTAAAATTATACTGCCTCAATAATTAGACTTTATTCTGGCTAAGGAATCAACCACCAATTGCTATTTGTTCCCTTGCTTGGAAATAAACATTGATTTTAATTTTTTTAATTTAAAAATATATTTGATTGAAGTAGCATTCAGCTTCTTTCTGTAAAACTACTTTGAGATAATTTCATTTTAATGTCATTGTTATTCCTTTAAGGCATTGCCTTTAATTGGGCCACTTGTAATTTGTTTGTTCCTCATATGATACTTGTCACTGTGTTCTATTAGTATTCTGTCATCCAAGCTATACAAATAATTTCTTTTTGTTCTGTTTTCCTCCAAACCTAATCACTATCAAAAACTCAACTTCTTCATATCTCTAGAAATATCTCATTTTCTTTGAATCCATTTGTAAAATCTGAAACCTGAAACTCTGAAATTCTCAAAGCATTCACTTAACCAGTTCTCTATTTAAAAAAAACTATAATGATATCCCATTTATAGTAAGTGCATCTATATTTGGATCTGTGTTGACATTTGGCCACACAGAGTCAGAGTTTATCTTTTTCTGAGTCTTTATGTTTGTGACAAATGGTGTTTGCTAAGAAGAAGAACAAAGTTGAACATAGTTTAACATATACACCATTAGTTTGGAAAGCATATTTTAAAAGGGTCAAAGAAAGGGATCATAGGCTGACCTACAAGTAAAATACTATGGAAGCCAGCCAGCAGGGAATAGTAATTTCTCAAGAATGAAATTTTTTAGACACAAAGAGAAACACTTGCAATTAGAAGGGAAAGGGGGGAAGTTGTCTCAGGAAACCAATGTGGTTGCAGAGGAGAATTTAACAGAGTTTGATTTTTGACATATGGGTACATGAGATGGAAATAAGATCAGGTGATAGAGAGGCAACACAAACTGGATTGAAAGGCTGACTCTAGTATACACTGACTGTGTAACCCATAAGCCAGGTACTTTGGGCAACTAAGGCTACATTGGCAATCAGCTGCTGATCTGTTTTGGTAGCACTGCATATTACCTTGGACTGGAATCAATTACCAAATTTTACAGAATTATAACCTAGAACAGAGCAGATTTGAATACATGCTACCACTTCAGGAACTTTATTATTCACACTAATCGGGATCTAGTCATAGTACTTTTCTATAGCAGATCAGTAAATGTTCATTGAATGGAACTAAATAGCAACTGCAGGCTGCTCCTGTGGTTTCAGGTCAGCACTCTCCTGTCTCTTAATTTTCTGCTTACTAGGCAGAGTCTTGTTTAATAGCTATCAGTTGTTTGGGTAATAGCAATAACTAACATTTGTACAGGGCATTAAAATTTGCAAAATGATTTGCATAGTGTATCTTATTTGAGACTCATAACCACCCGATGAGGCAGGTATTACAGGTTTATAATATTTTATAAATGAGGCAACTAAGGCTAGGAAAGATAACATGATTTGCCCATAAACATATAGCCAGTAACTTGAAGATAGGATGCAAGTCCAAGACTGTTGCAGTCCTCTTTCCATTATACAGTAGCTATTACAAGATTACAGTTAACAGAATAAAATCTCAACCTGGACAAGAGAAAACCATTTTTTAAAACATAGAAGAAAGGTGATAGAGAAGCCTTTGGACTAAAGGATGTCTTTCAAAGAAGTAAGAAAGCCAGTAATCCCTTCCTGGAGGAACTGGCTTATGTAAGATTATTCTATATCCTGTAAAATCCAAGCAAACAATTACAATCTCCCTTTCAATATCATAAATAAGGAACTACAACTCAGCAACCTTGCAAAAATGGAGTCTGGGAGGGGGGAAGTCATGGAAGGATGGGCTGTGGTGTTACCATGCACTTTAATCGAAAGGTTTTTATATGTGTCAAGACTCCAGAATGATCTTGATGTTTCTTGGATCATACAAAATTAGAGGCAGTATTTGAACCCAGGCCTTGTTGAGTCCAGGTCCTGCACTCTCCCTATTGTGCAACACTGTCTCTCAAAATGCTGGTTGAACAAATAAAAGTAAAATTGGCTTTTAGAGGCACCTAGGTGGCACAGTTGGTAGAGCACTGGCCCTGGAGTCAGGAGGACCTGAGTTCAAATCCAGCCTTAGACACTTGACACACTTACTAGCTGTGTGACTTTGGGCAAATCACTTAACCCCAATTGCCCTGCCTTCCCCTCTCAAAAAAAAAAAAAACAATGAAACTGGCTTTTAATGTCTTTAGTTGCATTTAGTTGCATATGAGTGGGGGGAGAAGTAAATATGAACAGTTGGCTTCATTTGACAAAAAAAAAAAAACAAAGAGCAGAAAAGTTACATGTGCTAGCTCAAAATTTCTCAGAAATCCATCAGAAAAATTTAGATAAGAACTTGGGTCTCTGAATTTCCATCCTAGTCCAGCATTTATCTTATCAGATTTTTGTTTTCCTCCAAAATGAACTCCTTTCAACAAATAGCACTGATATTACCCTGTCTCCCCTTAATACGTCACCTCTGAGACTAATCCAAGGAATTTAATTGTAGGAGACTAACAACAATTTTGTGATACTTTTTACTCCTTCAGAACAACTAAGGCTTTTGGATTTGGGGAAATGTGGGAATTCATAAAACAGTTGTGCTTTGCTATCTAGGGCAACAGGGATGTAATTAATAAAAAATTGAGAAGCTCTACAGGCTAGCAGCACCCAAAGTAATAACTACTTTTATGAATATGAGACATAGGTCCCAGGGAGGCTTGAACCAAGTTTCTGCTCTATTGATTACATTGTCAGACAACACATCTCATATCACTGAACATGTCCTCTTTCAGGAGATGAGGAGATGGAATACAAGAGGAAACATAAATGTCAGAGGAAATAGGAAAGCTCATAGACTTCTAAGTAACTCCCCTGCAACCGAAAGGTGATGAGACTTTGGATGTCAGTCCTGGTGGTTTTTTCCTAAAAAGCAGAAAATGACAGAGTGGAAAAAAGGAGAAAGTCAGATCTCTGCTAAGCACTTAACAAGATTCCATAAAACCACAAACAACTGACTACTGAAATCTCAAACTGCTATTCATTACCTGCTAATGTGGGAACTACGAGAGATGGATCAATGCCTGTAACCACTTGATTCCTCACTTAGTACACTGCTTTGCTAAATCTGAAACTCAAATCATTGTGTAGTCCATTATTAATTCAATCTAAACCACATAGAAGGTAGTGTGATACAGTGGGAAAGAGAAATAGATATGGAGTCAAACAGGGTTCAAATCCTCCCTCTTCCACTTTCCTCCTATATGACCTTAGACAAGCCACTTCAATTTCTCTGGGTCTCAGTTTCCCCATTTGTAAAAGAAACAACTTTTCTTTAGGGGCAATGATGATTTAAAAAAGAAAGAAGACAAAGATCACAAACAATTTTAAAATAACACCTAAAATCAAATTTTGGAGTGGCAGAGCCAACAAAAGGTCAGAGAGACATTTTTCCAGCCTACGATAACTTAGGAGGTCTGAAGGAGAGACATGTAACATGAGTGGGAAGGAAGAGTGGGGGAAAGGTCCAAAGTGCAGCAGCAGTTTTGGGAGCTCTCAGCCCAGAGATGGTAAAGGGTCAGACACCTTGTCGGAAAAAGATTACAGAGGACCCTTTGTTGGCACTGGGTGTAGCTGACACAGATTGGCAATTCTATTGCCCGTGAAGAATTCTAGGTCACAGTTTCACAATGGAGAGGAGTTCTTGTGATCAGTCACAAGGGAGCAGGGGCCTTGATTGTAATTCCAGAGCTAAGAGGTGTGGTAGCCCTTACACCTAAAGGGAACAGGGGCCATTCCTTGGTAAAGACCAGAGCACAGACTAGGAGAGCAAGATATTACCACCTTGGAAGCAAAGCCCAACTTTAACATAAAGTTCAAAATCAAGAAATAGGTTGGGAAAATAAGAAAACAACAAAAACCAGCCAACGAACAAAAAAACAACTTGACCATAGAAATCTACTACAGGATCAGGGAAGACCAAGACATAAACTTAGAAGGCAACAATGTGAAACAGCTACAAGCAAAGCCTCAGAGAAAAAAGAGTAACTGGATTCAAAGCCAGCAAAAATTACTAGAAGAGTTAAAGAATGAGAGTGATGAAAAAAATTATGAAAAGAGGATTAACATCTTGATGAAAGACGCACAAAAAATACTGAAGAAAATAACATTATAAAAAACAGAATTGGCCTAATGGTAAAGGATGCACAACAATTCATAAAAGAAAAGAACTCCTTTAAAAGCAAAATAGGTCAAATGGAAAAGGAGGCACAAAAATTCACTGAAGAAAAGAACTCCTTAAAAAGCAAAATTTGCCAAATTAAAAAAGAGGTACAAAAGCTCATTAAAGAAAATAATTCCTTAAAAATTTGAATTGGGCGAGTGGAAGCTAATGACTTTATGAGACATCAAGAAACAGACAAAATCAAAAAAATGAGGGAGGAGGAGCCAAAATGGTGGAATAAAACCAGGGAGACACCTGAGCTTTCCCCCAAACCCCTCCAAATACCTTTAAATAATGACTCTAAATTAATTCTAGAGTTGCAGAAGCCATAAAAAGGAGTGAAACAATTTTCCAGCCCAAGGCAACTCAGAAGGTCATCAGGAAGGGTCTATTGCACCAGGGTGAGAGAGAAGTTCAGTCCAACAAAGGGCATGCCAGCACAGACTGGGCCCCAGCAAACCAGGAGAAGGCCTTGGGAGGCACTGAATCAGCAGCAGTGGTGGCAGCTTCCAGAGTTCTCAGCCCATAGATGGTAAGGGAGTTGAATGCATGGTCAAATGGAGACTACAGGGGTCTCTTGTCTAGCACTGAGGCAGGTTGCTTTTTCCATACTTGGATCTGGGTCACAGTCCTGGATGGCAGTCCCAGGGTGAGGAGAAGCACTAATACACCAGAGCTTGCAGCAATGGAGTGGGGACTCTCATCACACTTCCAAGGCAGAAGGGAGTGCTTATGGTCATTTACAGAACAGAACACGGGCCAGAAGAGTAGCAAATACACTTGTTCTTAGATCATGCCACCCTGGAAGAATTGAAAAGTTACAGGTCCCTAGAAGTATTTCTGAAAAGAGCTGCACAAAACCCCTGAAGCTTGGGACAGTGTGCCCTCCACCCTGGGAGCAGAGCTCTACTTTAACAAAGAGTTTAAAGTGAAGAAATAGGCTGGGAAAATGAGCAAACAATAGAAAAAAATTCTGACCATATAAAGTGACTATGGTGACAAGGAAGATCAAAACACACACTCAGAAGAAGATAACAAGGTCTAAGGTCCTATAGCCAAAGCCTCCAAGAAAAATATGAATTGGTCTCATGCCAAGGAAGAACACAAAAAGGCTTTTGAAAATTGAGTAAAAGAAGTACAGGAAACAATTGGGAAGAGAAATGAGAGTGATACAAGAAAATCATGAAGAAATAAGTCAACAGCTTGGTAAAAGAAACACATACACACACAAAAAAAAATTCTGAATAAAGTAACACTTTAAAAAACAGACTAGGCCAAATGGTAAAAGAGGTCCAAAAAACCAATGAGGAGAAGAATGCCTTAAAAAGAAGAATTGGCCAAATGGAAAAGGAGGTATGAAAGCTCACTGAAGAAAATAATTCTTTGAAAATTAGATGGGGCAAACAAAAGCTAATGACTTTATGAAAAATCAAGAAACAATAAAACAAAACCAAAAGACAGAAGAAAATGTGAAATATCTCACTGGAAGAACAACTGACCTGGAAAACAGACCCAGAAGAGATGATATAAAAATATTGTAGAATCTGAAAACCATGATCAAAAAGAAGAGTCCAGACATTATCTTTCAAGAAATTATCAAGGAAAACTACTCTGATATTCTAAAATCAGAGGGTAAAATAGAAATCAAAGCATCCACCAGTCACCTCTTGAAAGAGATCCCAAAATGAAAACTCCCAGGAATATTATAGCCAAATTCCAAAACTCAAGGTCAAAGAGAACATATTGCAAACAAGCAGAAAAAAAAACCAATTCAAATATCATGGAGCCACAGTCAGGATAAAACAAGAGTTAGCAGCTTCTAAATTAAAGAATCAGGAGGCTTGGAATATGATATTCCAGAGGAAAAAGGATCTAGGATTACAACCAAGAATCACCTACCTGGAAAAAAAAAACCAGTATAATCCTTAAAGGGAAAAAAGGCTCTTCAATGAAATAGAGGACTTTCAAGCATTCTTGATGAAAAGGCCAGAGCTGAATAAAAAATATGACTTTCAAACACAAGACTCAAGAGAAGCATGAGAAGGTAAATAGGAAAGGAAAATCATAAGAAACTTAATGAGGTTAAATTGTTTACATTCCTACATGGGAAGATGATAGCTGTAACTCCTAAGAACTTTCTCATCATTAGGGCAGTTAGAAGGAGTATATATAGACAGAGGGGTGTAGTAAGAAGGCAGAATTTATGATTTCAAAGAGAATCATGTATATGTCTGAATGGTTCAAAACTGCAGGATATAAGGAATTCTCTAAGTAGAAGGCAGAAGGATTGAAGCATTTATTCGGGCTCCAAAGTAACAGACCCATGAACCAGCCTCCTCATTTTGATATTTTGATCAAAAGCTTCCAGGCCCAAAAAGTCTGCCTCACAAGACTAACCAGGAGGCCACAGAAAAACATGATGGTATTAAACCAAATCATATACATGCTTCCCCTCTCCAGTAAGAAGATTACCCACTGCCCTCAAGTCCTTGCTCGGCACTCCTTAGTCCACACACAGGTCAGCTCTACTTCTGGTTCGGCTCTGCTTCCAGGTCGGCTCTACTTCCAGGTAGGCTCTACTTCCAGGTCAGCTCTGGAGTCAACACCTCCCCTTAGCCAGCCCCACCTTGGGCCCCATCTCAGTCATCAATCCACACCCACATAGGTTTTATAC
>CM053624.1:136283126-136302595 GCA_028646595.1 Phalanger gymnotis
GAGTGCCCCCATCTCTTTCACTTAATCTCAATCTTTCATATACTAGCCGGTAGGCTGATAACACTATCCAGCTTTGCCTAGATAGTGATGCCCCTGACTGAATTCCAACCTCTTGTAAACACTTTTCCAAATCCTTAGGATCTCCTCTCTGTAGCCTTGGTTCCCAGTTTTCACAGGGTCCAGCTCTTTTAGCCAATTCTTTTGTTAGGGAGGAATAAAATGGGTCCTCCCACCCTGGGATATTCATCTCTTCCTCTGAAGTTCTTCTGCTTCTAAATAGAGATCTTATACCTAGTGATCCCATCCTCGTCACCAGATGTAGTAAGCAGGCAGAATTTATGATTTCAAAAAGATTCATATATATGTCTAAATGGTTCAAAACCGCAGGATATAAGGAATTCTCTAAGTAGAAGGCAGAAGGATTAAAGCATTTATTCAGGCACCAAAGTAACAGACCCACGAGCCAGCCTCCCGATTTTGATATTTTGGTCAAAAGCTTCCAGGCCCAATAAGTCTGCCTCACAAGAGTAACCAGGAGGCCACAGAAAAACATGATGGTATTAAACCAAATCATATTCATGCTTCCCCTCTCCGGTAAGAAGATTACCTACTGCCCTCAAGTCTTTGCTTGGCACTCCTTGGTCTACACACAGGTTGGCTCTACTTCCAGGTCGGCTCTGGAGTCAACACCTCCCCTTAGCCAGCCCCACCTTGGGCCCCACCTCAGTCATCAATCTACATCCACATAGATTTTACATCTAATAGGGCTTTGGGCCTGGGGCTTAACACTTAGCAAGAGTCAATGAAATAGCTGAATCACTCAAAGCAAACAAAAGCCAAACTCCTCAAGGGCACCTGCTGAACTAAGCACTAAGGAGCCCATTTTGTTTACCAACATGAGGGCACAGGAATGAGTTAAAAATTAAGGAATGATATCTTGAAAAATAGAATTAAGGGGTGAAAGAGGAATGTACTGATAAATAGGGAAAGGGAGAAGTAGAATGGGGTAAATTATCTTACATAAAAGTGGCAAGAAAAAGCTTTTATGGGGAAAGGGAAGATGGAGAAAGTGAGGGGGAGTGAGTGAACCTTACTCTCCTCAGAAAAAGCTCAAAGAGAAAATAACATGCACACTACATTGGATATAGAAATCTATCTTACTCTACAAAAAAAGTAAGAGGGGAAGAGGATAAGAGAAGGGGGGAATCACAGAAGGGAGGGCTAATTGAAAGAAGGAGTAGTCAGAAACCTAACACTTTTGAGGAGGGACAGGGTAAAAGGAGAGAGAGAGAACAGAATAAACAAGGGGGAATAGTATAGAGGGAAATATATTTAGCAATAGCAACTGTGAAAAAAAATTGAAGCAAATGTACCTGATAAATGCCTCATTTCTCAAACATATACAGAACTGAGTTAAATGTATAAAAATCAGAACCATTCCCCAACTGATAAATGATCAAAAGATATGAACACTCTTCAGGTGAAGTAATCAAAACTATCTATAGCCATATGAAAAAAATGCTCTAACTCATTATTTATTGGAGGAATGCAAATTAAAACAATTATGAGGTACTACCTCATACCTACTAGGGTGGCTAATAGGACAGACTAGGAAATGGCCAATGTTGGAGAGGTTGTAGTGGAGTTGTGAACTGATTCAACTATTCTATAGAGCAATTTGGAACTATGCTGAAAGATCTAGTAGTGGTATTGCTAGGTCTGTATCCCAAAAGAGATTTTTTAAAAAAGGAAAAGAACCTATAGGTACAAAACTATTTACAGCAGTTCTTTTCTGGTAAAGAATTGGAAACTGAGCAGATGCTCATCAATTGGGGAATGGCCGAACAAATTGTGGTATGTGATTATAATGGCATACTATTATGCTATAAGAAATGATAAGCAGGATGCTTTCAGAAAAACCTGGAAAGACTTGCACAAGCTGATGCAAAGTGAAATGTACTGTGTACAAAGTAACAGCAATATTGTAAGATGATCAGCATCAATGACTTGGCTATTCTCAGCAATACAATGATCTAAAACAACTCTGAAAGACTTACGAAAAATGCTATCCATCCCCAGAGAAAGAACTGATAGCATCTGAATACAGATTCAAACATTCTTCTTATTTAACTTTCTTTATTTTTCTTGAGTTTTTTTGTCTTTGTTTTCTTTCACAACATGACTATGATGGAACTGTTTTGCATGATTACACATGTATAACCTATATTGAATTGCTCACCTTCTCAATGGGGGAGGAGGGTGGAGAAGGAGGAAAGGAGAGAATTTGGAACTTAAAGTTTTAAAAAAACAAATGTTAAAAAATGTTTTTACAAGTAATTGAGGGAAAATAAAATACTAAATAAATATAAAAAGAAACAAAACCAAAAAAAATCAAAAGATGAAAAATAGAAGAAAATGTGAAATATTTCACTGAAAAAACAAATGACCTGGAAAATAGATCCAGGAGAGATTACTTTAAAAATTATTGACTTCCTGAAAGCCATGATCAAGAAATTATCAAGGAAAACTGCCCTGATATTCTAGAACTGGAGGGTAAAATAGAAGTTGAGAGAATCCATCCTCCTGAAAGAGATCCTGAAATGAAAATTCCCAGAGTAGTATAGACAAATTCCAAAGATCAGAGGTCATGGAGAAAATATTCCAAGCAGCCAAAAATTAACTATTCAAACATGGCAAATGGACCCACATTCAGGATTACACAAGAATTAGCAGCTTCCACATTAAAGGAGTGGATGTATTGGAATATAATATCCCATGAGGCAAAAAGCTGGGATTACAACCAAGAAACACCTGCTCAGAAAAGCTGAATATAATCCTTCTGGGCATAAAATGGATACTTAATGAAATAGAGGATTTTTTAAAATTCCTGATGAATAACTAGAGATAAATAGAAAATCTGACATTCAAACAGAAGTTTTAAAAGAAGCACAAAAACATCAACATAAAAGAGTAATCATAAGGGACTCAAAAAATTAAATTCTTTAAATTCCTGTATGGGATGATGATACTTGTAACTCCTAAGATCTTTATCATTTTTAGGTCAGCTAGAGGGAGTCTACATAAACAGAGGGCATGGGTGTGAGTTGATTATATTTGGATGATCTAAAACAAAAGTAGGTGTGAGAAAGAGAGATGCACTGGGAGAAGGGGGAAGGGAGAGGGAAAATAGAGAACATTTTCTCACAAAAAGAGGCATGTTAGGAAGATCTTTATAGTGGAGAGGAAAATACAGAGCATCAGGCAATGCCTGAACTTCATCTAAATTGTTTCAGAGAAAGAGAGGAATAAACATACATATTCATGGGGCTATAGAAATCTATCTTACCCAGTAGGGAAATAGGAGGAGAAGCAAAGAGATATAGAGGAGGATGATAAAAGGGAGGGTGGATTAAGAAGGCAGTGATCAGAAGCAAAACAAGATTTTTGAGAAGGGACAGGATAAAATAGAAAGAACGAGAGAGAGAGAGAGAGAGAGAGAGAGAGAGAGAGAGAGAGAGAAGAAAATAAGATGAAGGGAAATACATAGTAATCATAACTATGAACATAAATGGGATGAGCTAACCCATAAAATGGAAGTGAATAGCAGAACAGATCAGAAATCAGAATTCAACAATATGTGGTATACAAGAGACATGCTTGAAAGAGAAAGATATACACAGAGTTGAAATAAAGGGCTGGAGCAGAAACAATTAAGATTCCACTGAAGTAAAAAAAAAAAAAGACAGGGGTAGAAATCGTGATCTCAGAGAAAAATAGAGAGCAGACAAAATAAAAAAGGAAAAATAGACTTATTTAAAAGAGATAATAAAGGAAACTACATTTTGCTAAAAGGCACCATAGTCAATGAAATAATACCAAAAAGTTTTACAGCAAGTTTCTCTGATAAAGGCCTCATTTCTCGAATTATATACATATATATATATATATACATACACATATACATATATACCTCTATATACATACACACACATGTGTATATGGAAATGAGTCAAATTTATAAAAAATAAGAGCCATTCCCCAATTGATAAATGGTCAAAAGATATAAATAGGCAGTTTTTAGAAGAAGAAATTAAAGCTATCTATAGTCATATGGAAAAATGATCTAAATTACTATTGATTAGAGAAAAGCAAATTAAAACAGTTCTGTGGTATCACCTTGCATCTATCAGAAATTACAAATGTTGGAGGGGATGAGGGGAAACAGGTAAATTAATGAATTATTGGTGGAGTAATGATATGGTCCTACTATTTTGGAAAACAATCTATAATTATGCCCAAAAGGCTATGAAACTGTTCATGCACTTTGATCCAGCAATACCACTACTAGGTCTCTACCTCAAAGAGATCAAACAAAAAGGAAAAGAACCTTAGGTACAGAAATATTTATAGCAACTCTTTTTGTGGTAGCAAAGGATTGGAATTAGAAATTGAGGGGAAGCTCTTCAGCTGGCGAATGGCTGAACAACACATGGCATGTGATTTTGATGGAGTACTATTGTGATATAAGAAACAATGAGGGGGTGGTTCCATAAAAATATGGCAATACCCACATGAACTGATACAAAATAACATGGGAATAACTGGAAGATCATTGTGCACAGTAACAACAATGTTGTAATGATGATCAACTGTGAAAGACTGGGCTACTCTGATCAATACAATGATCCAAGAAAATTCCAAGGACTCATGATGAAAAAATGAGAGAACTGATGAACTCTGAGTAAAAACTGAAATATAATTTTCTTGTTTTTTTAATGAATATTTTATTTTTTCTAATTACATGTAAAAACAATTTTAACATGCATTTTTAAAAAAATTTTGAGTTCCAAATTGTCTCCTTTCCTCCTCACCCTTCACTCCTCCTTGAGATGAGAAACCATTTGTTATACATGTGCAATCATGCAAAACATATTTCCATTATTAGTTGTGTTGTTAAAAAACAGACAAAAATAAAGAAAGGGAACAAATTGTGTGCTTTGATCCACATTCAGATGCCATTAGTTCTTTCTCTGGAGGTGTATAGCTTTTTTCATAATGAGTTCTTTGGAATTATCATAAATCATTGTATTTCTGTGAATACTTAAGTCATTTACAGTTGATGATCATACAATGTTGCTGTACAATGTTCTCCTGGTTTTGTTCAATTCACTTTTCATCAGCTCACTTAAGCCTTTCCAGGTTTTTCTGATCCTGATTCTCACTTCTTATAGCATAATAGTATTCTATCACATTCATATACCATAAATTGTTTAGCCGTTCCCCAATTGATGAATATCCTCTCAATTTCCAATTCTTTGCAACTACAAAAAGAGTTGATAATTGGTATAAATATTTTTCTACAAATAGAGCCTTTTCCCTTTTAAAAAAAAATCTCTTCAGGATACAGACATAGTAGTTGTATTGTTGGATCAAAGAGTATACACAGTTTCACGGCCCTTTGGGCATAGTTCCAAATTGCTCCCCCAAATGGTTGGATCAGTTCTCAATTCCACCATCACTGTCCTGATTTTCCCACATCCTCTCCAACATTTATTATTTTCCTCTTCTTTCCTATTAGCCAATCTAACTGCTGACCTGAGTAGTACCTCAGATTCTTTTAATTTTCATTTCTCTAATTAATAGTGATTTAGAGAATTTTTCATATTCTTGTTCTTATAAATTTGACTCAGTTCTCTGCATATTTGAGAAATGAGGCCTTTATCAGAGATACTTTCTGTATTTTTTTTCTCAGCTTTCTGCTTTTCCTTGTAATTTTGCCTGCATTGGTTTTGTTTCTGCAAAAACATTTTTCTCATTTTTTTATATGGTTAATATGGAAATTTGTATTACATTATTTCACATGTATCCTTGATATGATACTGTTTGTTTTCTTAATGGTTGGAAGAGAGGTAGGATGGAAAGATAGATCTGGAACTCAAAATTTTAAAATAAAAAAATGTTGAAAATATATAAATAATATTTAAAAAGAGAGAGAAATGTGATCCACCCAAAAAAAGACCTGAGATTTGATTACCAGATTTATTAATTATCATCAGTAAATTGAGGATGTTGGACTAAATGGCCTTTGAGGTCTCTTCTAGCTCTAGAAGTCTAATCTTATGATGTTATGGTTCAATAGAAATACCGTAAAAAGTCATAATAACTACAAACATTTACATAATACTTCAAGGTTTACATATATATATATGTATGTATGTATATATATATATTATATCAACCAGCCTATATGGTAGGTGCTATTATTATTATATTTATATAATTACTATGAACATTATTATTTCATTTTCATAAGTGAGTTAAATGAAGTTTAGAGGGTTGGATGACTTATCTAAGGTTACATAGATAAAAAGTAGCAAAACAAGTATTTGAAACAAGGTTTTCCTGACTTCAAGTCCAGTGCTCTATACCCTAGACCACAATGGACTGCCAACTCATAATTAAACTCAAAACGTGTTCTAAAGGAAACAAATGACAAAAAGAATGAACCTTCTTGACTAAATATTTTAATGTGTAGAATTGTAGGTGACAGCATCTTTTTCCGTTTTTTTTTTTCTTACAAATAAATGTCTGGAAAATGAATTTGATTCCAAATTTGGCGCAGTGGTGGTGTGCAGGAGCACTCTGGTTGAAGAAAGTTGATATTTGCTTAAAAATATTGAAAAATCAGCTTCACAGATTATGCATCTTGTCGCTGATCAGCCTACCAACCAAATTGTATCCACCATTGAATCTCTCTCTGTTACTGAAATTGCTCATCAGGATGGTTGATCAGCACCCATTAAAATGGAGAGCTGATGGACAACTTGTACAGTCAACCGTGCTTAAGGACTTCTTAGCTGTTTAATGTAGAAGCACCTACTTTTCTCACCCACTCTCCCGTCTTCTATCTCCATGCCCCTCTTGACTGCCATTCTTCTTATTATATCAACACCAACTTGAATTCTGCTCTTTTGGAAGGATGGAAGGGCTTCTGTTGGATCAGAGTTATTTCTGAACAATTGAAACCTCTTTGACTGTCATAAATAAATCTAATGATCAAGTAAGCTATTTCAGGTATACCACTTCCCCCAGGATTCATCAATGTGGGCTTAGATACCACAAATACCCTGTATGGATGGAGTTGGATGAGCAAACACTCATGGATACCACCAAGCTACCTGAGAGATAGGTAGGCAAAGCAGTAAGGATGGGAATATAAGAGTTGGTGCCAGGAGATAGATTTTAGTGTGAATCTATGATGATAAGGCTCAAACATTGAAGTGTTATTAGTCGATAGCTGTTCTGATGTCAATCAGAGCTCCCGAGACAGATATATTAGTTATACCTCATGTATTAAGTGATTAGGCACCAATCAGTTATAGCCACACAACTTTCTGATTGGATGTTTGTCCATGGCCCACTTAGCCTTCCTTCCCAAGTGCACCAGTTTGATTTCAGATTTAAGGAAGAGATACACAGTTCACCTTCCCAGGGAATTTATCCATTTAGAATTAATTGATAAAAAAAGAAAGTTCATGTGTGCCAGGCACCTGGCACAGAAAACTGGGTCCTGTTTTGGCTTGTTTGTGCCATGTCAAAGAACATATGAATCTCTACTGGCTAGTTATGCCAGGATTACAGACTGACCATGAGTGACCTCTGATCCCTTGGATTTACATACTGTTTTATACTAGATAGTAAAAGGTATGGGATGCATCCTTTATGAATGTAGCAATCTAGTAAAAGAAGACCCCAGGCATGGCTGAATGTATCAAAAGTAAGGTATATAAAGATATACATGCAGATTGGCACAATTTATTGGTCATAAATGGCTACACTTCTATACTATTTACCAAGACTATATCTGTCTATTTATTCTTCTATTTCTCTGAGGAAAGAAGTCAAGTATAACCTTACTACCTCACCTGGATCAATAGGAAGACACACCACATCAGCGTTGCCATTTTGACCAGATGGATAATGTGATCTCTGAAAAGGAATGAAGGGGAAACAAGACTGGGTAGAAAGGAAAGAAGAAGGAATAAAGTCACTGAACGAAAAGGAGAAGGTCTCTTTATTCCATACATGGAAACTTGACCTGGGAGATTAAGTGGAATCCTACTCGATAAAAATTGGAGAGGGGCCCCTGAGGGAAAAGGACAAGGAAAAAACCTGTCAATCTCAGGGTCATATATTTAACCCTCGAATGGACATTAGAGATTTTCTAGTCTAGCTTTTCATTTTGTAGAAAAGAAAACTGTATCTGAGAAAAGTTATGTGATTTGCTAGAATTTGAACTCAGGCCCTCTAAACTCCAAATCTAGTTGCATTCTAAACATCTTGAGCTGGATGTACTATGGACATTTTAGGCTCAACATTCAGTACAGAACTCATTATTTTGCTCAAAACCATCCCTACTTTCTAGCTTCCCTATTACTCTCCAAGGTACCACCATCTTCTCAGTGACCCAGGCTCATATTATAGGTGTCATCCTCAAATGCTCATTCCTTCTTAAGCCCCATATCCAGTCAGTGGTCAAGTCCTTCCTTTTCTACCTTCATTATATCGCTAGGATATGGCCCTTTCGCTTATATGATATGCCACCACCCTGATGCAGGTCCTCATCACCTCCCTCCTGGACTGTTTCAGGAGGCTTCTGGTTGGTCTCCCTGCTTTAAGTCTCTCCCTGCTCTGATCTATCCTCCACTCATCTATCAAATTAATCTTAAAACACCGATGTGACCATGTCACCTTCATATTCAACAAACTCCAGTAACTCTCTAATACCTCCAGGATCAAATATAAAAATCCTCTGCTTGGCTTTCAAAGCTTTTCATAGCCTTGCCCCTTCCCACCTTTCCAATCTTTTTACGCCTTACTCCCTTTTATGTATTTTATGATCCAGTGACACTAGCTTCCTTGATATTTATCACTCATGACACTCCAGCCCTCAGATCAGGGCATCACTGTCTTTGCTTCTTGTCTAGAATGCTCTTCCTCTTCATCTCTCCCTCCTAGCTTCACAGGCTTTTTTCAAGTCTCAAGCTAAAATTCCACTACCTTCGAAAAGGCTTCTTCAGTCTTTTTAAATTTTAATCCCTCCCTCTGAAACGACCTTCAGTTTATCCTGTATATATCTTGTTCAAATCTAATTGTTTTCATATGTTCTCCCCCATTAGAGTTTGAACTCCGTGAAAACAGAAGTTTTCTCTTTTTTTGCCTTTATTTTAATCTACAATTCTTAGCATAGTACCTAACACATAGTAGGTGCTTAAATAAATGCTGATTGACTGACTATGCTCTCCAATGTACTGTCCTGCTAGGCCTGGAAGGGAAAGAGAGACAAAGCAGTGGTCCTGGCTACCAGAACCACACCTACTGGAAATGACAAAAACAGATTAAAAATTAGCCTTTATTCCCAAGGCCAGAACTCAGCAATGTTTTCCATTACTGGGTGACTAAAGCCCAAGGCTAAATGTGGGAAAGGAGCTGTAGTACTTAGAGCTACTCAGATCTTCCTTCCACTCCAACCCCAAATAAAGAAAGAAAATTTAGAATTCAGGTGTTCCTTGAGAAAGAAAAGTTAACATTTTACTCTTTCCACTGTACAGTCAGCCAACACCATCAGCTGATTGTGGAAAAGGAAGAAGCCTCATGAAGATGCAGTCTGTTCCCCAGGCCATGTGGCTATGAGATAAACAAGGAAAGGCAAGTCAAAAACTAACACAAAGAATACTTGCTTATTGGAACTGCAAACAGTATTTCTACCTTAGGAAACTAAGCTCCCTGAGGATTCAGTTTCTATCCTTCTCCAGTTTTAATCCATCTAATCCCTGCATCTCTTAGCCCAGAGGAGGGAAGACTAGTTTACTGTCAGTTCCCTAAATTCATAGTTATTCTCTGCTGTGATCAGAGGATCCATGACTTTCAATGTCATTTGCCTTATGTTACTGTGAGTCCTGCCTAAATTGTTCCTCTGGTTCTGCTTGCTTCACTCTGCATCCCTTCATAGTCTTCCCAGATTTCCCTGAAATCTTTGTATCCATTGATTGGTATAAATAAATGTTAGCTATTATTATTATTGTTTCTGTGGTATAACACTAGTTAATTATAATCATAGAGCACACTGTATTCCACCATTTCTCAACTTCTAGGCCTGTCTTCTTACTTATCTATAATTAATTGATATAAAAGGAAAGGTTACAGCAATCATATGTGCTATGACAGACACCTAGGTCCCCCTTTGACCAGTTTTGAGGCATGTCGAAAAACACATGAGGCTGAATAAGAAGTTGGCCAGGATTATAGACTGACCACGAGTGACTACTAACCCCTGAGGTTTATACTGTTTTGTACTGGGGAATAAAAAGGAGGAGGGAAGGTGCACTCTTTATAAATGCACTCATCTGGAACAAACAGACCTTGAATCATATGACTGAAGAACGAAGTGCTGGTCAATAGTGGCTAAAAAAAAGGCGCTGAAAACTAAATATATTAAATAAAATTTATAAAAAGAAAAAAAAGGCAAAGATCCTTGTTCTTTGAGTGTTAAGACTTGGATCTGAGTCCTGGGTCTGTCACTTATTATCTGCATGACAGTGAGAAAGACTCTTAACTCCACTGAGCTTCAGTTTCCTAAGTTATAAAATAAGAATAATGATATTTGTACTCCCTACTTGACCTGGTTCTTATGAGAAAAAATATTATAATTTATAAAGTTTAATTAAAAAGTCAATAATTACTATAAATGACTAAGGTACTTTTCTTCCATGGTGACTATTTTTCTATTTTTCTAAAATAAAGTTTCTCTATTTTTCAAATATTGGGAAGTAGAAGGGTACTTCAATAGAAAGAGAGAAAGCCCTTATTGTGTCCGTTTAATCAGATATATACTACAAAGTTCTCTATGACTCAACTCAATCTTGAGTCTCCCTTATAGTCCTATATATTTCTTTGCAATGTCCCACATGAAATATTCATGAAATAGTTACATGCATATATATGTATGTAAACATCTGCATATATATACATTATTTATGTATATATACTTGTATATATGTATATAAACCTATGTATAATACAGATATATCTATGTATGTTCACAGAGATATAATTATATATACATACAACATATATGCGTATTTACAAATATGTGCATATTTTTATATTTCTATATGCATGTATATATTTGTGTATGCACAAATACATATGAATATATTATATACACCATGATTATATCTAAATTGTATGTCCTCAAGATTTCTCGAAGCACTGATTTCTCTTTCACTAACATTATCCTAAGCTTTCATTTTGAAAGCAAAGACACCCATATCCCAGAATGCCTGCCTCTTTTTATGCCTATACAATGCATGTGAAAACTTTCATGTACTTAGAAGCTTACTTTTGATAGGTACGTACAAAAATGATGGATCATGACAGACCATGACCCATTGCCTGAGTTGCCATTTTGACATTTTTCTCCTCTGTGACTGCTTCCCTTGCCAATCTTCCCATGGAGAACACATTGACTGTAAGAGAAGATTTCTCAGAAAAATACCCGGAGAAACACCCCACTGATGAAAGGCACAAAGTGTCTGGGAAGAGTCTTATGACACTATTTCTCCACAGGCTGGAGTTACTGCTTTGATCCCAGGTAAAACATAGAATGGTTGTGGAACTTGAAATCCAAACCCGCTCATCTTACCCAGAAAAATGTTGCCCCACCTCCTCATTACCTCAAACAGTCTGCAATGAGCTCATCTCATTTCAGTTTAGGCTAGAGAAATTATGGAAAGGCCTTGTCATTCTCTTCGAAATTTCTGCATGCAGTGACATTTCCCCAGCTCGGCAACAAAAACAGGCAGCTGCGATTAATTACTTTTTGCATTGACTGGAAGACAGCTTGGAGGCTTTCTGCTGCCCTCTGTCAATTCTGGTGCACAGGGTTCTCACTCAGAGTTTCCTCGCAGCCAGCAGTTTCAAGCTTTTCAAAGATGGCAGTGCCTTAACGTAGGACTGAAGGGCTTGGGGGCCATTTTGCATTTAGAATGTTCCCAGGAATTGCTGGCTCTAGAATGGTAATCAATTGCCTTAGATACTACGGCTGGCAAGCAACAAATGCACTCATTATATATGCTCAAAATAAATACATTCTTTCAGTTCAGGAGCAATTTCCCATTTGTCAAGCTGATGAGTCAGGGTGTTATCATATATGGGTCTAAGAGGTTAATAGGGGCCTTGGGCAATTGCTAACAAACTTTTCTGATCTTGACCTTTTCCAAAGTTTTATACATAGTGAAATATACAGGGTGGAAAATCTTTAATTTTGAAGTACCTGCCAGTGTTATCTAGTCAGAAATTTCACAGTGGAGTTCCTCACTCTTTGGCATCTATGTTAAATGCAATCTCCTGGGATTGTAGTATTTTCCTCTCCAGTTTTAAAGTCATAAAAACAATGAATATAACACAATTCTCTGGTGTGACTGGACACAGTCCTAAGACAAGTTGCTATCTTGCTATTAATCTTTGCATTTGTTGTTCTAAGGACTGCTGTACAGCTGATCCAACTATAAGCATTTATTAAGTGCCAGGCATTGTGCTAAGGGTGGGGTATGAAAATACCAGTAAAGAAAAAAAAACAATCCCTACTCTCAAGAAACAACTTTGATAGTAGAAGACAACTCACAAAACAGGGGAAGAGAAGTACCTCCTTGGGGGATAGTGTCAAAGTCTGAAGTGGCTGCCCTGGGGGACGAACCAAAATGGAAGCACCTAGAGGAACTTAACAGTGGGAGGAGGTGGCTGGCATGGTAGAGGGATGTTCCAGGGAGGACAAGTTAATAAAATAGGTGCTTTTTAATAGTTGAATTATTAGGATGTCATTTAATCCTTTGTCACCTTAATTAAAGCATGCTTAGTACATCTACAGTGGCAGACAGAACAACAGAGATAATACCCATTCGTCCTATTCCTACATTGTGATCTCCTCTGCCAGATCTCAACATTTGGAAAGTATTTCGTTCCATGTATCCTAGAGATTACGAGTATTTTGGGATGATTAAAACTACTAAAAGAAGTAGTCTTTAAGTTTAACGGCTCCAACCTTAATCCCTAACTGAAACTACTCCTTTCAAAATTATCAATGAGGGTTCTGTTTAAGAGGGCAAAACTGGGACTTAGGAGAGTCCAGATTCCCCACAGAGGACCCAGAAAGCTATAAAAATACACCAGAAGTAACAAAGTCAACTGCGAGTCAGGTCATCATCTCCCTGATGTCATAATCCTCTTCAAGAACAAAGGACAAATACAACAACAACAACATATTTCTTTATTTAATGCAAGATATTTGAGGGCAAAGATTTTTTGTATTTTTATCTCCTGACACATAGGAAGTACTTAATTTTTTTTTTGCTAATTGATTTTGAGTTCTCTTTTAAAAATCTATAATATCATAACTGGACTTTCGCAAACCTTTCTTCTCCTCATTGTATTCCCATCCTTGTTACATTCTATTGTTGTTGTTGTCCAGTCATTTTCAACTCTTTTTGACTCCATTTGGAATTTTCTTGGCAAAGATACTACAGTGCCTTGTCATTCCCTTCTCCAGCTCATTTTACAGATGAAGAAACTGAGGCAAATAGCATTAAGTGACTTGTCCAGGGTCCCACATGTAGTAAGTGTCTGAAGTCAGATTTGAACTCAAGAAGAGGGGTATTCCTGACTTCAGGACTGGTACTATATCCACTGCACCACTTCGCTGTTCAACGCTATGTTCATTCCAGTTCAAATACTTCCACTAAGTTGTGCAACCCCTTGTCTGCCCCATATTCACTGATCCTTCCGCCATAGCCACTACCCCTTCTCACCTCACTCCAGCCTCCAATGAATCCACATGGTTTTAGTTATGGTAACTAAAGAAGAAGGAAGGAATAGAAGGATGCACCTGGTGCCAGAGACCCAAATTCCACTCCCTGGCAGTACCCAGGGTGACTAGGAATGATTACACATGAGGGATAGAATTCTGAGCTATTTCCAGGACAGCACTCATGCTGCCATATTCTGCCCCCAAGAAATTCAAGAAAAACCCAGGTGAAACATTTCCATTTCTGTTTTTGGTTTGCTATAGAAAGCTCATAGACTAATGAGATGACCTCTTCTTGCTAGATCTGGCTTATATGATTTAAAGCTGGAAGCTCTATTAAAAAATAGTATACACCAGCTGCTTCATTTTTACAGATGAGATAATTGGGGCCCAGAAAAGTTAAGTAATTTTCCCCGGGTTATATAGCTAGTGTTCTGTTATGTCACACTTTCCCCAATTGGGCCTCACCTTAAGTTGTGGTTTCTTGTCTAGGAAATGATGCCAAAATTCAGTTCATTCAGTCTGAGATGACAGTCCAATGAACATTGATTCCCTTTCTAGCCCATGTTGACGTCACTATCCGTTTTCCTAGTTTCTCTGGAATAACTCATCCCTGAACCTTCCTCAGAAGAGTGGTCTTTATAGGTGCGTTTTATAGTAACATTTTATAATATTTTACTCATGTTCTTTTTTTTTATTTTACAACAGAGTCATTTGCAAATATATCTTTCTCTACCACAGCAGTAAAGCACTTTTTTTTGAACAAACAGTTAATCAAACCAACTAACACAATGACTACATCTAACAGTGTATGCAACATTCCATAAGCCTATTCTACCAACCTCTCCAATGAAAAGAGGAATATATATTTCAAGAGGGATCTTTTTCCAGAGTCCTATCACCATTTTTTTAAATTCTATTTTTATTATGATCTTGAAAACCCTCAACAAACACAAATATTTGAGTATACAAAGAAGAAAAAAATAAGGATTGTATATGAATGTATAAACTTTTGTTACATAGTTTATTAAAACACATATTAAATTTAATGAGGTTATAACAAATTGCCCTACTTGTTTATGTCCTCTTATAAACTTTTTTTTCTGAATTTTAGTGTTTCATTGAGGATCTTTTTCATCATTGTAATTTGACACTATTTTAAAAGACCTTAATCATGAGAAAAACCCACAATTTCTAAACAAAAAATAAAAAAGGTTTATTTCACAAGGCAACTTGCAGCAAACCTATTGCAAAAGAGCTAACAAATGCTGTTCCCTCTCAAGGGTTATAGCTTCATATACATATTCTCACTTTTCAAGGAGATAGGAGATAAGCCTTTTTGCTTTACACCCCTAGCACAGCATAGCATAATGCTGGACTTGGAGTCAGGAAAGACGATTTCAGTTTCAATACTTTCTCTGACCCATACTGACCATATAATGAAGGGTAAATCAACCTTTCATGCTATAAATCACACATGAGTAGCTATTTGCATCCATGAAGGAAATTTTCTCAATGGGAGGTCCTCACGCTATTAAAGTCACAGGTAAATATAATAACCTGGCAATAAAGATCTACATACTCTTCCCCTGAAAACTGGATTCCATACATTTCCTCCCACCAATTTTGGAATAGTTTTGGGGGTTACTTATATTTGCATTTGGCCGGAATCACAACTAGTCTTCAAATGTTTTGCACTTGGCATAACCCAAGATGCATAGTTCCAAGGGCACTTTCCCATACATTTCAAAATGTGTTTCTGATTCATTTATGCTCAACTCTTCAAACTGCTGTTTAATAAAAAAAAAAGCTATTTGGTGTCCAAATCAACTTTTGAAGGCTTTAACAGAGCTCTTCAGAAAAGCTTTTAAGAGGAAATCATGTGCTGCCAGAAATAAGTGGAATTTGGAGCCCTAACCAGTAGGATATGGTTCTGTCATTTGCCAGGGTGGAGCTTGAGTGGGGCAAGAAAACAAGGGAAAGAAGATTCTGTGCCTGGAAAAAAATGAAACTGCTTTTGCCCAGTGAGTATAGGAACTGGCAAAGACTTAAAAGTCAAAACCAATGAAGAGGATTCTTAACTAATGAAGGCAAATTTTGATTTTTCAGGGAGCCAAGAGCATTTTCTCAGATAAACAAAGCAGAGACTGAAATCAATTTCAAAGTTTATTCTTTCTTTAGCAGGTGAAAGACTTTAGCTCTGGCCAACTGGCTGACTTCTCCTGCCCTAAGGAAGAACAGATGGATGGAACCCCCTGTAGGTGCTCTACCAGCTAAGGAGAAAAAAGTCTTTGAAATAGATCTCTTAGTCAGACCTCTCATTATTTTAACTACTATCCTGTGCAGAATGGCGCAACATGGATTATAAAGTACGGCACCCCCAAAGGCAGCTCCTTGAAAGGCTAGTTTGGCAGCTGTTCATTTCACCTAGAAACTTCAATGCCATATTACAACAAATGAAATCTGACATAAAACTGTAAGTGGTCCCTAATTTATTAACATCAGGAGGCAAGTTTTAAAGGGACAGCTGTCCTTTCTGCCCATGCTATTTTAATAAAGGTCAGAATCATTTGCAGCCACCAAAATGTTCATTCTGTGAACTTGGTTTGAGTGATGATTAAATGTGATCTGAGAAAGCCCTCGGCAGGGCACATCACACCTCGCTCCTATCTTCTCCTCAGCTTTATTTTGATTCGCTGTCATATCATGAGAAACGTGACCACTACAACCAGTCCTTGACAAAGTCAAAAACTTCTCCAAGTTTGTCTCTGGTACCCTCCAAATTCCCCTTTAAACATGACAGTTCAAATCTTGTCTGAGATACTTACTAGCTGCATGATCTTGGGAAATTCATTTAGCTTCTCTGTGCCTTGATTTCCTCAGCTGTAAAATAAAGGGGTTGACCTCAAAGATCCCTTCCAGATAGATCTTTTACCAAATCCTCCCATTATACTCCAAATCCCACTTATTTTCTACTTTCCCATTCTGGCTTCTCTTCTGAAGTAATCTTAAATGTAATTGCATGTAACATATTGGCTACTGATTCTTAAGGTTACCTCTCTGGGGTATTTTATTTTGAGGGAAGACTTGGTCATAGACTCATAGAATAATTCTATTTACTTATTGTTGAGATATTATATTGTATTAGTGTATTCCCCTACCCTCACCTCCAGTATAATTTAATTTCCTTCAGGCTGTAGTTTAATTTCATTTTTGTCTCTATCTCTGCTTTCTGGAACAATGTGTTGCTCATAGTAAGTACTTAATAAATATTTGTCTATGAAATCAAATAGTAGAAAGTTTAGCTGGAAATCATGTGATCCCAAATGATCTTTTAACATATAAAGAAAATGGGGCACAAAAATGATATCCAAAGCCATACATTGAATTTATGGTTAAACTACAGTAAACAACTCATAGCTTCTGATATATGGTCTAGTACTCTTTCCATTCTTCCAGACCCTTAAAAACCAGGGGAACAAGTCTCCAATGGTAGGATTTCAGGTGTGATGAGAAGCTATAGGGAAGATGTTTTTGGAAAGGCCCCCTGCTAGATACCCCACAAAGCGCACTATGCAGGACACTACTAATACTATCCCTTATGACAGGCTTTCTGGCCTTCTGCAGACCCAGAAACAGCAAGACAAATTTTAACATCTTGAAGGATAAAAACTTTCATCAGGAAGTACAGTATCTAGTATATCTTTCCGATAGTAGAGAGGTGAGATTTTTTAAATGTACATTCTTCTTGAGCTAATTTTAAGGAAAGCAGTTTGTAGACTGTAAAAGTGTTATATAAACACAAGTTATTATTAGTAATTATAATAACAGTGATGATAAATATATTATACCATTAAAAGTCTCTCTTCTAGGAATGTATCATTAACATCACAAATAAATCTTACAAAAGTCAAGAAATGCAAATGGTATATATTAATAGAATGAATAAGAGCTTTATTAATTTAATTTTTTCTCAATTGCATGTAAAAATTTGTAAGTCATTTTTGAAATTTTTGAGTTCCAAATTCACTCCCTCCTGCTGCCACCTCCTGCTTTGAGAAGGAAATCAATATGATAAAGATTAAACATGTGAAATCATGGAAAACATTTCCATATTAGCCATGTTGCGAAATGAAACATAGACGAAAAGAAAAAGAGAGAGAGGAAGGAAAGAAGAAAGAAAAAGAAGGAAGGAAGGAACGAAGGAAAGAAGGAAAGAGAAAGAAAGAAAGAAAGAAAGAAAGAAAGAAAGAAAGAAAGAAAGAAAGAAGGGAAGGAAGAAAGAAAGGAAGAAGGGAAGGAAGAAAGAAAGGAAGAAGGAAGGGAGGAAGGAAGGAAGAAAGAAAGAAAGAAAGAAAGAAAGAAAGAAAGAAAGAGAGAGAGAGAGAAAGAGAGGAAGGAAAGAAAGAAAGAAAGAAAGAAGGAAGGAAGGAAGGAAGGAAGGAAGGAAGGAAGGAAGGAAGGAAGGAAGGAAGGAAGGAAGGAAGGAAACCCAAGGAAAATAAAGTAAAAAATGTATGCGTTGAGACTCCATCAGTTCTTTCTCTGAAAGTAGATAGCATTTTTCTAATAAGTTTTTAGAAATTTTCTTGTATTTCTCAGAATCACTTAGACATTCATAGGTGATCATCATATAATATTGCTGTTGTGTACAGTGTTCTGGTTCTGTTAATTTTACTTTGTATCAATTAACATAAGTATCCCCAGGTTTTTCTGAAAGTATCCTGCCCCTCATTTCTCATAACACAATAGTATTCTATCATAATCATATATCACAACTTGCTCAGTCATTCCCTAATTGATGGGCATTCCCTCAATTTCTAGTTCTTTGCCACCACAAAAGGAGTTACTATAAATATTTTTTATACATGTAGGTCCTTTTCTTTTTCCTTTGATCTCTTTGGGATTCAGACCTAGTAGTAGTATTTGTTAAGGTCAAAGGGTATGCAAAGTTTGATAGCCTTTTGGGCATAGCTCCAAATTGCTGTCCAGAATGGTTGAATCAGTTCACAACTCCACCAATGGTACATTAGTGTCTCAATTTTTCTACATGCCCTCCAACATTTGTCATTTTCCTTTTCTGTCATCTTAGCCAATCTGTTAGATGCAAAGTGGTACCTCAGAGTTGTTGTTTATTAAACTTGCATTTCTCTAGTCAATAGTGATTTAGATCATTTTGTTTCATGTTACTACAGAAAGCTCTGCTTTCTTCTTCCGAAAACTGTTCATACCCTTTGACCATTTATCAACTGGGGAATGACTTGGATGTTTATAAATTTGACTTTGTTCTCTATGTATGTGAAAAATGTGGCCTTTATCAGTGACACTTACTATAAAAATTTTTCCCCAGTTTCCTGCTTTCCTTCTAATCTTTTTATTATTTTTGGTACATATTTATTTATTTATTATTATTTTTACTTATAAATTTTATTCAATATATTTAGTTTTCAGCATTGATTTTCACAAGAGTTTGAATCACAAATTCTCTCCCCATTTCTACCCTCCTCATCACTCCAAGATGGCGTATATTCTGGTTGCCCTGTTCCCCAGTCTGCCCTCCCATCTGTCACCTCACTACCCTCCCATTCCCTTTTCCCTTCCTTTCTTG
>CM053624.1:136303095-136331570 GCA_028646595.1 Phalanger gymnotis
TAAGTTTCTGGTTCTTCCAACATGGCATAAGCTGGGGATATGTCTGGTCATGGCCCTCCTGATATGCACTCTGGCTCTTACACCGGTAAGGTCCCTGCTCCTTTGTGACTACCATCATTCCTTTCTTCCTTGGAATTGCAACCTAGAACTGGGTAATGGGCAACAAAGCTGCCAAATAGAACTTGATCCTATGTCCCATGCTAGTATAAGACTCTCTTGAGATTACTTTCTAACCAAATATTCAGTTCCCTTACTATTTCTGGGCCCTGTTGCCACCCCACCCACTAAAATGATTTTTATAATGCTCAGGTCTAACACATCACCTACCTACTCAATAATTTCTGTTGACTCCTTATTACCTCCAGGATCAAATACAAAATCCTCTGTTTGGTTTATGACTCCCTTCACAATAGCCTCTTCCTAGTTTCCAGGTTTTTTTTTTACACATTACTCCCTGACACATATTTTTCAATTCAGTGACCCTGGCTTCCTGGTTTTTCCACAAACATCTCTTAGCTCTGGGCATTTTCACTGTACCTCATGCCTGAAATACTCTGTATCCTCATCTCCAAACACTGGCTTCTCTGGATTCTGTTAAGTCCCAACTAAAATTTTTATCTTTTACAGGAAACCTTTCCCAATCCCTTTTTAGGGCAGGGACTATTTTCACCTTTTTTTATCTGCAGCACTTAACACAGTGCTTGTCACATAGTAAGTGTTTAATTAATATCATGAATTAATTAATTAATGACATTGAGACCCATGGTCAGAAAGCAGAGCAGGGAAATACTGTTGGTGGAGGCTACCTTGAAATGGTTCTGGTTATTAACTTTCTTTTTCATGATTTCTATTTTTTTCAATAAAAGCTGTCCTCTTCTCTAAATTACAATATTAGCCACCATTTTGCAGTGGTCTGAACTAGTGAGATTTCAACACAAGATTAAGAGATTTTTCTGTTAACATCTAATGGTTTCTTTGCTTAGATAATTTATAAGGAGTTATGCCAATGGTGGGCGAAAGGAAAATGCATTCAGTAGTTTGGCTGTAGGTTCCCTGACCTTCTGGTTTGTCTTTCTACAAAATTGAACCAACCTTTTTCACTGAATAACCAAATCTCATTAGTCAAAAAATCTGTTACTGGAACTGTTTATACCTCTCAAATGTACTTATTATGTGTTACTCTTAATTATAATTATTTGCTAGACAAAAACCCTAGTCATAATGAAGAAGGATGGCCTGGAGGTGTCTCTAGTTCTTGAAGGTTGTGCCAATGGAACACAAGGTCCTGCAGGAAACAGGCAGGATTTTGCAGGCAATTATTTTGCAGCAAACTACATTTTCTCAATCACACAATTGACTTTAAAATGTAGAGAACACAAGATTTTCCTGGAAAAGCTTTGAGCACAATCCTAGAGACAGAAAGTCTGTTGTATGAGGACTAGCCTACATAAGTAAAAAGCAGCTCATCATGAGTATGCTGTCCATGAAAAGATGAATTTTTTGGTTATAGCAGCCTAGGAAATGAATGAAAATAATTAAAACAAACAAACATCAGTCCTGTGTAGCCTCTCCTATTCTTCTAGGGATGGTAGCAGAATATGAGAAAAGTGGGAAGAAGTAGCCATCTAAAATATAATTTTAACTGCTGGTCATCTAAATGTGAGATTTGAGCCCTACATTGCAGCTAAAATGGGTCAGGTGTCTCCCTTGGAGAGGCCAAAAAAAAGAGTTGATGGAGGAATATCATTGCATTCCCTTTCATAGTGCAGTTAGTCATGGCTCTGATTGCTTGTGTGAGTCCAATAGGAATGTGGGTGCTTATCTAGAAGCCTTCAGTTTGTCTGTATTCTGGCAAACTCTATGTCCTCAGAATATCTCTACTGGTTAGCAGATGGAATACTGGAGTACTGAATACCTAAATGGCCCTAAAGCATGCCTCCTTCTTTTCGAGTGAGGGTTGGGGTCTCAAACTGCAGAGTGGCTCCATAGTCCAACAGATATTGTGTATGTACATGACAACCAGTTTAGAGATAGCAGAACAGAAGCTTGGATTAGTTCTGGCTTCAGAGGATGGCCTCCAAAGGGCAGCCTCCAAATAGGGAAGAAGCCAAATCAGTCAATCAGTCAATAAACATTTATTAGATAACTACTACGTTCCAGGCATTGTTCTCAGTGCTGGCAAATTATTGGTAAAAGATGTTGCCTTTCCTCCACACAGATCATTTTTTCTCCCTCCCAGAGTATGCTAGCAGTACCCATTACAGAGCAAGGCAGACCCAAATAAGAATTATTGGCCTGTTTTCAACTGTGGCTTTTCTCATCACCTCCCCTTGAGCTCCCCATATAATCATTCAGTTTCATTCTGACACCTTTTAGTATTTGGATCACAGAGAAGGATCAAGCTCACTAGTACGAATATAAGAAATTAGGAGGAGGAGAAGTTCTTGGTTTTTTAAAAGATGGGAGAGATATGGAAAGTTCTATTTTAGGAGCAAAAAATTTTGAGAAGAGTAGAGAGTTCAGTTCTAGGTGCATTGAATTCAAAATGATAGGCAATGGAATAGAAGTGGACATCTTGGTGGAGGAGGGCAGGAGGTAGATAATTTTTAAAAAGTGAAATGAATAAGTTTTACCCCTCTATCAGTTCTTTTCCCTCAGCAAGTTATACCATGATGCCTCACCATTACATAAAGGCGACTATGGCTTATGCCATGACATTCCAAACTCTGTCAGATATTGACCAGTTAGAAAGTTTTTGAAGATTAGCTCCTTATTAAATTCTATGTTTACCATCAAACCTAATTAACCATGAACCTAATTAATTATGGAGAGGTTCATCATCAGCTAGACTTCAGGGTGATTATTTTGGGGGAACAGAACAATTCTCAAAGAACATCTAACCTGTAGAGGAGTCATAATCTTCATTAATGGAATGACATACAGATCCTTGAAGTATTGAATTATTTGTCTTGTGCCCTATAGACTCCCTATTCTATTACAAATAGAACACGGGGAAGGTTAGGACTAAGCTAGAGATAGATGAGAAAATGAAAAGTAGTGGGATGGGGGCGGGTTAAAAGAAGGAAGCCTCTTGCTCACTGGTACCTACTATATCCCCTAGTCCTTATCACGGTGCTGTGGATCCTAATAAAGAACTCAGGAAAGAATTTTCTTTTATTAATTCATTCATCACTGCTCTTGCTACTAAAATGCTTTTATGAAATAGATGTTAGACAAAGTAATGGAGGACGAAACAGTAAGAGAAATGCCCTCAAAGTTGCACTCAATCTAAAGATCTTAAGATATTCAGCTGTATACTACAAGACTAAATTTCTATCCTCATGGAACAGCTAACCTCTCTCCATGTAGACATAATAATGATAATAATAATTGCATTTATGTAGTGCTTCAAGGTTAATGAAACACTTTAATGACATCTCACATTTGAGATTTTATTTTCACAGCAACACTGTGAGGAAGATATTTTTATTATTCCCATTTTACAAATAAGGAAACTGAGGCTTAAAGAGATTAAGTGAATTGTTCAAGATCACATAGCTCCTAAGTCTCTGAGATAGAATTTTAACTCGGAGCTTTCTGACTCCAGATCCACCACTTTGGCCACTGGGGACCAAGTAGCTGTTTCAACCTAACAAGATAAAATTTTTAAATATATTTTTTGGGTTTTGTTGTTAATTTTTTGTATATTTCAAATAAGGATCAGCCTTTTCTCCCTCTCACTTCCCTCCCTCCCTGCCTCCTCTCCCCACTGAGAAAGTAAGAAAAATAAAACCTCTATAAATAAGCATGTATAGTCAAGCAAAATTAAATTTCTCAATGGTCATGTCCAAAAAAAATGTCTCAGTCTTCAGTCCTTCACCTTTCTTTCTAGAGGTTGACACCATGAATCCTCAGGAACTGTATTTGATGATTCAGAGACCCCCTTCTTCCTTCTTTTCCTTCTATTTCACTGTTGAGTGAAAGGTATTTCTGTACCTGTCTGTATGGATGTATATTCTTTCTTCTTTCGACCAGATGTGATGAAACCGGTTCAAGTTCATTTGCTCCTCCCCATGGACCCTCTTTGTATAGATGTTTATTTTTGCATTCTAATTATGTGAGATGTTTTTCTCTAATTTTCCTTTCCCTCCCCCATCCTCATGAACCATTGTTCTTCCCCTCTCCATTCTTTTCTTAAGATCAAAATAACAGTACTACTCTCAGGCTTCATCTACTTAGGCTCCCTCTGTGACCCCTGATGATGATTGGACTCAGAGAGGACAAATGTATCATCTCTCCATTTTTTAATGTAAGCAGTTTTTCCTTGCTTAGTCCTTTATCAATATTCATTCATATTTATTTATTTAAGTTTCTTTTTACTCCAATATTTGTACTTGAAAGTTCCTCCACAGCTCTGGTTTTCTCATCAGGAATGCTTGGAAGTCTTCTGTTTCATTAAAGGCACATTCCCATCCACCCACCCAGTAGCATTATACTGAATTTTGCTGGGTAAGTTATTCTTGGCTGTAAGTTCATATCCTTTGCCTTCTGGAATATCATCTTTCTCTTCTCTTTCAGAATGGTGGCTACAAAATACTGTATGATCTTGACTGTGGTTCCTCTGTGACTGAATTTCTTCTGGCTACCTGCTTGTAGTATTTTTCTTTGACCTGGAAACTCTGGGTTTTAGCTTTGATATTCTGAGTTTTTATTTTCATTTGGAGGTTTCTTTCAAAAGGTGACTGGTATATTCTACTTCTACTTTATTCTCTCCTCTAAGATATGAGGACAGTTCTAATATCCATTGAAATGTGATTTCTTGGATCTTTTTTTTTTGTTCAAGGCATTCAGATAGTTCAATGAGTCTTATTTTTCCCCCTCAATCTGTTTTCCAGGAGAGTTATTTTTGCATTTGTTTTGCACTTGTTTTGTATATTTTATACTTTATTCTATTTTTTCTGCCTTTTGATTTTGCTTTAATATTTCTTGTAGTCTCATTATCATTGGTTTCCATTTGATCCATTTGAAATTCCAGGGAGTTTGTTGCTCAGGCAAGGTTTTATATTTCATATGCTGAGCGAGTAATTTCCTTTTTAATTCTTTCATCCAAGGCTCTCATTTCTTTTCTGATTCCATTTATTTAAAAAATGGTTTTTTAAACTCCTGCTTCATCTCTTCTGGGAATTCTACTTGAGTTTGTGCCTAAGCTGTCTTTTTCTCAGAAACATTGATTGTGGTTGATTTGGAATCATTCTCTTCCTCAAGGTATGTGTCTTAAGCATCCTATGCCACCATAATAGCTCATTCTAATGAGATTCCTTTTTCTTTGTTTCTTTTGCCCTTACTTTCAGTCTCCTTCCTGACTTTAGATCTAATATTAAATCCAGGCTTTGTGGCACTGTTAGAGAGAAGATCTGGGCCTAGTCTTACAACTGCTTTCTTGAGGTATTGAGTGTTGCATTATTCCAGTATCTGAGGGATAGATAGGCTAGAGATTTGTGAACTTTCAATGTTCCCAAAGTGATCTGATCTAGGGCAAAGTCTGATTGCTGCCTCCTTGGTTGGAGCTCTTCATGTTCCTGACCTAGGTTTAGATCTGAGCAACCATGTATTGCTGCTGGACTCTGTCCCTATTGGTTAGTTAGAAAGTTCTCTTGGCTTAGAGTGGCAGAATTATAGTCTCCAATTTGGTCTTAAATCCTCACCTCGGTTATTTCTCTTCCTAGCAGACTCGATGTTCAAAGGGAGATTATTCTTTGTTCCTGATGAGATTAATGCACACATTGCCAGAGCTCCCACTGCAGTTCAGAACTCAAAAACTCCAGAGATCCACTGGCTGACCTCAGCCTGCCTGGTAGATGGGATCACTCATGTGCCCCACCATGTCCCTCTATGTCAAACTTTCTTGCTGCAATAACAAGAACAGAAAATTTGAATGAAAGGATCAGGATTTTAACTCTCTATCTTAGTTTCCCTTTCTGCCAAATGAAGGGATTGGACAGATGATCTCTGGAATACAATTCTGCTCTAAATCTCTGCTCCTATTAAAATAAAGGAAATCACTTAGCTATGAAGATTCTCTGTTTCAAGTAGAGACAGTTAGATGGTGCAGTACATAAAGCCCTGGACCTGGAGTTAGGAAGACTTGAATTCAAATCCAGATTATTAGTCGGTTATATGACTCTGGGCAAGTCACTTAACCTCTGGCTGCCTCAGTTTCCTCATCTGTCAAGTGGGGACAATAATAGCACCTACTTCTCAAGGTTATTGTGAAGATCAAAAGAGATAGTATTTTAAAGTGTTTAGCTCATAGTGGGACAGGTAGGTGGCTCAGTGGATAGAGCACTGGGCCTGGAGTCAAGAAGATCTGAATTCAAATCCAGCCTCAGATACTTAGTAGCTATGTGACCTTGGGCAAGCCACTTAACCCTGTTTTACTCAGTTTCCTCATTTGTAAGATGAGCTGGAGAAGGAAATGGCAAACTGCTCTAGTATCTGCCAAGAAACCCTAAATGGGGTGATAAAGAGTCAAACTTGACTGAAAAATGACTGAATAACAAGAACTAGCACATTGGTAGGCACTTATAAATGTTTGTGCTTTATCTAGCTATATATGTGTGTGTAGGTGTGATCAACTGCATATAATAATCAAATATATCAATGATATACATGCTACATATATGACATATACATTTATTATGCAGCATATATATGTAATCATATATATGTACATAAATTCATGTATATATATAATGTACCATTCCAAGATATGTTGGGTTCACCTTCCTTCTGCACACTGGTTACTATCTACCACCCTGGCTTCTACTTCTTGTGACAGATGGTCCTGAGAACACATTCCTTATTAAAGGGAATTTCAGGAACCCTCCTTGTTTACAGATAATCAAAATCTATGAAATGTTAAAGAGAGAGAAATGGAGTGATGTCTAACAGAGGCCATTTCCTGGTGCAATTAAGTGAATTTAAAGAGTGTTGGAAAAAAAGAGCTTGGAGAAGAGGGATATTATTGTATTGAGAACACATCCCTCTTTGGACAAAAGTGCTCACGATTGCTGTAGTAGAGCACATTCTTAGGTTTCTCTGTTATTAATGTTTCTCAGATGAAACCCCCTCAAGTGGTGAAGATATCCAATAAGTGATCACAACTCAATCTTTCTTTGATGCTTGATAACAGAATCAGAGCTTTAGAGTAAGAAGGAATTTTAGAGATCATGTGATCTGATTGATTAATTTCATAGATAAAGAAACTGAAGCCGAGAGAGTGTGAGTGGACTCTTTTTTTTTTACTTTTATCTCTATCCCTGGCATCTAGCACAGTGCCTGGCATATAGAACACGCTTAATGAATGCCTGTGGACTGACTGATGACATGACTTGCCTAAGGTCACAAAGATAACAAGAGACATGAGATTTGAACCAGGACTAGAATTTGAAGCAAGTGCCTTTTACTCAAAAGCCAGAACCATATCTTTTGTACCATCTTGCCCATCAGTTTTTAATTCTCATTGTATAACATTGTTAAAGTAACCATAAAAGGTGTCAGAGGTTGGCACAACGCAGTCTACCTAGATTTTGATATATTTTCAATTTACTTGGTCATTTTGAACAAATTTATATAAATTTGCATGTAATAACAAAATAAATGAATTTGTTTTACTATGGTTGGTTCACTAAGTGTAGACATGACCTGATAACTCCATTGTAATCTTCCCTGATTGGTATAATGGGAAGAGTGATGGGTTTGGAGATAGAATATCTGGGTTCAAATTCTGGTTCAGTCACTTCTTAGCCATGTGACCTCAAGTACAACTCAGTTTCTTATGTGTGAAATGATTTTTATTCTTCCTTCAAACTCCAAATAAATGTTCCTAAGGAAATTTCAGTATTTCCTAAGTAATTGCAGCTTCTGGATTATCCATGATTATAAGGAAGCTTTTGTGTGTAGCCCAATGACAAGTGATAGAATCTATCTGCTCAGGGCTGATTTCACATTTATCAGCGGCCTTTTTTGAGTGGCTGGTCAGGAGGGAATAGAGGAAGAAGAGGAATGAATTGTGAGGGAACAAATTCTAAGTACAATTAAGAATATTTTTTCCTATCACAATTTTTTTTAACTTTTTTCTCATTCTTTATTTTCAGTTTCTTTGTTGCTGCCTTGATAGGCCCCCGCTTTTCATCTTTCAGCTAAATTTATTTGAATTCCCTGAGCCAAAAAGCTGAAATTAGGAAAAGATCTCATTTATATCATGCTATATGCTTTTGAATCTACTGAAAAGGCAATGTGTAGAGAGCTGAATGTGAAGCATCGTCTAGGAATAGCTCAGACTTTTGGCAGGGAAAATAGAAGAGAGAATTTTTTTTAATAATCACAAGTTGTAACTTTCCCCTTCCTTACATCCTGCATACAGAGCAGATCTGGGTGGCCAAATTCAGGCCTTTGTGAGAACTGGCCTTCAAGTCCACTGTGCACATTTTCCAAAAGTACTTGCTTTTCTATGAATCCCTATGGGTATGAAAACAGTCTTTTTTTCCTTGAGATGCAGTTGTGCATGGAAATCATTACCCCCAAATCTCTAGTTCCCACATTCTGCTAGCATCATAAAGCATCAGCCCCATACCATCCAATCTAAGAGAACGGAATTCCAATATCTGAATCTACTTAAACACTGAACATAGAGCATGTACGACTATGTCTCTCACACCCCTTTTGGAGATGGACAACAGCTGCCAATCTTCTAAATCATTCAGAGGTCTGATTTTAACTCCAATTGCCAGGCATGCTGGCAAAATAGCCACCCAAAACATAACAGTCCTGAGCTACGTTACCTGACAAGAACAAAAGTGCACTGGGTGTGCATAGCTATTGCCAATCCCATGACAAACTCTGCATACTAACGGGTTATACCTGCCTCCGCAGACATAAGAGAGTCTGTGACAAATGATGTATACCAAGAGGCTGACAGCTTGTCCTATCCTATACCTGCCTGCTGCATTATGCTGGGGAAAAGTGTTCAGTCACGGCTGCATTCTCTCTTCTTCCTCTTAACCTTGCTAGTCTTCTGTTTCTTTCATTCTCTCCTTTATAACTACTGACCTTGGCCAATTCTCCAAGCCCTTTCAAAGTTAATGATCTTGGACAATAGAGTCTTAAAGCATATGAAAGATTATTATCTGGAAAATGATAGCCAGATGCTTCCCTTCTCAGCTAGACATATAACATGGTCTGGTGCCATTGTCATTCATCCAATAGCATTCGATAAATTTTGTTAGGTTATGAAGAAGAAGAAGAAGGAGAAGAAGAAGAAGAAGAAGAAACTGAATCGTTGACTTAGAATAGAAGGGTCGTCAGAGTTCAACTGGTTCATCTTTTACTGAACAAGAAACCCCTATATCATTAAGTAGTAATCATTAAGCAGCCTCTCACCTCTACTCAAATATCCCCAGTGATAGGGAGGAGGTCTTCACCTAGATAGTTTCACTTTGGGACAGCTATAATTATTAGGAAGTTTTTCCTTATGTCAAGCAGAATTCTGCCTCCATGCTCCTACTTCTGCCTTCTGAGGCTAGGCAAAAAATTGCTAATCTTCTCCTCTTCCCCCTTAACCCATCAAATGTTTGAGGACAATTACATTATTATCTCCACCCTCTAGACCTTCTACTTGTATTGTAAACATTGCCAGTACCTCCCACAATCTTATGGTGCACTTTCAATACCCTTCTCTAAGTTGGTCATCCTCCTTTGAAAATCCTCAAGGATTTCAGCAGAAAAAAGGAGAGAGAAGAGAACAAGAGGATGAGGAGCAGTAAAAGGCAAATGCAGAGTAAAATAGGCATATAAGGAGTTTAGTTTAGATCAGTAGTTCTCAAAAAAATTATTTCAAGATCTTTTTCATTTTTAAAAATTATTGGGGACCCCAAAGAGCTTTTGTTTATGTGAGAAATAGCTATTGATATTTTCAATATTAGAAATTAAAACTGATAGTTTAAGAAAATATATTTATTACTTCATTTAAAATGGCAATAATAAACATGTTAAGACAAATAATGTTTTTTTAAAAAAATAGCTATTTTTCAAAAGAAGCAAAAAATGAGAAGATTGGCATTGTTTTACTTGCAAAGCTTTTTTAATGTCTGGCTTAACAGAAAACAGATTCTCATATTTACTTCTGCATTGAATCTGTTGAAATATGTTGTTTTGGCTGAAATATATGAAGAAAATCTAGGCTTACACAAATAGGTAGTCAGAAAGGAGAGAAGCACATTAATGGACAAGTAATATCTCAGAGTTATTATGCAAATAGTTTTGACCTTGGAGACTCATGAAAAGGTCTCAGGAACACCTAGGGGTCTTCAGATCATACTCTGAGAAGCATTTGTTTAGAATCCAGGGGTGTGTAACCTACAACATCGAGGCCACATTCTAGATGTGTGGTCTTTTGATTGAGTCCAATTTTTATAAAACAAATCCTTTTGTTAAGGGGATTTGTTCTATGAAGTTTAGATTCAGTCAAAGGGCTGCACTTGAGGACTTAGAGGGCCACATGTGGCCTAGAGGTCGCAGGTTCCTCACCTCTGATTGCCTCAGGTCCATTGAAGCTGTTTTGGGGGAACCGTGAAATATCAAGAATGTCCTAATATTATGCTTTGTTAAAACACTGAAATCGACTGCTATTTTAAATTGCTTGTTCATTCAACAAATGTATTTTGAGCACTCATGAGATTAAGAATGGAATCTATATCTGATAGGCCAATAAGCTTGACTTTAATATTTGCCAAAATTCTAACATGTTCTATTAAAAATATGGTCTGAAAAAGCAGTAATTCCTAAGAATCAGCACAGCTTTATCAAAAACTGATTTTATTTCCCATTCCAAAAGAATTATTAGACTTAAGGAACAGAAAGATGTTATAGATATAATCTGCCTATATTTTAGTAAAGTGTTTAACAAAGTCACTCATTTCACCCTTTGGGAAAAGATGGAAATGTGGTAGCTAGACAATGGTACAGGTAACGGGACTAAAGACTGGTTGAATGGCTGGACCCAAAGAGTATTCTACATCTAGTTGTTAAGAAGTCTCTAATAAGTGACACAGATATCTGTCATTAGCACTATGCCATATGAACTTTTTATTAATGACTTGAATAAGGCACAGATGGCATGCTTATAAAATTTGCATATGGCACAAATCTAGGAGAATGTTAGATGACAGAGTCAGGAGTCAGGAATAGCTTGACAGGCTATAATATAGTGCCAAATCTAATATGATGAAACGTATAGTTTAGCTAAAGAGTTCAAAAATTACCTTCACAAGTAGAAGATACAGGAGGCATGGCTAGGAAGAATACATATGAAAAGGATCTGGAGGTTTTAGTGGCCTTCAAACTCAATATGTCAGCAGTGTGACTTAACAGTCAAAAAAGCTGATTTCAGCTTAGGCTTCATTAAGAGAAACATAATATGTCCAGAGCAAAGGAGGTGAAAATCCCATTGTCCTCTGCTCTGACATGACCACACTTAAATTATTTTGTTCAGGTTGTGGTGCTACATTTTAATGACATTGATAGGCTTGAGAGGGTCTAGAGAAGGATGACCTGGTTCTCCAGAGGATTGGAGAACACACAGGGACTGCAGATAGTCTGGCAAATAGAGGAGTTGGAAGGAGAGGGTGATGTCAGCTGTCTTCAATAATCTGATGTCTGTCGTGTGATAGAAGGAATAAGCTTTTCTCCTTGGTTCCAGAGAGCAAAGTGAGGAACAATTGGTGTGAATTGCAAAGAGGTAGATGTTAGCTGACCATAAGAAGAAGAAAAACAAACACCTCCCTAATATTTAGAGCTATCCAGAAGAGGGATAGGTAACTTCATGAAGTAGAGATCTTCACTAGAGATCTAGCAAAGCCTGAATGATCCGTTTAGAGAGTGTTTTAGAGGGCAGTGCTAACATTTGTATACTAGTTGGAACAGATGCTCTTTGAATCCCTATCCAGCTCTGGAAGTCTGTGGTTCATTGGTATATTGAAGGCTGTAGAGATCACAGAAGTTACAGTTACTACCTCTGCCTTGAAAGAGCTTATTCTCAAAATAGGGAGATGCAATTAAGAACCAGTTCAAGATGTACATAAGTGAGTGCTAAATTGTGTGGTAAAGACCATAAATATAATAAGTAAGGGAAGGGATTGGTTCTATAGTAGCTAGAGAAGTCAGAGAAGACTTCATGGAGACAGTAGGTTATGGAAGTAATAGCATGAAGTCAGACTCAAGGAGTTTGTAATCTAGCTGGGGAGAGATGACATATACACATGAAATTAGCTGAGATCCATTATAAAAGCACCATAGAAACTAGCACAACATTTAAAAGAATAAAATAAAAAACAAAAGAACCTTTCACATATCATAGTCATTAGTCACCCTTAAGAGAAAAGGAGCAGGAGAGAGTGAGCTGGGTGGGAAGTTCTAAGAAACCATACTTCTATCATTTACAGTTTAATTCACAAGTGAGAGCAGATAAAAATCACAGGTCTTCTCTAGAAACTTAATCAACACTGTAGTTGTATTGTTATTGGTTGATTGATAGTCCCTTGTTCTTCTCTTAGATATTGACATTAAGCATACCCCTACAGCTAACCTCCACTTTAGCCAGCATTTGTCTTTAGCTCTGACATATCCATTTATATATTGGCTCAAGTTGTTAAAGCTCAGAATGCCTTCTATTAACTCTTCTGACCTCAAAGAAGCTTACATAATACATTGGATTAGAGCTTTTGCTTCATTCCTTATAGAAGGAGAAAAAAGACAGAAGCTCATGACAGACACAGTAAAAAAAAATGTGGTGGGGTAGCAAAATGGTATAGAGGGAAAAGACCACTGGCATGGGAGATTTAGTCCTAAATTTAGTTCTATATTTTCTACCTATATTTTCTAAATAATCTGTATCCAAGCAGCCTTAAATCAACTCACTTGTAAGTGCCTCAGTTTCCTCATCTGTAAAATAAGAAGGCTGGACTAGATGATCTATAATATTTCTCCCATGTCTAAGAATCTATGACCCTCTGGTTCTAGAGCTCTGTCTACATATGGCCACCAAAGTGAAACAACTAGATCGATCCTGTCAAGGCCATTGGTTGTGCTATGACAGTTGGATAACACTTGGCTTTATAGATATAAATATTGCCCAGTAAACCACTATTC
Source organism: Phalanger gymnotis (assembly GCA_028646595.1). Taxonomy (NCBI): domain Eukaryota; kingdom Metazoa; phylum Chordata; class Mammalia; order Diprotodontia; family Phalangeridae; genus Phalanger; species Phalanger gymnotis. Next base: position 136,316,302 of record CM053624.1, read on the forward strand.
TACAGGAACAAAGGTAAGAAGGTAAAACTGGAGAATTCCAAGCCTTCCTGAGATCTGTTTATTTGTCCTATAACAAAAGATAGGGTGAACTATAGTGAAATATTTCATTTTGGAAACACAGAATTCAATCTAAGCCTTGGATCTGCTATGTCAGAAGTATAAAAATTCATGTGGAATATATTAAGATGCTGTCACAATTTATTATTTTGGGTTTAATTAAAGAAACATTAGTAATCATATTCATTGATGGGCTTCAATAGATATGCGTGCTGATGTTCACCCATGCCATGTATGTCCTTTTAGAATTTTACCTTAGCATGTAATTGATCATCTGGAAGGGACAAGTCACAGGAGAATTGGTGGAAAATGCTAAATATTGAAAGGTTTTAAAATATTGATAAGGAACTAGATACATTGGCTGTCTTTTGTGCTATTACTTATGAAAAGAACATGGTGCTTCAGATATTTGAAACCTAATGGATTTGCTATGTGTTGAGATAAGTAATGATCTATTCTCTGCCTGTTTTATAGGTAGTAAGTCATTATTTTGAGAATATTGGATCCATTTCCAGGTTGCTATAATAGCCATTTTCCCATCTTGTTTATCCCATCAAATGCTTGTACACATTTAAACCTCTGAGGAAATGGGGGGACATTCCTACTACCTTGAGAGGAAGAAAAATATAGATATAGATATATGCATAAATATACACACACATATATATAGATGCACATATACTATATATAATATACTATATATGCATACACACACATACATATATATACATACATATATTCACTGTTGTGCATATATAGGAACTGAAAAGGAGCTGGTCTTTAGAGGGAAAATTATCATGGAGAGATATGAAAAGAATGAATTTTTATAGTCCAGGAAAAACAGTGGCATGAATACAAAATGATGAAATTGACGATTTCAGAGGCAACTGGGAAGACCTCTATGAACTGAGGCAGAGAAAAGTGAACAGAACTAGGAGGACAATTTATGCAGTGAAAACATGATAGAGAAAAAACAACTTTGAAAGATGTTAAGAACTCTGATCACTGCAATGGTCAAGAGGACTGAAAATGATGAAACATGCAGCTCACCTCCTTACAAAAAGATGATAAACTTAAAATCCAGAGGCATACGTTTTTGGACATTGCTGGTATGGGAATTTGTTTCACTGCTACGAAGGCTTTAATTGGGGGAGTCTGTTTTATTTATTTGTTCAGTAGGGGAGGTAAGTGGGAGAGATAGATTAATAATTTTAAAATAATGGTGCTTTTTGTAATCGCACAGAACTGGGGAAAAGTGGGTATACGTTTACTGGAGAATAGCTAAAAACTGTGTCATATGTATATAATGGAAGATTAATGCTCAGTAAGAAATGAGGAATATGAGGAATTCAGAGAAACATGGGATTTGTATGAACTGATGTAGATTAAAATAAATTTATGAAAAGATGACTAAAGGGAATAACTGAATAACCAGAAACTGAGTAACCAGGAGGAAAAAAAACAGTAGGAGTTCCAGAGAAAATGTAAATAAAACAAACCTCCCTCTCAGGCAACTACTAGAGTAAAATGTTGTGTATGTTGTCAGATACAGTCATTGCATTGGTGTTTTGCTTAACTATTTTTTCTTTCATACAAAAAATATTTTAACTCCATGTGTTGGTAAGCAAAATGGCCTTTGTTCTCTTTGAGTAATTCAGTGTATTTCATTGAGCCTTAGTAGGTGCTAAGCCCCAGGCCCAAACCCCTATTAGGTGTGGAACCTGTGTGGGTATGGATTGGTGACTGGGGTGGGGCCCAAGGTGGGGCTGGCTAAGGGGAGTTGCTAACTCCAGAGCCATGCCCATCTCGAGTCTTACTAAGTGCTAAGCCCCAGGCTCTAACCCCTATTAGGTGTTAACCTAACCTATGTGCATGTGAACCTCCCAGGGTCCAAAGGGGAGGAGCTAACTCAAGAGCCAATCATAGCAGCCTAAGTTCTGGTCATTCAGATGATGTTTGATGATGTCTGAAGCCCTATAAGAAGAGAGGACAGAACCATTTGCACAGGGCTCTCACTGGTGATGGTGCTGATGCAGAGATTCCGGGCAGCTGTAGCTAAGGAGCCCTTCAGCTTGTAAACTGGGATGCTGAGACTTTGTTGAACTCTAGTAACTATGTATTGGGATTTGAATCAGACAAGGTCTGTCTGTTGATGTTTGTAATTTGTTTGTATTTGTTCTGAAATTCAGTGTGCTGGTCTTTTCCCCTGGACTAAGTGAATGATATTTGTATGCTGAATTAAAGTAAGCTTGTCAACCCTTTCACCTTGCTTTCCTTAGTTAAACAGATCAAAAGAACTTGTGCTTTTGCAGCGTGCTTGTTGTTGAGGTTGTGTTGGTCTTACACCCCCACAGCAGCTGCTAGCTGGATTGTTCAAACACTCCAGAATTGGAGAGAGGAAGGCAATGCTTAATTAAAATACTGACCTAACAATACAGATACAAAAAACTAAGGATTAGGGTTAAGAACTAGACTGTGATTTCATTGCTATACAGAACCTGTAGGGGAGGAAATACTGTATTTTTATGCTGGTCAATAACTTCTCTGCAGCTGTCAGACCCAGAGAATTATTTAGAGCATTGAGACATTAAGTGACTTGCCCAGAGATGCAAACCCAGTAAGTGGCCAAGACAGAACTTGAACCCATTCAGCACCACCATTTTATGATCCTATTACTATATTCTCATCACCATCAATTATGTTGCAAAACAATTGCTTGTTTGCACAGTGTTTGTTTTTCCATTGTCACATCTGTCCATCAACAGCAGGTGCATGCAAGGAAGCTTAAGGCAGGGCCAAAAGACAAAATGAAGTGACAAACCAGCTTAGCTACTTCAACATAGTTGAAATCCTCAGTGGACTTAGTGAAAATGAAATTAAATGTTGTAGATAGTAAATCTGCCTTTTTTATTTTTTAACTTTGACACTCTTTTGGCCAGTATGTAGTATCATCCCATATAACATCAGGGAGACAGGCCAGCTAAAATGGGAGTGGGGGAATGGGTGGATTTTCAAAAGGTGTGTAGCTTTGTCTTCCTGACCTCTTTCCAGAAAATGCACCTGAGCCCATTAGTCTGCTGTGGGGCACAGATTATGATAGTAACAAACATGGGGCCACCCATCACTCCTACCAGCATGCTCTCACTCAGCTCCCTTTTGGTGTTCACATACTTAGGACCACACTCACATGCATTCATTGTCCTCTCATACAGCAGGAAGCTGGTTGCCATTTGGATCTACGAGAGAGCCTTCAGTGCAGTTATGATGCAGCTAAGGAAGGATGTGGGAGACTAAGTAGGTAAGGCGTCCCTCTGCAATATTGGTACCCAGCTGTAATGACCAGGCTACACTGCCCGGTGAAGAGTCGTAGCCCATGGTGGAGAATGTGTACAGTAGTATCAGCAGCTTTTTTTCTCAAAAGTTTTCTTTTTTATGCTATTGTGAATAGGGGTGGGTACATGAGGGAGAAGTGCCTTCAAGAAGGTATTCACATTCCCCAGCAACAGCCTGATCTATCAAAGAATGGATACCAGCCAGTCCTCCTCCCTTCCATTTTACTACATAAGGGTTTGGGATTTCTTCCTATGAATACTACCTGAGTAACAGAACCTGTCTCCTATCTCCTGTTACCTTCCTTGTTGGAAGTCCTTGATCATTACAGATCAGTTGTCTTGCATAAACATAAATTATTTTTCTGCAAGTGAGAGTTTGAACACTGGATTAGGAATCAGAAGACTTAGGCCCTGATAATTACTCTTTGACTTTAGATGAGTCATTCGACCTCTCTGGACCTCTATTTCCTCATCTGTGAAAGTAAAAAAGGATTGAATTAGTTGAACACTAAAGTTCTTTCTGGTTCGAAATCTTATGATGCTTTAAGAACAAATACCACATATAGGTAATCTCAGAACAATTATATACATATAAAATCTGTAAGTTTGGAAGAGATAATTCTGTTTGCATACATTATGCTGACTGCATCCAGCCTGGAACATTATAGGACCACCTCAATGAGAAAGGGATCTGCTTACTAGACAGGCCTAATAATCCATTCACGAAAAACTAAATGGATTAAAAATGTCTATTGTGATAACTATGACAAACAGTAGGATAGCCAGCCCTTTGAATTTCTTTATCAGTACATATATCTTAGACAGACACTGCAGATGGATGATGAGTTGCGCTCGGAATTGAATCAGAGAAAGAGAGTAGACTGGATCATGTTTGGAAAATTGCACAGTGTTTTTGAAAATCTCAAGCCACTTCCAGGCCCACAAACCTTTATTTTTTAATCAAGTTTAAAACAAATGTCCTCCTGGAAACAGTGTATAGGTTTGAATCTTGAGATACAACGAGCACTACTGAATCCTAGTTGCACGTGCCCCCAGAAGGGTAATGGAAAGTGACACGGTAGTTACAGGTAGTCTGTAGAATATTTCCAATGATGACATGAGTCCAAGAAGTCATGTAGCAAATATCATAAAGGAATGTTTGATCAGGAGTGGAGGTAGGCCGGTCTTATAGCCATAACAAGGGACAACAAGGGAACAGTCTGATCCTGCCACCATAACCCAGGAATTGCAGAAAAGCCTAGCAGCAAACCTCCAGTACATTGTGGAAATCCCCTGTGATGGATCTATAGAAACACAAGGACAAAAAAATTTGCCCTGTATGTGAAGACATAGATAGCTACTCATTGAGTTAGCACAGCGATATGTTTGCGCCAATCAAAAAAGATCGCACTTTGATAGCATCATGTATCCGTTAAATAAAATGGGAAACAAGTCTACTTTTGTCCAATTTAGGAAACCATTCTCTATCTTGACCCTCAATTCAGTCACTCAAGCCCCGCTAGTCCATACATTTTTCTCTCTAGCTATGTATGAATGCTGTACTTTTTTTCTTCTAATTTTGTGTGTTTCTGCTACCTGGGTTCCTGATAACAGGTCTACTTACAGGGGTGGGGAGCCTGTGGCCTTGAGGCCCTCTGGGTCCTCAAGCACTGCCCTTGAGCTACACTTGAGGACCTAGAGGGCCACATGTGGCCTCAAGACTAAGGTTCCCCACCCCTAGTAGGAAAAAACAGTGGGTTTTTATTTCGTTTTTCTGGTCCATTGTCTATATTCATGGAGATGAGCCTTTATCCTTTGGTATCCAAGAAAGTCTCTTCAAACTTCTCCTGGAATCTCTAAGTTCCCCTTTCCTAACCCCCCTCAGCCTCAGGCTGCAATGTACTAAATCTCAAGTGTTTTTGTTGTTGTTTGTTGTTGTTGTTGTTGTTGTTGTTGTTAGGATCTTTAAGCCAGTCTCTTCTCATGAAAATACTTGAAGTATAGTTTGTTTCCTCAATAACCATTGATGCTTACCAGCTAGCTTTAGACCTGGGTATACATAAACAGTAATTTGACAAAGATTACAGTAAATAATTACATTAAAGTATATGGATTGAAGGGCTATTGGCAAAAATTGCCCATTCCCTTCTGGTAGTAATTCAGGGAGGGCCTTGACCTTACTTCCTCTTTAGTAGAGAAGAAAGAGGAACATATACTCTGTGGTTCATTTACCAACTGACATGGATCCATGAAAAACTATTTTTAGAACCTTATTCTAAGGTCCTCAAAACACATTGCCTAAAAATGTACAGTTCCAGAAACTCTAATTCTATTTTGGGATCTCTGTGGTGCAATGAAGACAGGATAAGGAATGCATATATGTTTGTTATAGCCCTATGAGTTAAAAAAAATTGGCCATCTAATTAACAAAGGGAGAAACAATCCTGAGAGCTGCAGGGAATATTTTACTACTTTTATGTTAGTGAAATGACGACCCTACTTATGATGACACTTTAATCTATCCTAAGAAGCCTTATTCTATGTTTTATTTGAAATGTGTTAAGGTTTCATCTTTGGTGAGATACAGTACCTGTACAGAATATATTTTCTTCACTCCTTCTCAGGAAGCCTGCCATGTATACTGGTGGTATCTTGTTTTAACTCAAAATTAAAGCAGTGATTTACACCAAAACTCCAATTCAAGGGATGATTATTCACTTCAGAGAAGTCATCCCTTCTTTGCATAAGCAGATGCTTTTAAATAACAAGCTCTCCTTTTTTGATATAGATCTGTGATTTCATAATTGTAAGAAACTCTCCCAACTATAACAGAGATATGCAATGTGTCTGTCACTTATGATCTTTAAGAGTTGTCTGGCATACTGAGAGATCCTGAGGAGTTGCCCCTGCTTACATAGGTGTGATGAGGAGCTAATGAGTATTATGCACCAGAGATAATACTTGAACTTAGGTTTTCTTGTCCTCAAGGTTGACTCTTCATCCACCATCTCACACAACTTCACAATGAGCTCATCTGATGCATTTAAATCACCCTACTTACAAATGAAGCATAATGGATCCACCACTTGTCATGTTCACTTCCATCTTGTCATTCAGTACGCAACTTCACATATTATACAACGTATCAGTACCACAGAAATGTTGCTAGACCACTTGAGGTGATTAGTTTCTATCCTCTTACAATAGGCTCCTGGCTTTGCAGCCACTATCCAGGGCTTAGTGTTGGTTTTTGTTGTGTTGTTTGTTGTTGTCATTGTAGTGTTTCAGGACCATACCATCCCATTTATCTCTAATCCTGTATCATATCACATTTGCATTCCTTTCCAGTTTACAAATCAATCAGGCACTGTGCCTGGCACTGTGATGGGCACTAGAGACATAAAGATCCCAATGAAATAGGTCTTGCTCTCAATGAATTTACATTCTATTGGGGGAAGAAAACATATGCATACAAAAATGTAAACAGAATGAATATGAAACAAATGCAGGGCCAATAGGGAAGGACGATACTAGCAGCTGGGAAGATCAGGAAAGGCTTCAGGTAGTAGGTCACGTTGAGCACTGAATCAGCATCTATATCATGCATATTCTATGAAAGTTTCTTCTCTAGGTATTGGGGCACCAGAATGAAAAACTACAGTTTCTCCTCTCAGGGGGTTTACAATTTCACAGAATGATGACATATGAACAAATAAAATATATAGCAAACTGGAATGGAATCAGGGGAAAGTAAGAGTCCAGATTCTCTAGAAAAGAGTCTAGATTCTCTAGATAGATAACTTGCTACTTGATAACTCAAGGCAAGCAATTCTATTTTTGGACTTCTTGGTCAAAGAACCATAGGATCATATATTTAGAGCTGAAAAGGACCTCACAGGTCATCTAGTCCAAAATCTTTTTTAACAGATGCGAAAACTGAATCTCAGAGATGTTGAATGACTTGCCCAAGGTTCCATAGGTCCATAAGAGTCAGGTCTGGAATTGAAACATGGTCTTTTGCCTTGTTACAACAGAAAGAACAATGACTCTTAAAGTCAGTGGACCTGAATCGAAATCCTTCCTCTGATGCTTACTACCTGGATGACCTTGGGCAAATGACTCAATATTACTGGGCATCAGTTTCCTCATCTGTAAAATGAGGGGTTTAAATTACATGGGTTCTTGGGTTCTCTCTAACTCTAGAGCTATGATACTATGTATGACTCTAAGTCCTCACTGCATCTCCAAAATTTTCAAGTGGTAGTTGTATGATTATTTGCCAAGGATACTGTTCATTCATGGGTTAATATTTACACTAAATCAGTGGCATCAAATTCAAATAGAAATGTGTTGTTGTTGTACAGTTGTTTATCAGTTATCTCTGATTCTTTGTGACTCTATTTAGGGTTATCTTGGCAGAGTTACTGGAGTGGTTTGCCATTTCCTTCTCCAGCTCATTTTATAGATGAGGAACCTGAGGCAAACAGGATTAAGTGACTTGTTCAGGGTCACACAGCTACTAAGTGTCTGAGGCCAAATTTGAACTCAGGAAGAGGAGTTTTCCTGACTCTAGGGCCAGAATTCTATCCACTATGTCACCTAGCTTCCTTCATGGAAATGATCGCTGCTGAACACATACGTAAAGGATTCCTGTAAGCCACATTGATTTAAAATGTTATTAGATAGATAGATAGATAGATAGATAGATAGATAGATAGATAGATAGATAGATAGATAGATAGATATGGAGAGAGACTTACATATCCATATATGGATATATAATACTGAAATTGCAATGTAATTAAAAGTAATATATGGTATACATGCAGACACACATGTTTTTAATTTTATTTTGTTAAATATTTCTCAATTGCATTTTGATCTGGTTCAGGAACACCTGGGAGTGATGTAGGCCATGCATTTAACACATCTGTACTAGATAAACCCTGTGGTGCATTGTACTCCAAGATACTATAATTCTAAGATATAGAAGCAACCATGCAATAAATGGAATAATGGGAAGATTACAAGATATAGATTCAGGAGATTTGTATCCACATCCCAGGTCTGCCACTTAATAGCTATATAACCACTTTTCAAGTTTAATCTCTCTATAACTTCTGTTTTATAATTTGTAAAAAGCAGATGAAAGTAAGCATAATCATTGCATCAGAGGGTCACATGACATGAAGAGCCAGGGTACATTTTGTGGGAGGGATTCTTCACATTTCCATTTCATTGACCCTACCCACAAAATCTGGGAAGTTCACTATCTAATAATACTAAATGTGTTATTATAAATCTCCTTTCAAGCACATAGCTCTCAAAACATAATAAAAAAGAGATCTTATTAGAATTTACTAAAAATATCAACATCTACCAATGAAGATTCTTTCATTAGGAATCTGCCTTAACAACTTGTACCCTATTTAGGACTACTGACAGGCACTGCTTCTCAGAGTGCAGTTCTCTCAATTTTTGATCATATACCACTATCAATTATAAATTTTTGAGGACACATCTCTAAACACATATGTATTTTATATACATATATGTATGTACATATATATGTTTATGTGTGTGTATTTCTGCACCAATATATTATGCACATTATAAAATACCCTCAAGTATGTCAATTTAAAAGGATGAAATAATGGTCAAATAAATATGGCAAGGGAGGGGGCGGCTAGGTGATACACTGAATAGAGGGCCAGGATTGGAATCAGTAAGACACATTCCTGAGTTCAAATCAAGATTCAGACACTTCCTAACTGTGTGACCCTGGGCAAGTCACTTAACCCTATTTGCCTCAGTTTCCTCATCTGTAAAATGAGCTGAAGAGAAAATGGCAAACTGCTTCAGTATATTTGCAAAGAAAACCCCAGATGGGGTCACAAAGAGTCATACATGACTGAAACAAACGAACAAGAAGTATTTTTGTAACAATTTTCATTTTTATTAATAGAATAAAACTACTTCTCTAAAATATTGGATAGTAATATTACTGTGACTGAACCTGATTCACTGTCTTTGAAAATTTTAGTTTAACCCTTTTTGGTATAGCAATTCTAAGGTCTTGGATTATGTTCAGTTTAATTAGAACCTGGTTTTAATGACTTTCATAGTCGAAAAACCTAACTCACAATGTAGCTCCAAATGGAAGAAGTGCATCATTGCATGCACTTACTTAATCACAGTACTCATCTTTCAATTGCATCCATCAATTATGCAAAGGTTTTTGTTGAAATTCACATAGTGATTTGCTATTTTCCGTGATGTCAATCAGTTGTTCTTGCAAACTAAATGGAAAGTGTAGCATTTTTATATTTTTAACAAAGAGGCTCAAAACCCACCCTAGAAGATTTTTAAGCAGTCAAAAAAGCATTTATGAAGGGCTTACTATATGTTAGGCACTATATTAAGTGGTGAGATTACAAATACCGGCAAAACAGTTGAGAATTACGTTTTCAATGATTTAAACTGATCAGATATGAGAGTTTTCATAGGTGACACGACACATTTTTGGCACCAAAAATAAATGTCTTGCTGATGACTTCATATGATCATTAGATACTATCTCGAGGCAAAATACACACTTAGAGCAAAGTTCATTGTTAATGACAGTGGACATGAATCCTTATTTCAAATAATATTTATAATGTTAATTTTTAACCACTTTCTTTTCAGATCTCGTTAGACTATCATTGTTTTATCTTTTATCTTTATGAGAAAGAACTCATACTTGAAGTAGGAAAAATGTCAGTTCTGTAATTTTCTTGTTCACTAGTGCTCACATTATTAGCATTATCTTCTATATCCACTTTCTTTAAAGTAATCTTTGCAAGCCATTTTATTTTGTGAGGGTTAGATTAGTGAATTGCAAATGATGTAATCTATAAATCCACTTAGAGATGCATGTAAACTGAAACATCTCAGCATGCTGGAATTAATGAATGAATAAAGGTGCCACCATTAACCCCTCCACATATTGGAATTCCCACTTTTGCCACAGGATACCTTGCTTACCATATGTGACACGTAACAGTCTAACAAAAACTAATAAAGGCCAGCAGTATTAATCAATATAGTAAATATTAGTAAAACTGAATTTATTTCCTGGTTTTTCAATTAAATATAAATAAGTGGAAGTTCAACTATTTCCTTCCTATACCTCAATGGTTCTTCTTGCATGCCTTCTGAGAGAGGCACAGCCCACTTTGGAAGCCAGTGGTCCACAAGATAAAATAGAAACTTCTTTAAATGGAATTCCAGAAATTACAAAATCTTCCCACAACACACTACTTCCCATCATGCACTTCACTTTCTAGCCAAACTGTACTGGTAATCATTTCCTTACCTCTTTCTCCTTTATACATTTGCTCTTATTCCTGAAATATACTCTCCTCTTATACTGAAATCCTTGTTTTCCTTCAAAGTTTCCTTCAAAGCTCACAATTTGGAATTATGTTCAAGCAGTCACTAAGCTGCATGTGTTCTTTGTTCTAATGATACCACTATTACTTAAATTCATTGAAGGAGTCAAAGACAGAGGGAATAGACCTATAAATACAAAAAATTTATACTGGTAGTTTTTTTTTTTCTAAAGCAAAAAATAGAAAGTAAAGGGAGCACCCATCAGTTGGAGAATGGCTGAAGAAATGGTAGTATGTAAATGTCATTATACTATAAAAAATAATTAAAGGGACAGATTTGAAGAAACCTGGGAATTCTTTTTGAATTGATGCAAAGTGAAATAATCAGGAATAGGAAACTTTCATGATTACCTTAATGATGTGAAACAAAACAACTTTGAAAGGCGTCACATTTCTGCTGTAGGGACGAATCATGATTCCAAAATTCTGATGATGAAGCATGCCTTCCACCTCTTAGCAGAGAGGTCATAGACTAGTGGTCCAAAATGGAGCATATATTTTTTTCAGATGTGCCCATTGTTTATTGGGCTCCACTGATTTATTTTGCTAGGTTTTGCTCAACTATACTGAAAAGTTACAAATGGGAGTCTCCATTACTGTGTGTGGCATGAAGGGAATGATGAAAGGGTAGGCATGGGGAAGGGTAAAAGAGAGACAGTTAGGGTAGAGACAAAGATGAAATAGAAAAAATAAGTCAACAAAACATTGAAAATAGGCAAAAGAAAATAAAAGACATTCAGAAGGGGACAAAAAATGGGACAATTTTATTACTACTGTGTAACCATAAACTTAAAAAAACAAAGAAAACAGGTCATTATTTTATATGCAATTCTCTTTTTTCTTTTTATATTGAAATGTGAAGATATATAGACAATATATAGGCACATAATATTTGAGACCACTTTACAATGTCCTTTGATTTAAAATGGGCCATTTCTTCAAAAAACTGTTATGAATGAGTGAAGGCCATGAGAGCAAGATTGGTGATGTTTCTAATTGTCCTTCCCAGTTTTGTGTCATCTACCAGTTTAATGGGGGGTGGGGAGGGAAGACATACCTATTATAGTAAATGATAGTTATTATTAAATGGGTGACTAGTACCCATTGAAGAAATAATCTTTTCTCTTTCTGTGTGCTGCTAGGGATCCTACTGCTAGGCATATACCCTAAAGAAGAGAAAGACAGAAAGAAATAAATGTTTTAGATACATCAAAATATATGTAGGAACATTTTTACTAGTAAAGAAATTGGAACAAAATGAGTGTCTGGTGCTCTGAGATCAGAACCAACACTTGTATACATGAGACCAGAGATCAAAATCTCATATTCAGCAACTAACCTCAAATAATAAGCTATAATCATTAACAACTTGTGTGAGGCAGTCAGTTATAAAGTACACTGACTGTGGAATCAAAGGAATGGGGTTCAAATCCTGCTTTTGATATTTACTATTTGTGTGATGGGGAAGTTATATAACCTCCTTGGGCTTCCATTTTTGTTTTCCCATTCATAAAGTGAAAGAATGGCACTAGCTGACTTCCAGGGTACCCTCTGGCTTTAGCTTGATGATCCAACTGAGAGTAAATTTATTTAAAGTTTTAATGGATATCTCTGCCTTCATTTTCTACCTTACTATTAAGCCATCCCTTGAATCATTATATGTTTTTAAAAGGGAAGAGAAGGAAATTCAGCAAAACTGACCAAAACATCAATTGTGTCTAAAAATAAAGTATGCACATTTTCTACACCCATGGCCCTTATCTGCAAAGAAATCAGGGAGGCAACTTTCTTCAATTCTTTTCTGGGTCCAAGTTTGGTCATTATAATTACACAACATATATCACAATAAATTCAAAACAGATAGATAACCAGAATACTGGGGGTCACACTATACAGATTCAGAAGAGAATATAACAAGCGCCTTCCATAGTTTTGACTAGTGGGAGAATTCGTAAGCAAATGGGATATATACCATCAGAAAAGATAAAGGACACAATTTTTATTACATGAAATTGAAAGTCTTTTGTACAAACTCAATGCATCTAGGACAAGAGGGAAAACTATTTGGGTGGGGAGGGGAGTTTTTGCATCAAATATTTCTAAGGATCTAATATCCAAGATTTACAGAGAATCAACACGATAGATAGATGTTCAGTAGAATATTTATTAAGAACTTACTATATGTAAGGCTCTGTACTAAGTGCTGGGATATAAATACAAGCAAAAGAGTCCCTTTCCTCTAGGAGGGAAAAGAGAGACAGTGCAGAAGGAACACATGCATGCCCCCAATATAGAAGGCCAAGAACTATATCCCAATGGATAAATGGTAAAGGAATATGAACAATAGTTCTCAAAAGAAGTGAAAACTATCAAAAACTTTAAAAAAGATTTTTCCAAATCACTGACGATAAGAGTAATAGAAGGCAATACAACTCTGAAGTTTTGCTTCATACCCAACAAATTAGCATGAATGACAAAAGATCAAAATAGTTAATACTGAAGGGGCCATTAAATGACAGACAAATTAATTCTAGCTATGTGAATCGATCCATCCACTCAGGAAAGCAATTTGAAATTAAACTAAAAATAATGCTGAAAACATTCATACCTCATTTTACCTAGGGTTCCTACTACTAGGCATATATTATAAGAAAGTCGCAAATTGAAAGATAGGTCCCATATCCCTAATATATTCATAATACCACTTTTTGTGGTAGTTAAAAAAAAGAAAACTGATTAGATACTCATTAAGTGGTGAATTACTAAACAAGGGGTCATTCATGAATATAATAGAATGTGCTATAATGAATGATGAACTGGAAACAATTCAGAAAAACATAAAAAGACATGAATTCAGGCAGAGTTAAATATGCAGAATCAGGAAAACAACATATACAGTAACTACAACAATGTTGTATAATTATAATGACCAAGATATTCAGCAACTAACATCAAATATTAAGCTATAACCATTAATAAATTGTATGAGGTAGTTAGTTATAGAGGAAAGTACACTAACTGTGGAATCAAAAGAGTGAGGTTCAAAATCTGTTTTTTACATTTACTATTTATGTGATGGAGGAGTTATGTAACCAACCTGGGCTTCATTTGGGGATGCATTTTGAGTGACGTGTATTATGTCCTTAGAACTGAAAGAACAAAGTTTAGTTTGCTCAAACTAAACTGCTCATGTTTGAGGATTTTCATGTTCCACTGCTTTCTAAAACAAAACATTGCAGAACAAAGATTTTGATTAAGCTAATGTTAGCTTTATTCTTTATACATAGAACAAACATGGTCACTGTAAACTTTCCCATTGACTCTAGATCTTTGAGCAGGGAAAAATAACCAAAGCAATGTCCTTAGCATTGGGGGAAAGTATCTGAGGCAATTTCTGGTAACCCTCTACCACTAGCAACCATTCATTTTCTTTCTCTCTCCCTCTCTCCCCCTCTCCCCCTCTCTCCCCCTCTCCCCCTCTCTCTCTCTCTCTCTCTCTCTCTCTCTCTCTCTCTCTCTCTCTCTCTCTCTCTCTCTCCCCCTCTTTCTCCCCCTATTCCAATTATCTGTCTTCCTCTCACTTTTTACCCTTTTTACCCCTTTTACCCTTAGGATGTGCCTAACTTTTGCCAGAAGTTACCTAATCTCACTAACAAGTGTTCATAATAAGGAACTTGCTAAGTTTTGATTTACTTAGAGTAATAATAATAGCTCACACTTACATAGTGTCTTACATTTATTTCACTTAATCCTATCACCTCCCTTTTACAGATGAGGGAACTAAGAATCATTCAGGGTGAATGACTTGCCAAAGATCACACATACAAGACCAAATTTTAGCCTATATCTTCCTGACTAGAAGTTTGGTGTTCTGTTTACTATGTCAAGCTACCGCTTGAGTAAGAGTGAGTAAAAGAGACATATAAAGTGAAATATGGAGTAGATATATACAGATAGACAATTGAGACCACAGTTCAGTCTATTTTGGTTTAAAATGAATCACTTTGAAGGAAGAGAATTTAGCAGTACCAGATCTCAAACTACACTACAAAGTGGTTATCATAAAATAATTTGGTACTGGATAAGAAATAAAGTAGTTGATAAATGGAATAGATTAGGTATACAATATACAAAGTAGGGGCAGCTAGGTGGTGCAGTGAGTAGAGCACCAGCCCTGGAGTCAGGAGGACCTGAGTTCAAATGCGGCCTCAGACACTTGACACATTTACTAGCTGTGTGACCTTGGGCAAGTCGCTTAACCCCAATTGCCCTGCCTTCCCCCTCAAAAAAAATGTAAAAACGACCCAATATACAAAGTAAATGAGCATAGTAATCTAGTGTTGGAAAAACCTAAAGAGCCCTGCAATTGGGACAAGAGTTCTCTGTTTGAAAAAACTGCTAAAAACTGGAAAGTAGTCTATGTCTAACAGAAATTAAGCAGAGGTCA
>CM053624.1:136332070-136395411 GCA_028646595.1 Phalanger gymnotis
AAGACTTGAAAGAAATAAAGGAAGGCAGTAGGCAGAGATGAGGAGGAAAAGAATTCTAGGCATGGATGGGGAATAGCCAGTGAAAATGTCCAAAGTTGAAATATGGAGTGTCTTGTGTAAGGAAAAAGAGTATTTAAGGATCTCTACAATGTGTCTCCAACTTGCCATTATCCCCTTAAACTGTATTAATTCTTTTCATGTATTTTATGTGTAATCCCTCTTGCAAAGCTCACTGGCATGGAATTCTCTCCTTCTTGATGGAGATCAATGTCCCATGCCTGTATGAAAGGTAGGGTGGAGTGAGTAAGAATGATAGAAAGGAAGCTCCTCAGTCTTCTTCCAGTTTTCTTCATTTCTTTTTGGGTTTCAGGCACTTCTGTACCCTAGCTTTGAGAGAATTGGTGGAAGATGCCACCACTACCACCCCTTTTAGATTGCTAAAGGAAAAATTCTGGGAAGAAACCAACATGAGAGGAACTGCCAGTCTCCATCATGTCCCTATCCCCAGCATGCTACACTAGAGATGTCAAGACACTTTCTCTCAGGTAAGACATACTACTCTCTCTTTCTTGGTTGAGCTGAGTCATGTCACTCCCACTGGGAGAGCTTCTTCACTCTGTGTTGTCTGATATATGTTCTCCTATGTATACTTTCTCTGATTTCTGTTTGCTTTTGAATAGGAAAATAAATGGATTTCTTTGAAAATCTCTGTGTATTCATTCTAGAACTGATATTTGATGGGGAAAGAGTCAATATAAAACATAAAACTACAGTAACTGCAATATAAAAACTAAGACAAAATATAAAACTAAAAATATAAAAGTTGGGATCCTGCTTCTTCCAATAATGAAGAGTGGGCAAAAGTTTAGCATGAACCTTTAAAACATCACTCTCCTACTTAGGGAGCAGATAGATATAATTCTAGCCCAGTCCCTCCCACCCATCCCCAAACAGAAAAGCAGAGTGACAGTCTCTGGCCCCAACTTCCTGCTTTCCCTCCTCTTGACAGGAATTAAAGTCTCTTTTCAAGAAGGGAGAGAGGGGAAAAGAGTCTAGAGATGCCTATTTTGCCTTCCTTCAAGCCACACAATGACACCCCCATGCTACACACATGTCAGGGACACCTCTCTCTATGCAAGAGGGCTCAGTCTGTAGGAATATAATTTCCAGTCACTTATTTCTCACTATATATGTTACAGCCAAACTCCACTAGTAGCAATTTCCTAAACTTATCTCCTACCTCATTGCATTCATGCAGATCATTCTTTATGTTTGTTTAACCTAAGTTCAAGCCTGGAGCATTTACATAAATGCTCTCCTCTCTGGTGGAAAAAAAAGATAACTTGACACTATATCTCTGAGCAGAGTTGGTGTGAGAGCTTGAGAGAAAAAAGCCTTTCTTCTTCCTTACCTGCTTTGAAAACAGGCTTTGGAAGGCAGACATGTAGAAGAGAGCCACTTCCTCAACATGTCTCTGATTCCCACCATGCTTGCCTAGAAACTTCAGTGAATTTCTTCTCTCTGTCTCTCTCTGTCTCTCTCTGTCTCTCTCTGTCTCTCTCTGTCTCTCTCTCTCTCTCTCTCTCTCTCTCTCTCTCTCTCTCTCTCTCTCTCTCTCTCTCTCTCCCTCTCTCTCTCTCTCTCTCTCTCAATCTATGTAACTTCTCTGATTTCTGTCTGTTATATGTTTACATATAAGAATGTACTCACTAATTGTGATTTTCTTCTGTGTAATTAGCACTTGATAAGAATGGGGTACCTTCTTTGTCTTCAAAGAATAATGACAAGGAAGGCAACTTGAATTAGAAAAAAAATCGTTCTCCTAGAATACCAATTTTGGCAGATCAATATAATTATTATCCAGTGTTCCCTCTCTGAAGGGAGCAGAGATGTCAGCCTCATGCCCACAATTTCTTGCTCCCTTCCAAGCAAGAATCAAAGTCTTTTTGGGGGAGGACTGACTGGGCAAGATTTCTGAGATGACCAACAAAGCTTCCCTGCAAGCTGCATTTAGATAGAACTGCATGGACATTCACATAATTTCCATGGGCAATATCCTCCCACACACACATCCCTTATACTTTGGATTCATTCTCTCCTCATTTTTTGACTTCTAGAATCCTTCTCTTCATGGCTCAACACAGATGCCATCTTCTCCACTCTGCCTTCCAATATTGCCTTTCCCTACTCTCCATCGCCTATCCCCACCCTCAAAAGTACTCTCTGCTTTCTCAAATTTTCCTATAATGCTTTCTCAGAATGTCTCCATTGCACTCATTACACTTTACTTTGTATTATACTTTTTTTGCATATATGTAATATGTAGAATATAAGCTCTTTGAAGGGAGGAACTTGGGTTATTTTTATCTTCCCATCCCTAATAACCTACACAGTACCTTCCACAAAAATAAAGGCTTGAGAAATGATTATTGAATTGAATTGAATTCTGAGTTCAAATCCAGTGTTCATTCTACTAGTATGGACAAAGATCAAATGAGATATTGTATGAAAAGTACTTGGAAAAGTTTAAAGCACTAACTAAAGATGAGATAGTATTTCTCATTATTATTAGTGATAATCATAATAAGCTAAAAGCTGAGAATGTAGAATTCACTTTGTTTATGGAAATTTCTTTGTCAGAATAAATTCAGTGGGTATAATGCTATCATATCTGGAAAACACTTTGGATCTGCTGTCCTGCCTGGTTTCAACTCCACAGAAGAAGATACCCCTGCTGTCCCATTGACACCCCACCCCCAGCCATTTTCTTTCTTCCTTTTGGGTGTTGCTTCCTCTCTTGGATTGGACAGAGACTGCCTTTCTTTTATTAGTTACATGCCCAGCACTTAGCACAGTGTCTGACACATAGTAGGCACTTAATAAATGTTTACTGGGTTGGATTTATTGGATTAGAAAGCACTTCACAATGATAATAACATTACAGGGAGTAGTAACAATATTATCATACATACATAGTATATGTGTTCATTGTGTGTATATGTAGCATTTTGGTAAAGATATGCTGGAGCCAGTTTGATTTGGCTCCTGGAAGCAATTGTTAAATTTTCAATGAAGACATTTGCATTTGGAAATCAACAAATGCTACAAATTAGGTTTGATTTATTATGTGATAGATTGTCTAGACTTAAGAAAGTGATGGATAAAATGTCAATAATGTAGATTAAATTTTCTAAAAGTGTGTCATGTATTCAATTCCCCCCCCCGCCAGTGAGTCAGTTGTTAAACATTTATCAGAACCCCCTGGTTATACAACGTATATACATACATTCATATTTACATATGTATGTACATATACATATATACACATTCGTATATACTTGCACATGTATACATTTACATGCATGTATACATTCATATATCTATATACCTGGGTACATACACAGGCATGTAGACATGTATGTCATAAGTGGCAGAGCTGTTCTCCAACCAAACCCAAGTCTTTCTACTGTGCTAAACTGCTATCCAGAGTATGGAAAAATCTCTTGGGTGGAGGCTGCATGTATTATAGAACTTTTGGTGATGTGGTTCATATTTTCTTTAAATTTAAGCATAAGTAAATTTATTTTCATTTTATCCAGATTTGGGTTGGGCAATTATGTAACAGTCACCCATGGTCACCTGTCATGGATGAGTTTTTTTTTAAATTCCACAACTTTGAGGTAGAAGGTAAAACAGGTGCAATAAATAAATAATATCATTGTAATCTTTGTGAGCAATCTTTACACCCATGCTTGAGTATCCATGTCATTGAAAGGTTGTTGTAAAAAGGATAGAGACCAGCTGTTCTCTCCTTTTCAAACAGGAAAAAATGAGCTTAAACTGTAGCCCTGAAAACTTGGATGACATAGTCTATAAAGAAAAGGCCCTTGACAGTGAATAATATTATATGTGGATAAGGTCTCGAAAGTGTATATGTGGTGTGTATGTGGTGTGTGGTGTGGGTGTGGGTGGGTGATAGACTGATTATATCATCACTCTGCTGAATAACTTTTATGTTTTTAAATGAAGTCCTTTCTGTCTTCTTTTAAAGTCATCGTGTCATTCAGTCATTTCAGTCCTTTCCAACTCTTCATGATCTCATTTGGGGTTTTCTTGGCTAAGATACTGGAGTGCTTTACCATTTCCTTCTCCAACTCATTTTCCAGATGAGGAACTGAGGCAAACAGGGTCAACTTGCCCAGGGTCACACAGCTACTAAGTATACAAGGAAAAGTTAAAGTTACAGGTCCAGTTTAAAGACTCATGTCAAATTTATCACCTAATATTCAAATTTGAACAATTAGCCTTATTTTCCAAGAATTTTAAGAGCTTATAAAGTACACTTCTTGGAATTTGGGGAATAAAAATGTTGTAGGGACACTTAATGTTGGATCTATAGTTTAGGTTAAGTCTCTGGGAGAATAGCAGCTAAAATGAAGAGTCCCTGAGAAAGCAGAATATATCTATATTCTTACTAAAACAGTACATGGTATATAACAAGTGACCAAATGAGATGACATGTAAAGTGTACCTTAAAGCACTACACAAATTCCAGTTATTGGTATCATCATCACTAAATAATTGATTAATGATTGAAGCTTTGTATAACACAACAATAACAATAAGAATGACTTCCAGCGTTTAAGGTTTAAGGTTTATAAAGTGCTTTACGAATATTTCATTTTATCCTCAAACAACCCTGGGAGGTAGATGCTATTATTATCCCCTTTTACAGATAAGGAAACTTCTCTGTAAAACTTCAGGGTCCCACAATGTGTAAATATCTGAGTCCAGATTTGAACTCCTATAACATTCCAGTCCTCCACTGGATCTGTGACTCTAGCTGGTATTTACCCAGAGAGTTAACCTAACCCATAGATCCAACATTAAGTGTCCTTACCACATATGGGTTTCTCCTCCAATAATAGACACTACAGCACTTTATGCCTTCCCATCCTAGGTAACTCTTATCCATGTCTTTCCAGCAATTTGACACAGACAGTTGTCCTGTCATATGGGGATCTTGTTTAAGATGACGTTAATGGTCATAGCTCATCATTTGCAATTTTCATGGCAATCCACAGAAATTCCCAAGTCTTGCTTAAAGTCCTGAGAACGTTGGCTCTTCCATTTCAAAATGGCTTTTAGAATGGAGAATTTGGTGTGACTCTGAGTTAACAGGGATTCTATTTTAAGCTTCTATCATTCTCTACTATCTGGCCCACAGGAGTATTCGATAAGGGCATGAATTTTGGTACACATTGTCACAATATGGATGTTCAACATGACATTTGAGAGAATGAAAAGATACAAACAGGTCTTTTAGGACAGTGACAATGTTTCCTGAATCCCAAATGGGAACAGGGACGTTAAATTCTATTCAACAAACATCTAGGCAACAAACACAAGCAAAAAAAAAAGTGAAAATAATCCCTGTCTTCAAGGAGCCTACAGTCTAGCAGAGAAGACAATACCTTTATAATGCCTGATTACAAATTACACTTTCTAGAGCACTGGCCCTGGAGTCAGGAGGACCTGAGTTCAAATCCGGCCTCAGACACTTGACCTAATTACTAGCTGTGTGACCTTGGGCAGGTCACTTAACCCCAGTTGCCCTGCCTTCTACCCTCCAAAAAAATTATACTTTCTTTACTTGAAATATATGGCTGCTCTAATTGGGAGGGGTCTCTGTATTTTGCTCTACTTCCATGTAGGCTTTTTTCCTAGTTACTTAATAACCAGAGGCCCACTCCCTGAAGAAGCCATTGGCATTGGTGCCAATATTTCCCTTTAATGATGGGGCATGGCTATCTACTATACCAAGAACAGCTGTGTCTGGTCAATTCCACAAGCATTTATGGAAGTTTATTACATGCTCAGTTGAAACTGCTTTGACAGAATTCAGAGAGAAAAAAAAATGATTGAATTCAGTCAAACAACTGTCTTTTCTGGTGACACCAAAAATAATGGGTTCAACTGAATTTTTCACTTCTCAATTGGTCATTTTGGCACTGTGTAAATATAGCTATAAACACAATGACAGGGCATCCTCTAAACCTAAAGTACAAGATTGAGGCTATTTAGGAAAGGGAGGATAAAGAGCTAAGAATCTATGAAAATGAAACATTCTCCCTTTATCTCCAGTCCATAAGTTGAATATTTTCCTGCCACCCTAACCTAAAGAACTCTCAAAAATCAGCTGTTTTACCCAGGTGACCCATCCTAGACTGAATTACTTATGTACTCCCTGTCATACACATTCTAGCCTGCCTTCCATCTCCTATATTCCCAGAATACATTTCTGCTGAAAGAAGGATGAGGAACAGACTGATCGCTTGCCAGAACTCAGGTGAGCCTGGTATTTAAAAGTCCAGCCTGCTTATCGGGCTTGAGAATTTCCTTAGAGATTTTTTGCTGATTGAAATTGAAAGGAATACTTTTCTTCACCAGGAGCTATTGACTGATCTGTCAAAACCCCACCAGATGCAAAGGACTTGAATTATACAATTGTTTGGGGAAGGCTAGCACAGCCAGTAGTCTCATTAGTCAGAAAGGAAGAGCTTGTTATATTAATCAAGCCCCCTAAGGACGTTGACAAGGATAATAATTCTTTCCCAGTGCACTAACATAACTCTCAATTGTTTCATATTAAAACAAGAGAGAGAGGGAAGCTTTGGGAAAGAGTACACATTTTTAATAGAAGCTATAATTCTGTGTGAAGGGTTATCTGAATGGTTTGCACAAGAAATGAAATTATAGAGCTCATTCTGCTGCTATGGCCATTGAAGGAATGAAGCCAAATAAATGGAGGTTTCATAAGGATGAGGTTAATGCTGCATAGCTGATCCTTCTATTCCATCTCTGGGGTTTGGGCCTCTTATTGGGGAAAAAAATAAACCTTGAAAACCATGAAGAATCTTGGCTGAAATTGACCACATTGTATTATAAAACTAAATAGGATTATGGTAGACACCCTGGCTTTTTAGTACATTTATTGAAGAGATCTGTTAAGTCACAAATAATTTGAAGGCTTAGTGTGTACCACAAAGAGTATGCAATATTCTGGAGCACTTGTGGGGATGTTTTCATGATAGCTAAGAATAAATATTGGTAAAGCAGATTCTATTTGGGTGTATTGAAAACATGTGGGGTTGCCCATAATCATTTAACCATATCATAACAATGAAAGGAAGGTGCAGCTTAGCTCTGAGTTCTTTTTACAACCCCCTAGAAAATGCTAGACCTCTTCACAGAGACAGAAGGAAAGCAGGAAGGAAAGGAGGAAGGGAGGGAGGGAGAGAGGGAAGAAGTAAGGAAGGAAGGGAGAGAGGGAGGAGGGAAGGAAGCAATAAGCATTTATTAAACATTTACTGTGTTCCGGGCACAGAATTCATTTGTTCTTGTGTATTTTCTGATGTATTCTAATATGTAGAACTTCTCCAGTTTCTGTTTTCTGGGTTTTTTTTCAAAATGGGTCTTCTTATTACTTCCCATTTGGGAAAGTATTTTGTGAAACTGGCATCTCGTGAGAAGGAGCCAAGCTAGTGGTCTAAGCTGAGGCCTACCTTCCCTTATAAGGGCTAGTTATCAAGGAAGCAGCTTGTTTTGAGCTCCTAGAAATCATACATCAAAACCAGAAACATTTAAGGGGGAGATATATGTATGTATGTATATATAATTCTAATCCAATATCCCTCTAAATGAGGAAAGGAACCAATGCCAAGATGCAGGTCCTCTCTGGGTTCCCTCAGGGCAGAATCCTCAGTCTCTCTTAGAGGAAGATCTATGAGATGTGCATGCATATATACATTTAGATAATCCTTATGGACATGCATATCCAACATGGGCACATACATCTTACATCTAAACCCATGATCCCATTCATTATTGGATGTAAATCTTTTAAGAACCCTCTGATGAAACAAGGAGAGATGATGGGCATTTGTGCCTTCACACAGGAGAACAAGCCTGGAAAGGCCTATTAGCTCCCAAAGTATCTATTTTTTTTTATTTCTTAAATTTTAGGCCTAGTCTTTCCAGGCAGACTGTATCTTTTACTGTTCTATGCAACCTTCTCTTCTCTGACCCTGCTGTTACTACTCATCTTCTAGAAACTTCCATATCTCATTGTTTATAGCGAAGATATTCATAGTGAGGTTATTCATGAGCCAAGCCTTTGTTTTTTCTTGTCTATAACATCAGATATAGGAAAACAACCAAATACATTAGAACAAGAAACCATTCCCTTCCCTATAAAACCCAGTCTTTACTTGTATCACTGAGCTGCCTTTTTGTTCCCATAATGAAAGCTCCAGATAACCTACAAATTAATGACGAAGAGTGATAAGAATTTGTTGAAACCTAAATGTGTCATATCTAAGGGGATCCTCTTTTGGAACCACCATTGAACAATGCCTCTACCGGTTTCCTATGCCCTCCTTGACCTGTACATTAAACCTGAAGCCTGACAAATGAGATCAACTTTTATTCTCTGTCCCTAATCCCTCTTCCATTTCTCCTATTGGTCTTGGCCCCAGGTGTTTCATTTTAGCCCATAGACCCACCTCTCTGTGAGTTTAAATGTGCTATAATAAATGAGGTTTTTTGTTTTTGTTTTTTTTTTTCTTTAAGCATGACTGCCCTGTTTCTTTTGGGAAACTTCTCTTAGATGGGAAAATTGTTGTTATGGACTAGGATAAAAAGGGGTGGGATTCTTTGGGAAAACAACATCCCAAAGAGGATTGTCTTGCAGAATTTAAAATTATCACCATATCTTTTCATTCACCAATCATTTTTTAAATACCTACAACTTGCCAACTACTCTGCACTGGGCATAGAGACACAAAGAAGGCACAAAGATAGATGAGTTGCAATGTTATGTCTGGGCTCTTAAATATGCTCTTAGAGTGATGGGGAAGAGCTTCATAAAGGACTGCAACAAAAATTTAGTTAAAGCTATCTCTGAAACGACTTCTCATCATAGACTCAGCCCTGGGTTAAAAATCGAACTTTTACCACATTGGGGTGTTATCTTAGGATATCAAAAACTCAGGGAATACACACACACACACACACACACACACACACACACACACACACACTGAGACAGACAGACAGACACTCCCCCAAAGTTACTTCCTTTATAAGTAATCATACACAGCAAGAGGAAGAAAATACACTAATACCAGGGCAATTTCATCTTAGAAACTCCAGATAACCAACATATATTAAGAACCTACTATGTGCCAGACATTAAGGCAAGCACTGGGGATACAAAGGTGAAAATGAAAGTTTCTTCCTTAAGGAGATTATATTCCACTTAGATAGTATGGTAGTACCCTTCCCATATCCTGGTAGCTTGCCTGAGTCTCATTCTCATAGGGAACTTAATCTGAACCACCTAAAGTCACAACACACTGGTGGAATAGTTAAGCCCATTAGGGCAGATAGTAGTTCTTTTTCCTCCAGGTAACAACTCATTCTCCCACAATGGCAGGACAATGTAACACAGATGTGATGGTGTTACTTTACCCCAGTTACAGTACTGACACCTAGGTTTGGCATGCCCTAGCCACAATGCTGTCCACTTAGGACAACATTTCTTCATTTCCCTTCAGCTACTCAGCTTAGATTCCACTCCACAAACATCATGCCTCCCCCAGGACAAGCTCATCACCTGAAATTTCACCATTCATCAGGCTTTGATACTCAACACCTCTCAACACTCTCAGTTAACCCTCCCCTCTGATTAGAGAATAAACTTTTCCCAAAGCCTCTCTTTAGAGAGAGCTCTGAATTTTCCAGCTAACTATTCTGCTTGGTTTTCACTCCACAAACATCATGCCCCGTGCTGGGTAGCCTCTGGTGTCCTCTCTCCCTTTTTAGCTTCATCTTTGTGTCTTGTCTTCCACTATTAGACTTGAGGGTAGAAAGTAGAGAGTGTCTTTCTCTTCCTTATTTGTATGTTGCATTCTTATTTTTTATTTCTATCACCAATGCTTAGCACAATGCCTGGTACATAGTAGTTACTGAATAAATGCCTATTGACTATTGACAACAATATTAATACAATTTCTCCTTCTGGGAAAGTTCGTCCTTGCTCTCTTCCTTAGGGTATACAGGGAAGGAGAAAGAGAGTGGTGGTAACTGTATGTACCTGAAAAGGTTATACATTCTTCCTCCTTCAGTTTGCATGCCATGGGGTGCACTATCTCTGAAATCCACTGTTTGCTTGGCTACCTTCCAAAGGATCAGCTCTCCCGCACAACCTAAAGCCTGCACGGTACAGTGCTTTCATGTCCAGCCCATTTTTTTCTAAATTCTTCTATCTTTTCATTTGAATGACTGGTTAGTGCTAATGAACACTCCACTAATTCCCTCTGCCTGGTTTGTAGTTTTGGAGTTCTTCCAAGAAGAGCAGACTGCTGCCTTCTGTACCTTCTTTTCTTCCTTATTCTTCACACACACAAAAATAGAAATTAAAAGTCCTGTCCACCTGAAACTTGTCCTCATAGAACCATCCTGAATCAATTAAAAAAAAAGAGGCCAGGGGCATCAAATGCTATAGGGACTGGAATTGTGGTGTCTCCTTACAAAGTGCCATATGAAAATCACATTGATTTTGACCCTATATCTGGATGCCCTATGTCTCACCAATGTCTTCCTTTATAGGGGACAGAAACTGGACTTTTCAGGCTCACTCCACTCTGTACCTGTTGCTCTGCTGGGTTTCAATTCTGTTGAACAAGATGCCCCCACAGAGTCCCATTCTTCCTCTTGCTTTCCTGCCTCCTTTTGTGTGTTGTCTCCTCCCATTAGATTGGAAACTCCTTGAGGACAGAGAGAGTCTTTAATTTTACTATTTATATCTCTAGTACTTAGCATAGTACCTAGCATATAGTTAGTGCTTAATAATGTTTAATGTTTATTGGATTAGATTTTCATTATTGACCTGACTCTTAGAGAAATGTAAATAGTTCTTCTGGGGAAAAAAATGGTCTAGCTTCCCAAAACGTTCAGGCTGTTTCAACTAGCCCCTAAGAGTTACTGTGATACATTTTGCAAATTAGGCAGACGGTCCAAGCAAAAAGGAGCCAAACAACCACCATTTACAAGCAAGGGAATTCATCTTTGTTGTCCTTATGAAATATGACTGAATAAACCTAGATTCCCTGCTCTGAAATCCATTGTGCCTTTAAAGAAATTTTCCACGAAAAGTGGTTTCTAACTCCAAAGACAACTTGAATAAATAGCCCCAAGGCAAAATTTCTTATAGTTACAGCCAGAGATAAAATATAATTTAAATTAGAGATCCAAGATTTAAAATTAGATTTGGTTTCTGCTTTGACCTAGCTTCTCAACAATAATACTCTAATACCCTCTGTATTTTCTCAGACCACCATGCCTATTCTGATTACACTGTCTTTCCTTCCCAATCTCTACCTCTTAGTTAACTACTTCAGTAGCATATAATCATCCACTCTCAAATCTCTTTGTCTTCAGTTCTCTTTCCATCCACATTTTGCCAAATCCCAGCTCTGAATTAGTCTTACCATCCACCTTTCTGACTGCTATTTATGTGCTGTTGAATGGAGTTGGTATAGCCTTGGTCCACCACAAATTTATATTTTCTATCTCAACTGGTCTCTGAAGGCAAACCTATTGTTCCTTCCTAGTTGATCTTCTATACCACTCACCCAAGTGAGTTCTAAGCCTTCTCTTCTTTTACAAAACCTCCCATATTAGCCTCTCTTCAAAAAAATTATGACTACTTTTCTAGTAAGAGTGGGCCACTATCTTCTAAGCTCCCCACCACATAAAACTGAGACCCAGATGCATCTTAAGATTTCCCAAGCTTTGACATCCACTTGTTACTACATCCTTAGGACCTCCACATCTTTCTATCTTCCTTGCAACTGAATTCTCCTTCATGTATTGTCTTCTGCAAATACAGTATGAACTTGATGTCAGAAACTGGTTTTTTTTCCTCTCGCAGAGTTTAGCACAATGTTTGATACATAGTAAATACCTAATGAATGATTTTTCATTGATGGATTCATTTGCTCCCCCTTTTCTACTCCTACTCATTTCACAATTCCTTGACATCAGCCCCTGATCTCTTTCTTACTTTAAGCTCTGATAAAGACATGCCTATTCTACTATCCCATCACTTTACATCTATCTTAGCAGATTTCCCCCCTACTATAACTTTTCCACTCCTCTAATCTTCTGTCTACTAGTTGTTTCCATGCTACTTTAAGTTAGCCACCCAACTCTCTCTAATTAAAAAAATCTCTCTAGTCCCTGACATCCCTATCAGCTGTTATCTTATATCTCCCCTCTATTTCTCAAGAAAGAGCTCATGAAAAAACTGTCTACACCCTTTGCCTCCATTTCCTCTGCACTCACTCTTTCCCAAACACAACACAATCTGGCTTTTGACTTTAGCATTCAACTGACCTTGTTTTTTCAGTTACCAATGATCTCTTAATCTATAGATCCAATAGTCTTTTTTCAGTTCTCATCCTTTTTGTCTTCTCTGTATTACTTGACTTTGTTGACCACCTTCGTTTCTGGGATGCTCTCTGAGTTTTTGTTATGTTGTTTTCTTTATCCTCTAAGATAATTTCCAGTGTTTCCTAGTTATATCTTGTTTGTATAAAGTTGGATTTTGTTTAGACTGTGAGCTCCTTAAGAGCAAGGCTTTTTTGCATTTCTTGGTATCCCTAGCACTTACTACAGTGCATGGTACATAAATGCTTGTTGACAACAACTTGTAGATTGTGCCTTAATAATCTCCTTTGCTAGATAACCATAGATGCCATGCACTCTGACTATAGCTGTGTGCCAAGGTTTGGTTTGGTTTCTTTTGGTTTTCTAGACCCTGTTCTCTTTTCTCTTCACACTGGATTACTTGGTGACTGTCTTAAATGGGCTCAACTACCATAACTATTCAGGCAGCTCCCACATCCAAGCTTGTTCTCTTTTCTGAGTTCATCTTATCGCCAAGTACTACCTGTTGAGTATTTTGAACTGGAAGATATAGTGCTATAAAAATAAGCACTTACATTTATGGTGCTTTAAGTAAAAACAACAACTTACATTTATATGGTGTTGGGTTTGTTATTCAGTTGCTTTTCAGTCATGTCTGACTCTTTGTGACTCCATTTGGGAATTTTTTGGCAAAGGTACTTGAGTAGTTTGTCATTTCCTTCTCTACTCATTTTACAAATGTGGAACTGAGACAAGAAAGGATTAAATGACTTGCCCAGGACCACATAGCTGGTAAGTATCTGAAGCCAGACTTGAACTCAGGAAGATGAGTCTTCCTGACTTCAGCCCTGGTACACTATCCCCCGTGCTATCATCTCCATCTTCTTCTAGAGGCAGCTAGGTATGGTACAGTAGGCCTGAAGTTAAGATAAACCTGAGTTCAATCTGACATCAGAGACTTAGTAGTGTAACCTTGAACAAGTCACTTAATCACTATCTGCATCAGTTTCCTCATCTGTAAAACAAAAATAATCATAGCATCTACCTCCTAAAGTCATGAGAGTCAAATGATTTGTAAAACACTTAACACAGTGCCCAGCATTTAACAAATGCTTGTTTTCTTTATGCTTTCCTTCATTCTATAGATGGTTGGAAACTCCAAGAAGTTAAATGATTTTGCCAGGGTCACACAGCTAATAAGACTTGGAGCTAAATTTTAAACCAAGGTCCCTCTAGTACTATGTTCAATATATCATTCTGCCTTCAAACTACTGGGAGTCTATACATAATTATAGATATAATACTTTTTTTAAAAAACTTAATAATTTTACCTTCATTAGTTGAGAGTCCAAGTTATCTGTCTTAAAATGTCTGATTTTCAGAAAGGAATAGATGGAGGGAGAATATACAATTTCAGAGGAAATAGAGACTTCCCTGTGTTTTTCCACATTTCCCCTAAGTATTCACCTAAAATGGTTCTTGGAAGGAAGGGTTGAGTCTCAGAAAATTTCTACTTTAGCACTTTTCAGTAAAGTGCTTTGCTAACAGTGACTCTGGGTGTACAACCTCTAGATTACAAGCAATAAATGGTTTTACACAAACCACAATCAATCATTTTGTTCCCTGTTGGCTACAATTACTCTCTGCGGAGAGTGTATCCAAATGCACTAATATCTATACTCAGTTGTGAGTTTTCTTCTGCAAGCTGAAAACCACTGGAATCATGAATTTTGTCTATAGAGTGCTTTCAGAGGAATTGTGTCGCCTGTGGTGGGGGTGGGCGGAGTGCGTTGGTGGCAAAAAGGACAACATATCATGGTATTATAATTAACACACATTAGGGGGCTAATGCAGACATACCCCTAGAGAGACACTTAAAGGAAATTTGCCAAATGCCAGGAGGTTTCTTTTATATGTAGGATGGAACACTGAGTCACTGCTGGATAATGTTGTGCTTATTCATTACAGAGAATATACATTTAAACCTAGATATGGCTTTAGAGGTCATCTAGACCAACCCCTTCATTTTACAGAAAGTGAGATCCAGTGACTTGCTAAGGTTGACAAAAGCTAAGAAAAAGAAAGAAAGAAAGAAGGAAGGAAGGAAGGAAGGAAGGAAGGAAGGAAGGAAGGAAGGAAGGAAGGAAGGAAGGAAGGAAGGAAGGAAGGAAAGAAGGAAGGAAGGAAGGAAGGAAGAAGGGAGGGAGGGAAATAAGGAAGGAAGGAGGAAAGGAGATAAAAGGAGAGGAAAGAAGAAGAAAGGAGAGGAAAAAAAGGAGAAAGAGAGAGAGAGAATTGGACCTGATACCTTAACTCCACCAAGCTGTCCTTCAAGGACGTTTGGTTTAGTGTCCAAAAGTCTAGGCTGCTGTCTCACAACTGGACTCATACAAAGAGTATTTCTTTGTCTCATAAGAGAAGAAGAGAGGTCATTGCTAGCCCCTATTACCAAGCTTCCAACTAATTATATTGTTCCCTGAACCTCAGCTTTATAACCAATCATTTTCTACTCATTTACATGGTGTCATCTACCCTATTCTGTTCTTTATTCTGTACTCCCTAAAATTATATAAAGGGAACTGTCTTCTTGCTTGGGTTTTTTGGCATAAATGGACTGAGCTATTGACCCATTTATTGACATGTAACTGGGAAAAAATAAAAGTATTATTTTTTAAAAGGTATTCTATTTAATCCTAGAAGAACCAGGATTAAACTGAAATCCTCTGACTTTGAATAGAGCTCTCTCCACTAAACTGTGCTGACTCCTATAGATATTTCAGGGTGAAGGCCTCTGGGTCTATCAACCAATAATTTGACCAAATACTTATAAATCAGTTATTGGATGCCTACCCAATGCCTAACCCTATGCTACCTTTGCTGAGAATATGGAAACAGTCTCCAACTTGACATAGTACTGAGAATGGGGTATGGAGATGAAAAACTGAGGGAGCTTGACGCAGTGGTAATAGCACTGGAATAGGTTCCGATGCTAGCTGCACTCCTTGCTTGCTATATAACTAGTAAATTTGTTTAGCCAGAGCAGATGTGAGAGACATGGTATATGAGAGCTATTATGTTCTTTAAGGTTTGCAGAAGTTGTTTTTTACATCCATAAGCTTTCATTTGTTCCTCACAGTGACTCTGAAGGTGATAGTGCCTTCTGTCTGTTAATTATTTCCTATTTATCTTGTATATAGCTTGCTTTGTACATGTGTGTTTGCATGTTGTCTCCCCCATTAGACTGTAAGCTTCCCTGAGTGGAGAGACTGTCTTTTGCCTCTTTTTGTGCCGGCAGAGCTTAGCATAGTACCTGGCTCATGTTGTTCAGTCATTGAGTCATGTCTGATTCTATATGACCCCATGGACTCTTTTGTCCATCGGGTTTTCTTGGCAAAGATACTGGAGTGGTTTTCCACCAATTTCCTTCTCCAATGTGTCTCCATTTTGTCGATAAAGAACTGAAGCAAACGGGGTTTCAGTGACTTGCCCAGGGTCACACAGGGAGTAAATGTCTGAGGCCAGATTTGAATTCAGATCTTCCCGACTCCAGGCCTGGTGCTCTACCTATTGTTCTACCTAATTTCCTCAGGTTCTCAATCAGTAAATTGGGTTGCCAAAAAGGAGGTAAAGAGTAGAATAAGGCTATATGGTCTCTAAAGTAACTTTTAACCCTAATATTCTATTGTTTGAAGGTAATACAGATGATATCATGATATGCATGTGGAAAATTTCCCCTGGAACTCTTATGGTTGAATAGAATCAAGGCTTATCTCGGTAGTACTTCCTCCACTAAATTTAAGGGAGCCAAACAATGAGAATGAGGGTTGATGTATTTTGGATATGGGCATTTAACAAGTGGTAAGCTGAGTAAATGGTGAGAATGAGTGGCTTGGGTATAGTCAAAGATAACAATTGAGTCTGGCAGGAGCAGCTGTGATGCTGAGTCAAGACTCGTGCTGATTCAGAGCCCATACAATGTGCACCACTTTTGGAGAATTAAATAATGATGAAGCTGAATTTCAAATTAAACCCAGAGCTCTTTGTCTGAATCATACCACTTAAACATACTCCTAATCTCTTGCCCTTAGAAGATTGCCTAGTAGCAGGCAGAAGGTTGTGCCTTACAATGAAATTGTAAAGACAAGACTGCTACACATTTAAAAAAAATATATGCTGAACAATGCGAGTCTGTCTATCGACACAATAAGAGTTCAAAGAAAAGATAAATCAATGGTCTGGTATAGCTGAGGGAGGCTTTCTGGAGGAAATAGGATTTAATCTGGTCCATGAAGATTAGTAGGATTCAGATAAGTAGAGAGGAGAAGGGAGAATATTCAAGCAGGAAGACCAGCAGAGGCAAAGACATGGGCATGGATTGAATATGGTATGTGTAAGAGGTTAGCCTAACTGGAACAGAGAGAGTTTTGATGTTGGTGGAGTTATGAAAAATAAAATTATAAAGAGTAAATTGTTATTACAGAGGCTACTAGGCACCAAGCAGAAGTTTAAAATAAATAAGAGGGAGATATTATAGGTCTTTAATCAAAGAATGACATGGAGATAGTGATGTTGTAGGAAAAATCAGTTTAAAAGTAGAATCAAGAATGGATTTGAGAGGAAACAATAAATTAATCATATAAACAACAAAGCCCAATTGATTATAACAATAGATGCAGAAAAAGTCTTTGATAAAATGCAAAACATTTTATGCTAAAAACTCTAAAAGCATAAACATATCTGTACCAACACATATGTTTCATATATAAGCACATACGTGAAACCAATGTATATGCAACAAAAAGCTAGTGTTATTTGTCACAGAGAACTATTGGAATCTTTCCCAATTAAGTATAGGGGTAAAGCAAGAATGGTCCTCTTCTCTACTATTGTTTCACATAGTTCTAGAAATGATAGCGATAAAAATAATATTATAGAGAAATTAAATAAACATTTTTAAAGAGACATAATCTCTCTATTTGCATATGGAATGATGATTACTTAGAAAATGCCAGAGAATCAGCAAAGAAACTGTCTAACTTCGATAAATTAGCAGGATGCAAACTTAATCTGTCAATCAATATTTATTATGTACTTATTATATTACAGACACTGTGATAGTGTGGATACAGTCTCTGATCTCAAGGAGCTTATTATCGTTAAGGGTCAACAATGTACATAAATAAGTATACACAAAAACATGCAAAATAAATACAAATCCACAAAACCACAAGCATTTCATACAGTAATAACAAAAGCAATAAGAAGTTATAGAAAAGAAATACTGGTCAAAATAAATGAAAAATGCATAAGACATGAAGGAGTCAATCTACTAAGAGATGCTCAAATCATAAATACAATTTTAATTCTTTTTTAAGCATAAAATAAGATTTAAATAAAATGGAGGGATTTTCATTGCTTATAGTTGAGCAGCATCAAAATAAAACTAGCATTACCTAAATTAATCTGTAGATGTAATACTGTACTAATTAAAATGCCAAGGGCTACTTTATAAAGGTAGGCAAAATAATTAAGTATTTGAGTAACAAAAAGTCTAAAATCACAACATAACTAATGAAAAGTAATAATAAAGGAAGAATAGTACATTTAGAATTAAAATTACAATATAAAATGATCATCATCAAAACTATTTTGGTCCTGGTGAGAATAGACATGCATATCAGTGGAATAAACTAGGTAAGTGAGAATTGGAAGTAATTGAATTTGAAAGTTCAGAGTTCAACAAATTTCAAAACAAACATTTTGAGGAAAGACTATTTGATAAGAACTGCTGCAAAAACTGTAAAGCGGTTGGGCAAAAAATTTATTTTGACCAATATCTTACATCCTGCATCACAATAAGTTCCAAAGGGATACATGGACTAAATATAAAAAGTCCTAGGCTTCTTTTTAAATAAAGGGAAATGGAAAGAGTTACCCTTTACAACCATATATACGTGGTTGGCTGATGTTGTAGGAATGGCAGTATCAAACAAGAGATAGAGGAGAGCATAAAAGAAAAAACAATTTTGTTTACATAAAGTTTTTTAAAGCTTTATACAAAGCCAATTCAGCTAGAAGAAAATGAATAAGCAATTGGGGGGAAAATCTCTGCAACACACATCTTAATAAAAGTCTGATACCCAAAATATAATCAAATCAAATTGGTATGGAGAGCACTCAATGAAGAAAGTTCTGTATAAATAGATTTTCTTTTAGGAATAAAGTCCAGTTAGCAATAAACTATTTACAACTTTTCTCTCCTAAGACTTTACATCACTTCCTTTGTACCTCTCTGACATACTTATCATGCATGATTTCATATTATTATTATTTGTGGGTGTGTCACACACTCCTACAAGACTGTGGAGTTTATTATGATCGGAACTTTGCCTTATATAAACTTTGTACATCCCTTAGCTCTCATACCCAGGGGAATTAGGGGAATTTATTAATTGAAGTTTTTATTTCTTTTTTTTTTTAGCTGAACTATGTCAGCTATGACCCTGTTATTTGGATAATGGATGTTCAGCCCAGAGCCCAGCAGTCCTGTGCCAATAGTAAGGCAAACCTCCATGTGAGAAGAAATGAAACTGAAGTTTAGAGGAGTTTGAGTTTAGAGGAAACCA
Source organism: Phalanger gymnotis (assembly GCA_028646595.1). NCBI lineage: Eukaryota > Metazoa > Chordata > Mammalia > Diprotodontia > Phalangeridae > Phalanger > Phalanger gymnotis. The sequence goes on from CM053624.1 coordinate 136,351,189, forward strand.
AACATAAACTGAAAAAGCCAGGTCAATTTGACACCAGGGATACTTCACGTTACTTAGATCCAAGTACTGAGGTGAGTATGAAGACCAATTACAGAACAAAGGAATTTATGCTAGTCATTCTTGGTCTGGATTGATTTATAAGACATTTAAGAATACTCATCTAATCTGAGTTAACCTTAATTTGAAAACAACTTTCCTATCCAACCTATAAAAATGCTGCTGAAGGAACATTAAAATATGGAGAATTCTTCAGAGGAAAAGGTCAGGTCTAAAATCATTGAATAAATCTAAAGAAAATCATCACACTATGATAACTAGGTCTACTACACATTGATGTCACATAATTGAAACTGGCACTATAAATTGATGTTACATGATCTCAAGTGGGCACTCACTGAGGCCAAGAAATCCTATTACATCCCCCCTAAATAATTTGCTATCTGACTCACCACAGCAGCTTTTATAAATCTTTTCCTCCATCTTCAGACCTCCCATAGAGCTCCCTCTCTCTACTCTCTAAGCTGAGAAACTTGTCTCATGTTTCATTGAAAAAAATTTTGATGCCTTTTGCCAAGGGGTCTCTCTTCTCCCCTATTCCTCGTCTCACATTATTCTGTTCCTTCTCCCATTATGTTTTTCTCCCCCACACCAATCTCACATGAAGAGGTGACCCTTCTCCTTGCCAGGGCAACTCTCTCTTAATGCATGAACAATCCCACTCTAACCCATTTTCTCCAACAGATTGCCCCTATTATTATTCCTAGTTTCTCACTAATCTTTAATCTTTCCCTGTTTACTGGTTGCTTCCTTGCTTCCTATAAGCATGCCCATATCTTCCCCTTACTCAAAAAACCCTCTATCCATCCTTACTAGCTATCATTCCATATCTTTCTTCCCTTTTATGACTAAAATCTTGAGAAGACTGTGTACAAAGGTATCTCTATTTACTTTTCTCTCATACTCTTAACTCTATGCAATCTGGCTTCTGACTTCATCAGTAGCTCGAGACTATTCCCTCTGTAGTTACCAATGATCTTTTAGTTGCCCAATTTAATGTCCCTTTCCCTCTCCTCATCCTTATGGACCTCTCTATAGCCTTTGACTCTATAAACCATTCTCCTTTTTTATATCCTATTCAGTCTAGGTTTTTATGATGCGAATTCCCAATTCTCTGTTCCTTCTCAGTTTCCTGTGTTGGACTTTTATCCAAGCCATGCCCAATAAACACGAATATCCTCTAAGGTTCTGTCCTGGGTCCCCTTCTCTTCTCTCTATACTATGTTACTTAGTGATCACATCAGCTTCTGCGAATTCAATTATCGTCTCTATGTAGAAGATTCTCAAGTCTTTTGCATCCAAATGCCTATTAGATATCTCAAATTGGATGTCACATTGACAGCTAAAACTTATGTCCAAAACTGAATGCTTTCCCCACAAACCTTCCTACCTTCCCTATTATTGTCAAAGATAGCATCATCCTCCCAATCACCTATGTTGTCAATGTAGGTATCATCTTTGATAATCTCTCTTACTTCCTCTCATATCCAACACATTATAAATTCTGTCTTCAAAACATTTCTTGCACATGTTCTCTTTTCTTCTCTTATACTGCCGTCACTCTGGCGTATGTCCTCTAAGTCCCATTCCACCTTTAAAGCTACGGACCAAGGATAATATGAAGTATATTTCTTTCCAATGAAGACAGAGTTTGATCTGGAGCCAGCTGTAGACACATAGTAGAAGTCATTTGAATTATTAGATCTGCTTTTTACTATTTCAAGAATGCAAATGAAAGGCCAAGAATTTAAGAATTCTAAGTGTATGTGACATTAAGGGCACTAATATTTGACTCTCTTGTTAGAACTAAAAAGGAAATGCTTTTTTGGCTAGTTTTATAATAGGATTCCCTCTTGGTTAATATACATAGCATATTACTAAAAATGACTTGTGAGAAATGGGTCATGTAAAAAGATATCAACAAGGACATGTATGACTTGAAAAAGTGGTAGCCTAGTCACTTAATGACAGAGGTATAATCAGAGTGGGCTAACTGGAGCTTTGTGCCAGTATGCCAAAATGTACAGGGTACTGACAGTATTTACACTCCCTTAATAGTACAGAATTGACTAAGCTTAACAACTATTTAGCAAGAATAATTAGTTTAAACAGGAAGTACCAGGAGCTCTTCTTCCACCCCCACCTACCCTTGGCACAGAAATTTCTGGTTATGTTGCTGAAAGTTTAGAATAGCAAACTGAGAAACTAAGTGCCAAATGTACCCACATGATACTTAGAGGAAGGTCCCCAGTGCGTTGAATTTAGACTCTATGGTGAAACTATTAAGGAACACATTTACTGACTGGCAGGAACTTGGCTGTGGCAGAAGCGTCTTAAGGAAGTGATTAAATACCTGTGGAAAAGCATAGGAAAATTACACCAATACCCAAGCAATACACATGGCAGAAAACATATGCCATATCACCCAGTTAAAAGCAAACAAAAAGAAACATATGGAATGGAATCTGGAAAACAATTTTTTTTAAATCTAACTTCCTTTAACAGCAATTGAAAGCTAAAGTCAAGAGGTTAAGGAGGTACACAAAGTTAAAGCAGTGCAGAGAAGAAAATAAACAGTTCAACAAGAATGAAAAACTTTACTATAGAAGTTTGCGAAACAAAGAAATCAGAGAAGAGAGGTATCTTCCAAAGAAGAGAGATGTAAAAATCTTCTGGCTATTTATATTGCTCCAAGAAGTTCAACACAATGAAAACACAAGTTGGATTAGTGGGGGGAGGCAGGGGAGAGGGCAGGAGGGGAAGGGGGATGAATGTGAACGTTTTTAGTAGAACAAGTGACCAAACAGTTATGGCAAGAGAATTCACTGAAACAATAGCTTCTCTACAAAACTTATCCAGTGGGGATAGATAGGATCCATAATTACTAACTCAAATGAGTCACAGGATGTGTGATGTATTAGCAAAGCACTTTGCCAATTTTGTCTCAGATGTAAATCTAATCCCCCCCCCTTTATTAACAATGAATCAGTCAAAAAAAAGTTATATTAAGTGCCTACCATATGCCAGGCACTGTACTAATCACCAAGGATACAAAGAAAGAAAAAAGACTTTTCCTACTCTCAAGTACCTCACACTCTAATGGGGTAGACAATGTGCAAACAGCTATGTGCAAACAAGCAATATATAGGCTAAATTGGAAATAATAAACAGAAGGAATGCACTAGAATTTAAGGGGGATTGGGAAAGGCTTTCTATAGAAAGTAGGATTTTAGTTGGGACTTAAAGGAATCCAGGAGGTAGAAATGAGGAGACAGAAAAGATTAGATAGATAGATAGATAGATAGATAGATAGATAGATAGATAGATAGATAGATAGATAGATAAAGAGAGAGAAAGATTAGAAATACACACATACGTATACATATTTTGGCTAAGAAACAAAAAATATGTGCCACAAAGTCTGAACTTTGTAAAAAGCAACTTATTATCAACTTGATAATTATTTTTCATGCTACTTCTAAGTCTAGTACCATCTTCTTCTAAGAGTTCAGTCGTTTTTCTGTTATGCCTGACTTTGTGACCTCATTTAGGTTTTCTTTGCAAAGATGATGGACTGATTTGCCATTTCTTTCTTTGGCTCATTTTACAGGTGAGTTATGTGACCTGCTCAGGGTCACACAGCTAGTAAGTGTCTGAGGCCAAATTTGATCTCAGGAAGATGAGTCTTCTTGACTTCATGCCTAGCTCTCTATCTATTGTGCCACCTACCTGCCCCTAGTAACAGCTATATGGCTTTTATTGATTATTAAAAGGCCTTTTACTCAGTTCATTTTCATTATTGGTTCATATGCTGAAATTATATAAATTAGTACTGAGTATAGGGGAAATGTTTATAGAAAATGTTTATAGAAAAACTATGTAACCAAGACAATGAGGTCAGAAACAGTTACTATAAAATACGGCATGTTTCATGGAGACTATTTAAGCCTGTTAGGTTTCTTCCTAACATTATTATCTCTAATAAATAGAGCTAAATATAGTTTCCAAATGGAAATCATTCCAAAACATCTTATTATGTGATGTACATAAATGACACTGTTACATAAGTCCCCTGAAAAACACATTAAACAGCTTCTTCAACTTCTGGAATCTTTCTTCATTAATATCAAAATGAATAAGTGTAAAATTCTTATTGTACATCAAAGAAAAATAGCTAGTGATGGTTTTGTTCTTAAATCTGGAAGTCAAACTGAACTGATGAATGAATGCAGTACATAGAAAATATCTCGGTTTTTTCTGGGTAAAATATATTGATCATAAAACTATGGAGCAGAGAGTTGTTAAATTTTGATATATTTGTCTAGGTATGAAAGGAACACCTTGAAGTCTCTGAGTATTATAGTTTTACAGTTTATTTTTCCCTAAGATTCAGTTAGCTTTTATCTTAAGAACTTAAATACTATACCATTCAGTGTATATGTATGTATATTATTGACATTTCTTCATTATTCATGATGACTGTAAGCATGATCAAGTTGCCCTAGTTATCTCTTTTAACCATGTTTATTTATACTGCTTCCAAGATCATGATTACCATTTCTCTCCCTTTAAAAAAGCATTTGAAGATTAATAATTTACGTTGAAAGCCTTGCTTTTAACTTTATCTGACTCTTTAGATTTCAAGTATGTTTCTTGTAAACAACATATTGCTGGGTTTTACTTTCTAATTCATTCTTCTATCCTCTTCCATTTTAAGAGTGAGTTTATCCCATTCACATTGAGGGTTATCCCTGTTAATTGTTTTTCTTCACCATATCCCCTTTGAACCTTTTTTCTCTCTCTCTCTCTCTCTTTGGCTCCTGGTACATTTTTTACAGAAAGAATGGACTGAAAGAAAAGGAATTGTATCATCATTAGTAATCTATAATTGAAATGGGAGTGGTTCCATTCCTATATCCTTCCTTTCTCCACCAAACCAGACAATCATCACAGATTTTATACTTTTTTCTCTCAATTTAATCACTTAATGATCCACTCTCCAAATTTTAAGTTTATTTTATATGTGACTATCCCCTTACCAACACTAGCCTTCCCCTCTTAAATCTCTTCATTCTCTCTACCTATCTTTCCCTATTTCCTTGCTTAATGTATTTTTACCCCAAACTGGTGTGTGTGTGTGTGTGTGTGTGTGTGTGTGCGTGCACATACATCCCCATGCACATTGATGAGAATTCAACCATCCTTTACCTATTTCAGATGAGTAAGGTTCATAAAATGCCATCTCACCCCAAATCCTCTCCAATAGTTATATATTCTTCTTATGATACACTCCAATTATGAGAAGCAATTTCTCCCCCTTAATTTTTCTTTGTTGTACTCCTTTTGACTGTTTTCTCTACTCTCCTAAAACCAATAAAACAAACATTTCCAAGCCTGTTTGTCTTTTTTTTGCTCTGTGACTTCTGACAGTGGGATTCTGAAAGAATACTTGTCTCTTCTATACCTACTAGAATGTAAACTAATAATCATTATTAAGTCTCCTGATTGCTTAAATATATTTGTGTTCCTATGTTTCTTTTGTTTCCAGCATTTAAGTTTCAAGTTATGGTTTTCCCAGTGAGAGTACTTGAAAAATCTTTTTTTCTATTTAAGGTCCCTCTTTACTTATAGAATTATACTTAATTTGGCAGGATGGTATTTTTGACAGGAAGACTTTTTTCTTTCACTTTTGAGAATACTGTTTTCAAAGATTGCCTCCTCTTTATCATAGTTCCAGCAGTCTTTTATGATACTTACTCTTGTTCCTTGATGTTTGAATACTTTCTGGATGGTTGCAGAATACTTTCCTTTGATCTGGAAGCTTTAAATTTGGGCTGGGTGTTTTCAGTTTGGGATTTACCTCAGGAAATGACTGATAGATTCTTTCTGCTTTTACTTTGTTCTCTGGTTCTAATAGTTTTAAAGATTTTTATGATTTCTTGGAGTATCCAGATTTTTGTATGTTTATAATTTTAAAGAAATCCAATGCTCCTTAAATTATTCTCTCCTTGATTTATTTTCTAGGTCAGTTTTTTTTAATAGTAGATACCTTGTGTGTTCTAAGTTTTTCAGTCTTTTGACTTTGTTCTAATATTTCTTGTTTCATGGAATTATTTAATTCTATTTGCTCCATTCATTTTCATGAAAATCCATTAACTGGGTGACATTTCTACCTGTTATTCTAATCTATTTTTTCTCCTTTCAATTTTTTCCCTCAAGAAACCTAATTTCATTTTTTATTTCTTGCATCATTTCCTCCATTTGCTCCCAGAGTCCTTGTAATCAGCCCATCCTTTTCTTTGAGTCTCTAATTATACTTAATGTGAAGTCATTCTCTTCTTCTAGAAATATCTCTCAAGTTTCTCCTAACCAACAGTATTCCTTCACCATATTTACAATTTTCTTCTGTCACTTATATCTCTAGGCACACTTCCTGGGTAAGGAATTTGTAATAGGGTCAATCTCTGCTCCTTTCTACATTAGGTAATGAAATAGACAAGCTCTTCCTGATCCTATCCTTTCCATAGTCTGGATGTCACTATCCTACCACAGTTCTGGGTAGAGTGACTAGGGTCTGGCCCTCTCCCTACCTCCCTACCAAAATCTTTGGCTTAATCCTCTGTTTCATGGTATCCTAAGAGTTCTACTGGCCTCACCCTATTTGTATCTCCTGTCCTTCCTCAATCACCATTTAGTATTTCCGTTGTATGCTGCAGCCCTGATAGGCCCTTAGATGATATGAGAGATAGTACACTAGTACTACCCAGGCCTCCTAAAATCTTGTATGAATTTTCCAGGTGTTGCCACTCACCAGAAACTGGCTTTGTCTCCTGTTATAGTTCTAATGGGAGTTTTAGTTTTGGGCCTCTTGGCATGGTTCCAGTGAACATATTGCTTAGCCCATCATGTCCCTTCACAGTAACTTATTGGTTCTATCTTTTGTTGAAGCTTTGGCAAACCAGGTCTCAAATCACACTGGATGCTGGTCTTGTTTACCATTTATTAGGTTGACTTCCACACCCATCATGCTCATCACATCCCTCATCTGAGCATCTTTAGACTTTAGGACTCATATGCTAGAGGCTGCCACCTTCTTTTCCCCTCCACATTGTTTACTTTGCTCCCTTGTCAGAATATCTGCAGGCTTCTAGTCATCCTCTTATAATGTTCTGGATTAGAGAGTGGATCTTATAGGTATTTCTATTTGGATTTCTTGAAAATTTTTCACTCTGGTGTTCTTCTCAATCTTTGCTAAAGTGGTTGTCAGGGGAGCTGCACTGCATAAGAACTTTGATGTCACCATGTTCACCAGAAGTTACTTTATACTATATATTGCACACAAATCATAATTTACGATATTTTGCATTCTACTTATAATGACCATGTGCCCTCTAATTAACCTGTGAGTAGCCTAAAATTTTTATTTTTTTTAAATTATGGTGTTATATGCTTTGCTACTATACAGCATCACTGGAGGTATGTTGCTTTTTTAAAAATAGGCTTTTGAATAATGAACTTGGGATTATTGAAAACCTTGAAAATTTTCCCAAATGCAGTGCAGCCCCATCTCACCCACTAATTCAATTCTAGGCTCATATTATTGTCCATCTGCAATGTCAATTCATATGTACTAATGGACTTCTGGTGGACTGTCTTTCTGTCCAGCTATAGTCATAATCCGGACGAAACTGTATTTTTGGAATGTCCTTAGATCTCATTCAAGGAGCCCTATAGGGTTATCTACAATGAGCACAATGTCATCCACAAAAAGGAGTAGATGGAGAATTTCTCCATTAATAAGTAATCCCGTTTCCATTTGGATTTGTGAAGGGTATCCCCATGACACTAGGAGCACCTTTGGTGAAGAAAGGGGTCTCTGTTTCACTACCCAGAAGAAATTGGTATAAAATATTACATAAATCTGGAGAATCTGTGCTGCCTGAGAGAAGCATATTATTATCACTATACTTTGTTTCCTATAACTAAATTAATGCCCTATGTATGATAAAAGTCTCCTTGGGACATTTTTAATAACTTCAGAAATATAAACTTGTCAAAGCTTTCTGGAAAGTTAAAATAGATTGCATCCATTGGTTTCTCTTCATCTATATGCATATTTACCTAAAATATTCAACAGATTAGTCAGGCTGATTTCCTGTTATAAAAACCATCTTCCCTTTTTCATAATAGGATGGGTATTTCCATAGCTTTAAATGAACAAAAAATTATTTGATTCAGTAGTCTATTGTATCCAAGATGTGTATGCCAGAATGTTGCTGTTTTTATGAATGTTGATAAGATTGGGAATATGTATGGTTAGCAAAACCTAAAGAGATTTTCCAATTATAGTATAAAACAAAGGATTTCCTCTATCAACATCTGGCAAAAGAAAGGATGAATTAAGAACTTAAATCTGCTTCTTGTGCATTTTAGCTTTCATTCCTGATCTTTCCCTTGTGTCTCTCTTTTTTTTCAGATGAAGCTGAAATTGGCATATTAGTTTGCATTCAACCACCCATTTATTCAAAGTTTCATTCACTATAATATTCTCCATATGTGAATGAAAAAAAGCTTTTAAATATATGCAATTCTTCTATTTTAATCTGCTTCCATAAATAAACATTTCCTATTTCCCATAGTCATCAAATAATATTGATTTAAGCACTTCTTCATGACTTTGAAAAGACTAAAGGGACTGGGATTATTTAGCCTAGAGAAAAAGAAAACTGAAAGAAACTTGAGTGATAGCCTATCATAGGAAGGATGGTAAACACTTTCCCTGAGGACAGGATAAGAAAAAAGGAGCTTGAGCCATTTGGGAGTGATTTAGGTTAGATAAATTGATGAATTTCTATATAATAGGATTTTATTGGTACACTGGAAGACATAACCACACTAAGAGAATTTGCTGAAGCCAATATAAGGCAGCAAAATGACTAATCTGATCTTGGGTTGGATCAGAGTCATGGCATCTAGGAAGAAAGAAGGGTTAGTCCCACTGTATTCTTTCTTTGTCTGATTCCTTCTGAAGTTCTCCTGTGCAAAAGGTTTTAGATTTATTCTACTTTGATCCAAAAGGTTGAATTCTGTAGGTTAGACATCAGGAAAAACTTCTTAACAATGAGAGCCACCTAAAAGTAGAATAATCTGTCTTGAAAGGTAATGGGTTTTCTCTCTCTCTGGAAATCTCCAAGCAAGGGTAAGATGCCCACTTATCACAAGTGTCATAAAAGGGGTTCTCTTTTGGGTACATAGAAAGTCATTGAGGTCCCTTTCAACTCTGAAATTTTATGATTCTATGAACTTTGTAAACCCAGGGCCAACACCTGAAACAAGGATCAAGGTCTCTCAGGGAAAATGTTAGAAAAAAGAAATCTTGGTGGTGGATCAAACCCAAATCGTTTTATTCAAACCCCCTCATTTTACAGAATAGGAAATTAAGGTGATACATACTTAATCTAAGACAATACTAATAATAGCAGAATTTAGACTCAAGTGCAAGTCTCCCAACTTCTAGTAGAATGTCTTTCCACTATACTTTCTCTTGCATATGAGTGAATAAGTAGGGTAAGATTAGTCAGTTTCCCAAACTTATTTGGCCTACCACCTCCTTTTCAAAAGAAATTGGGGCAACTAGGTGGCACAGTGAGTAGATCACCAGCCCTGGAGTCAGAGAGACCTGAGTTCAAATCTGGCCTCAGACACTTGACACACTTCTAGCTATGTGACCTTGGGCAAATTACTTATCCGCAATTGCCTTCCCTTCTCCCCTCCAAAAAACATAACAAAACAAAACAAAATTCTTCAGCACGCCCCTGAAAATATACTTTCTTTAACCCTTTAACTTTTTTAAATTTTCATCATTTCGAATTTTTTTGAATGATACATCTTAAATTCAATAATTTATTTTAAATTTGTGGTTTTTTCTTGCATCGAAATTTTGAAGAAGCAATATTGCATCATGTAATCACATAGTATTGTATTTAAACAAATCATTACATGCACATATTCCTGCTGATCCATGCTCATTGCGCTACATTACACAACATGCTCACCTTCCAACACCTGCTTGTTAAAACCTGTTGGCATACTTGACCACTGTTGGGTTATAATTTGCATTTTCTGTTTTTTTGGAAAGTAATATAATCACTTTAACTCTGTTACACAACAGATGAAACAATATGAACACTTTTCAAAATTTTCTTATCTTCTCTTATTTTCTTATGCTTCCACCACCCTCTTATTTCTATTCAATATCTCCCAATTACTGCCCCCTACATCACTCCAGTGCCCCACAGGGGGTAGTATCATCCACTTTGGGAACCTATGAACTGGATGATGGAGAACCTTGAAAGCTAAGTAGAAGATGTTACACTTACATCCCTTTTTATTTGCCCATTGACTAGATTTCCTTTCTTGTCCAGCGTCATTCCCCAAAACCTGGCCCAGTTTCATTCCCCCCCCCATTCACTCTTGGTAATTATCTCTCTGAGCTAGTTTTTGGTTTTGTTTTTTATTTTTACTCTTACTTGCTTCAGAGATTCTTAGACATTTCCATCTCATCCCAGACATATTTGTCCCTACTCCAAAGATCCCAAAAGATTATTCATTTCATTTTAGGGATTTAATAACAACAATATGATCCTCAGAGATATGGGAAAACTACCACCAAAAAGAACTTCTGATAGCTAGGAGGGAATACATCTTGTGTTTGGAGTTTGGTTTCAGGTAAGGCTGGTCCTTTTTATTACTGCATTACCTCTCTTCTCTACATGTCTTCATTCTCTAATTCTCTAGCACTCACCTTTTCTCTGCAACCTTACCTCTCATTGCTCTCATATTTCTTTATGTCCAAATTCTTCTTTCTTTGTTCTAGCTTTCTCAGCCTCTGCTCATTATTTCGTCTCTCTTTGGGTCCAACTCCTTTATCTTTCTTGTCCAACTTCTCCATCTGTCTGTGTGTCTCTCTCACTCTCTCTGTCTCTCTATCTCTGACTGTTTCTGCCTCTCCTTACGTTTTTTTTCTCTATGTGCTCTTTTACTTTAATTATCATGTTGTTTTCTTATGAAAATGGGCTGAGATTCTTTTTTAGACCATAAGTCCAGAGACCTGGGTTCTGCCATTAACTTATTCTGTGACATTGGAAAAAAATAATTTCTTTCCTCCAAACTGTGGTTTTCTCATCTACAAAATGAGGAGGCTGGACTACATGATGTTCTATCTCTAATGGTCTATGGTTCTATAATATGTATAGGCATCTATTCAAAACTTCATTAATTTTCAAACATTCTGATGACATGCTCACATACTGCACACATCCACACACTTATGGGAGTTCTTTCTTAAAATCCAATGCCACAAGACTTCATCAAAGTTCATTTTTAATTTTTTCCATAATTTTAATTAATATCAATAAAATCATTAAATGAACATTCATAACAAGGGACAAGATCTTACCCCAGACTTCTAGCCTTCAAGAGAGCAGAACTAAGCAAGTAATCAAAAGGGGGGAAGGCTTTTTTTTCTTCCTTCATTTCTTTCTTCCTGCTTTCTTTCCTTCACTCCTTTTTGTTTGTTTAAAATATATTTACACATATATACACATTTATAATTGTAATCAGTGTGCATATATTTCTGCTTCTAATGATTACATTCTGTACTATCTCAGTGTTTTTTATACTTCCTTGTATATGCCAAACCTTTACAACATCATAACATTTCATTTTATTGATGTAACATAATTTGTTCATTGTCTAGTTTTGGAGCATGTAGGATAATCCTAATTTTTGACCATTACAAATATAGTAACTGATTTAAAAAAAAATAGGTAAGTTCCTTGTTCCTTTACATAATGTTTTGGAAATAGAGTAGTAAAAATGGAATTGCTGGGTCAAAAGATGTGATCAGGTTTGTGTCCCCCAAAATGTTTCACCAGTCTCACTTCCACTAACAATATATTACATTACTAATGCCTCTACATCACTACTAGCAATGAATTTTATCCCTTTATGTACTTTTACCATCCTTGTTATTGTAATCTGATTATCTTATTATTATTATTATTATTATTATTATTATTATTATTATTATTATTCTCTTATTATGAAGAAGTTTTAGTATCTTTTCGTATTGGTCGAATTTATAGTTCCATTATAACCTGTCTGTTTATAACTTAGCCTTTCTCCATGAAGGTGTATGTACTCTTAGTTTTCAAGAATTGTATTAGATTTTAATAAATTCTGGATGTCTCAATTTTATTTGTTTACTTCAAAACAATTTTTTTTCCCAAATCAAATGTCTGCTATGTGTCAGGCATTGTGCTAGTGCTGGGGATACCAAGAGAGGCAAAAGCAGATCCTGCCCTCATGAGCTTACAATCTAATAGAGGAGACAAGACATAAATATATGCAATGAAAACTATAAACAGGATAAATAGAAAATAAGGAACAGAGTGAAGGCACTAGAATTAGTGGGGTTGGGGAAGGCTCCTAGTAAAAGACAAGACTTTAGTGGAGACTTGAAGGAACCCATGGAGGTTAATAAATAGAGTGGAAGAAGGAAAGCATTCCCAGCATGGGGAGGGGGCACCTAGAGAAAATGTCTAGAGCTGAGAGATGAATCTTCTTTGGGGAACAGCCAGGAAGCTAATATCATTGGATTTTAGAGAGTATGTGTCATGGAGTAAAGTTGGTGATGCAGGATTGGAGGTCAACAGAGGGGTTGAGAAAGGATAGGTAGATTTGAGAATTATAACTGTAGAGATAGTAATTAAATCCATGGGATAAGATCACCAAGTAAAGTAGAATAGAAGGAAAAGAGAAGAGAAGACGGTCAGGGGCAGACTCCTGAGAGACACCTACAGTTAGAAGTTGTAATCTAGAGAAGGATCAAGCAAAGAAAACAAAGGTAGGTCAGACAGACAGGAGGAAAACTAGGAGAGAATGAGAACCCCAAAGCCTAGAGAGAAGAGAATATCAATGAGTGATTAATAGTTCCAAGACTGCAGAGAGGTAAAAGAGAATGAGGATCAAGAAAAGGCTATTAGATTTGACAATCATTAGTAACTTTGGACAGATCAGTTTTGTTGGAATATGATAAGGTGATAAGCCAGATTGTAAGAAATTAAAAAAAAAAAAAAGAAGGGGAGGAGAGAAAGTGAAGGCACCTATTACGAATGTATTTTGGAGTAATTTAGCTAGTTTATGCCATTCATATGTCCAGTTTTGTGTTGCTGGTACCAAGTTAGACTAGTATGAAATTAGGTGATGTTTCCTTTCCCCAGGGTCTAGATATTTGACAAAACCCACAATCCAGTTGTCCCATGGACTGTTCTGGAGTGATCTGAATGGCATTAACCAAATTAACTGGGACTGTTTCTATAGTCTTCCAGAGTAAGGGGATGAAACTTGGTGATAGGGGTAGAGATTCCCAAGAATCACACCAAAGACATCATTTTGCAGCCCCCACTACCCTTACACTCTGTACTTTATGGGATTGAGAGGAGAATGGTTTGTAAACCTTAAACACTATATAAATGTGTTATTATCAGAGAATGAAAAGTGGCTGACGGTTGATGTCTCCCTTCAGTCCCCATCTTTTCAGCTGAATGAAAATACAAAATACTTTATAATATAAAAAAAATCCAATTTAATAATAAAGGCAGAAAAATTACAGAAAAAAGAGAAGGCTTTGTTATCCCTATGGTTTGCTTCTAATAGCCCTGCAAAGAGATGAGGGGGAAGGTACTTTAAATAAGGAGGTTGTTAAACAAAGAACCTAGGGGCCACTCTTAGTAAATTCCCTGAGAAGGGAAAACATCAGTAATAAGATTGAGAAAGGGTAAATAAGATGCTGAAGTAAACAGCAGTAAAAAGGAATGAGATTGGGAAAAGCAAATAGGAGAAGTGCTGAGCAAAGAGAATTTGAGAACTAAATGCAAACAAACAAATCAATAAAATTAAACCTATATATATATATATATATATATATGTATATATATATATACACACATATACATATATATACATATACATGTATGTATATAACATATAGGTGTATATATGAATGGTGATTAGTCATGTGTTTATGGGTTTTTGTAAAAGAAGAGGAAAGAAAGCCAATACTCACTATTCTCCTCCATTCAGATGAAGTAACATGTAAAATATAGAAAGGGGAACTAACCAAAGCGGGAATACAGACTTTAAGACTGATTTCTATGGTGAGATGCAATTACTCCTTCCTTATGAAAAGAGAAAGAGTTAATAAGGGAGAAGAAATGTGGTATAATGGAAAGAGAATTGAACTAGGCAAGAAATCACAGGTCCTAAGCTCTGCTTCCAAATCAGCCACTCAGAAACTGTGTGATCTTAAGTGAATTACTACATAATGCCTCAGTTTCCATGCTTGCAAAATGAAAGAGTTGAATTTACATAACTCTCAAGAACCTTCCCAGCTCTAACCTTATATAGTTTTATGACCCTGACACTTGTTAGTGACCTAGACAGCTACCTCTTTGGAACATCCCAGAGCGGGCTCATTGCCCAGAGACACCTGACAATGCCAGTGAAGGACAAGTCCATTTAGGATAAGATGACAATAGTTAAGGATGGAAAGGATCTTGGAGCTCATATAGTTTAATCTACTCATTTTTACAGATGAGGAAACTAAGGCCCAGGATGATGAATTAACCTGTCCAAAGTCACAGGCAGAATGTAAGCAGTAGAACTTCACTTGAAACCTTTATCTTCTCACTACAAATCTCAGGCTATTTTCAAAGTATTACAAGGTCTCTCCACTTTGAGGAACTGGCCTGGGTCATTTTATGTGAACATATTTTAAAAACCACATTTATAAAAGCATTTTTTCAGAAGCATAGAAAGAAAGCAATTCCCATTTTAATTAATATCATTAAATTGCTGACAGGAAAACAACAGAACTATCTCACAGTGGAGCCGAGCTGTCCTGTTTTAAAAGACATACCCTTATTGTGAAGAGAAAATATCTTCTCTTAAGCTGGACTGGAAGGTTCTGCCTGATGATAGGGCAGTCTATCCACTTCAAATATGCCTGTTTCTACATATGAGCCATGATAAACTTACTCTTAGAAGAAGAGTAGAAACAATTAGAAGGAACAGAGATATTCAACCCCATGTTGAGCAATAGAGAGAGGGAAGTTGCCTGAGTTGCTAAGAAAAATTGCATTTCACAAAAGGATACACTAAAGAGGAAATTAATCTACATGGCCCCATCCAGCTCTCAATGTATAATGCCCCGGTGCTCCCTATCATATATTGGTTGGTGGAGTTGGCTCCCTGGAACTCAGCTTGTTGCTTCTCATTAAGCTGACCTCTGAAGGGAAGAGAGTGGTCCCTAGTAGCCTCCCAAACCCCAAATGGCTTCATATTAGTCAGTGTAGGATAGGAAGAATATGTTTTCAAGTTCTTATTAACTTGTTAATATTCAATAAATAATTGTCTTAGGATACTAGTAAGTAATCAGTACTCCTAAATTCAGTTGGGGTAAAATCTCATTCCCAAGTCCCTGAGCATGTGGCCATCTAAAGCTAGAAAGGCCCACACTCCATTTCAACTTCTAGTTGAGTTATCTTTTTAAAATTGTCTGAGGACTGGTGGGGTGTTCTGGAGCCCTTAGAGTGAAATATCAAGAGGAGTGATTCCTGGTATTTTTTTTCTTCCTTCCTTGTTTGTAGGGGGACAGTCCCCTTTCCACCAGCATTTTAAGTGAGTTCCCCATTGGCCAAAAGGAGACAGTACATTAGGAGTATCAAAGATGAGGCCCACAGGCCAAATGGAGCCCATCCACACTTGCTTTTACTAGGTCCTAGCAGATGTAGGACAGCAGGGGTGAGGAAGAGAAGTTTAGTGACATGGGTCTTCAGTCTGTTGGATAATGCTTATTTTATATATTTTACTTTTACTTTACTTTTACATATTATAGGGGGAGTAGCAGGGGAGAATTGGAATGAGACTCAATGATAGAGGAGGAGAAAAAGACAAGGCTGCCATCTTGAATAGGCAAAAAAGCATGAGAAGGATTCCAGGTCTCCCATTCCAAAGCCAGCCTTCTTGCCACTAAGCCAGTATGTCTCACATTCACATCTTAGCATCATTTATTTCAATGTTGTCAAGGCACAGCCAAGATTACCCATAATGAATGGGTATTTTGACTATGAAGGGACAAGGAAGAAGTAAAGAAATATTGTCCAACTTGTCAGACCCTTGTATTCACATGACTTTCAGAGCCTTGGCTGCCCCCAGATGCCTCTCTATTATGGCTATTCTGGAGTTCTTTTAGGACTCTCTAGAACAGGAGTAGTTAACCTTTTGGGGTCACAAACCACTTTAGTAATCTGGTGAAGCCTAGACACATGAAATAACCTTGGAATAATGCTTTAAAATGCAGTAAGTCAAGTACAAAAGATTACCAAAAAATATTGAAATACAGTTATAAAATTATATATATATGTAATTTTTAAAATCACATTATATTAAAAACTTGGCATCTAGTTGGCTCAGCTGATAGTGCCAGGCCTGGAGTCAGAAAGACTCATCTTCATAAATTCAAATCCAGCCTCAGACACTTATTAGCTGTGTGACCCTGGGCAGGTCATTTAACCCTGTTTGCTTTAGTTTTCCTATCTGTAAAATGTGCTGGAGAAAGAAATGGAAAACTACTTCAGCATCTTTGCCAAGAAAATCCCAAATGGAGTCACAAAGAATCAGACACAATTGAAATGACTGAACAAAAACAACAAATTATAAAAATTCCTAGTCATGAACCCACTTCCTTGTAAAGCCTAGAACTTCCAACAAAACTCCAACAAAGAAATGCTATTTAAATGAGTAGGTATAACTGAACTTTATATAAGGGGAAGAACCAAGTTTACTAGCTTGAACCAGTCTATATAGGAAAGGCTTTTTGTTTTTTCATTTACATCTAGTGCTCAGTTGACCTTTCTGCTCAAAAGGGCTTCTTTCTAAATGGTTTGAACAGTCAAGTGGGGGCAAAGGGAGTAGGGGTTTACTTTGAAACTATGTCATGTGCCCAGAGAGTGTCCATAGGTCTATGTAGGCTAACTGTCTTTGATCATAGTAGGGGAAAAGAAGGGAAAGGGAATAAACTTTGATATAATGCCCATTCTGTGCCAGGCACTGTGCTAAGAACTTTACAAATATAAAATTGTTTGATCCTCACAGCAACCCTGAGAGGTGGGTGATATCATTATCCCCATTTTACAGTTGAGGTTAAGTAACTTGCCCAGGGTCACATAGTGAGCAGAAAGTATTTATACACCCTTCAATGGGAGGAAGCCAAGTGACTTATATAAGCAGGAGGGTAAGTTGTTTGTTTATTTTTTATTGCTGTAGCTAGAAAATATTTGTCTCTCTGCAATGGGGAAAAGGACTACCTGCATTTAAAGTGTAAAGAGAAAATATAATTAAGAAATTTAATTCACCTTAGATGGTTAGCTCTGGGGACACTTTAAGAAATTAGTTCTTGAAAAATGTTAGCAGATTAGTTCCTGATGACAAGGGTGGCTTCTTGATCTTGCTGTTTTGTTTTGTTTTTCCTTACACTAAGCCAGAAGCATCTTGCAGCATCTCACAGCATCTTCTGTTCTCAACAAGTTCTGGGTAATTGGTCCAGTGTGTGAACAATAAAACTTAGAATAAATTTGGTAAATCTGTGCCTCACTATTGATTGTTTTAACACTTAGCAGGGGAAAATCACTTCTCCTGATGCAGAAATGCTGAATTAAGTTTGCGAATAAAATTTCTAATTAATATTTGAACTTGTGAGACTCCTGTTCAAACATGTACTCTTTTGCAAATGTGTTCTATGATTATTGATGCCAAAAGTATGGATACCTGATATTACAGATAAGCCATTTTCCAATACACTGGGTCATTTTCATCTGAAGAGGTACTTTCATGGGTTGTGTTATTTCTTTTGGTTTTGTTCTAGATCAATGATTTCACTGGTTTGGGTAAATTCCAATGTGGAAACTCCTTCCACTGATGCTAGTTAACAACTCATCTGCAAGTTATGATCTCGAGAGTTGCCTGTGGTAGTGAAGTTAATGAGAGTAAGTGATTTGTCCTTGGTTACACAATTGTATGTGTCAGAGGCAGCTCTTACATCCGGGTCTTTCTGACTCTACAGCAAGTTTTCTGTCTACTATGCCAAGCTATCCCTTCAATTATAATGTAATGGATATTACTTTAAAGGGAAGCTTTGGGGACTAGGAGCTAGAGAGTTGATATTAGTGTATAGAAGACAGGGGTCTAAATACCATCCCTGGCACATATAGACTATGTAACCCTGGACAAATAACTTACCTTTCAATACTCCTAGCCAACTGTTTAAAACTATAAATTGCAGATGAATTTTGTTTTTCAGTCATTTTAGTGCTATCTGAAACTTCATGACCCCATTTTGGGTTTTCTTGGCAAAGAGACTGGAGTGGTTTGCCATTGTCTTTTCTGGCTCATTCTACAGAAGAGGAAACTGAGGCAAACAGGGTTAAGTGACTTGCCCAGAGTCAAACAACTAGTAAGTGTGTGAGTCTAGATTTGAACTCATGAAGATGAGTCTTCTCGACTTCAGGAGCAGCACTGTATCCACTGTGCCACCTAGCTGTTCTGAAATCGTAAGTTGGGACTAAACAAAGATTGCTAAACCACCTTCAGCAATCAAAGTTAATAATGTTCACCTACCCTGTTTGCTAAACTTAACAAAGTCCTAGGCTTTGCATAAAGTTTGTGGCAAAACAGCCAACTAAAAAGTAAAAGATCCAGTCAACTGAGTTATGTGGTTGCACTTGACTCCACCATTCCTTCAATATTACTCCTCTCTTAAACAAATTCCTAGAAAAAGCTGTCTACACTCATTGCTTCTGTGTGTGCTCCTCTTATTCACTTTTCAAGCCCTTGCAATCTTGCTTATAAGCTCCTCACTCTACTGAAATTGCGCTTTGCAAAGTTACGATTGATCCTTTAGTTGTCCAACCTGACAACCTTTTTTTTACTCTTTACCCTTCTTGCCCTCTCTTTAGTATTTGATATAGCCTTTCCTTCTAGATGCTCTTTCACCTCTGGGTTTTCGTTATGCTACCTTCTCTAGGTTCTCTCCCTGACTGTTTGACCACTCCATGGTCTCCTTTACTGGTTTATCATGTATCCTAACTGTGGATATATTCCATGGATCTGTCCTAGGCACTCTGTCTCTCCACACTCTCTTTCAGCAACCATGGAGTCAATTAGTTCTTTGTAGGTGACTCCCCAAGGTAGATAGATAGATAGATAGATAGATAGATAGATAGATAGATAGATAGATAGATAGATAGATAGATAGATAGATATGTGTATGTATATGTAGATAGATATGTGTGTATGTACATGTGTATAGATATAGATACAGATATGGAGATATAGATATAGATGTAGAGATAGAGATGCAGACGCAGACGCAGATGTAGATGTAGATGTAGATGTAGGTAGATGTGTGTGTGCATATATATATGCAGGCATGCTGTCTCACTTGAGCTCCATTCATGCAATACTAACCACTAAACATTGTAAACTAGGTGTCCCATAGACATATTCAAGACAGAACTCGTTATCTTCTTCCTTCCCTCAAAAAAAAATACTAGATATCTCTTCCGAATATTCCTATTGCTGTCAAGGCACAGTGATCTTTCCAATTACTCAGGTTCAACACTTCAAGGTCATCTTCAATACCCTCTCCCTTTCCCTGAGAGCAATTTGTTCCAATGACCATGAAGGTGGCAGAAGCAGGCCCTGTGGGGTACTTACAGCTTGGTCAGATATCCAAGATGCCAAGGTCATCCACTGCATCCAAGGCCATCACCAGTCTCTTGACTTTGACTTTCCTTTGGATTTGGATGAGTGGGCGAGAGAGTGAAGCTGATGACTTTGTGCAAATCTGCCTCATTTAAATCTAATGATTTACCCTGTGATGTCGTCGGTCCTCTTTGAAAACAAAGAACAAATAACAACAACATTCAATTACCAAGTATTGTCTATTCTACTTTCACAACATCTCTCATGCCTGTCCCCTTCCTTAAACTTACATGGCCACCATGTTAGTTGAGGCCTTCATCACCTTTTGCCTGAGATATTTCAATAGCCTAATTGCCCACTCCTCCTTCTAGTCCTCACCCTTTCCAGTCCGTCTGTCTGTCTATCTACCTATCTATCTATCTATCTATCTATCTATCTATCTATCTATCTATCTATCTATCTAGTTATCAAAGTGGTATTGCTAAGGCATAGGTTTGACCATGCCATGCTCCCTGCTCAAGAAGCTTTTGACTATGTCATGTCTCCCTGCTCAAGAATCTATTATGGCTTCCTAAAGCCTCTGGGATTTAAAATAATAAAAATAATAAAATTTTAAAATTCCTGTTTGGTATTTAAAACTCTTCCCAAGCTGGCTCTTACCTCCCTTTTCAGCTTTTTCATACATTGTTCTCCATTAACTGTCTCTATGATTCAGCAAAACTGGCATTCCTGAGGTTCCTCACATACAACCTTCCATCTCCTCTCTGTACATTCTGTGTAGCCTATAGTCAAATGTCCCTGCATTCCTTTCTCACCTCTGGCTTTTAGAATCCTTCATTTCCTTCAAAGATCAACTCAAATGCAACCTTCTACAAGAGAGTCTTCTCAGCTACTAAAACGTCATCACAAAAATTACCTTGTACTTTACATATATATATATACACATATATATACATATTGTATATATGTATATATACATATATATGTATATGTAAGTAGAGTGTACAGTTTTTGATGGTAGGGACTATTTCATTTTTGTGTCCCCTGTCTCTGGTATTATCCCTAGAACACAGCAAATGCTTAATAAATACTCATTGATAAATGAATTGATAAATACAAAGTATCCCAAAAGTCTTTTGCAGATTTCTGATTTAGTAGTTCAAAACTGGGCAACTAAGTACCACAGTGGATTGAGCTCAGGGCCTGGGAAGTCAGGCAGACTTGATTTCAAATCCAACCTCAAACACTTTCTAGCTGTTGACCCTGGGCAAGTCACTTAATGCTGTTTGCCTCAGTTTCCTCATCTGGAAAATAAGCTGGAGAGGGAAGTGGCAAATCACTCCAGTATTTTTTGCCAAGAAAACCCCCAAATGGGGCCACAAAGAGTTGGAGATGACTGAAACTATTCAACAGCAACATGTATATTCAAAACTGCAGTAAGACTCTTAGGACACCCTATAGATGAAAAAGATGATTATTTCACTGAACTGAACCTTTTTTAAACAGACCACTCAACCTATTTATGCAAATGGAGATGTAGCTCCAAAGCTGAAGAGGATCTAAAAACAGCTTGATAGCTTCTGAGAATGGTTGCTGCCACTGTTAACTATTGTTTCACTGCAGAGAAATGGATGCTGTCAGGAAAGGCTTCTGAAATACCCATTTTAATTAAAAACCTCATTTTCAAACACAATTTCATGAATATTTTCTTAAACTGCTGCTCTCCCAGAATTCAGAATTGAGTTTTAAAAAAAAAATAAGACTCTAGAAAAACAAAATAAGCTTGCATACCAAATGAGATCAATGTTAGCTCTGAGGTTTAGCTCAAACAACTTCCTTGCTTTGGTCAAAGGTTTAGCATGAACATAAAGGCAGCCTGTGGGAAATGGCCCTCTTTTGAGTGTCATTAAAATTATAATTAATGGATATAAACACCTAATTGAGTAGGGACTGGGAGGAATTAGGGTTTGGCTCCTAAAGACCACATTTCAAATCACAGACAAAGTGCTTTCCAGTCAACATGGTCTGCATTCAGTACCTTATATGGTAAAAATCTCTATGAGAATATTGTTGAAAAAAAGTCAATGCTTTTAAAATATCTAGGAACGAAAATTTTCCTAGATTTTTGTTATTTCTTCAAAAATAAGCAATCAGTCATCAGGAAGCTATTCTCGTAGAGGAAGAATCATTTCCATCAAAATCCCGATTGTTGTATTTCACTGGGAACCTTGATAAATAGGCCAATGCGTAAAGCACAAAAGGCAATGTAAGCAACCCTAACACCTCCTGTTTCCTTTGTAGATTACATGCTGCTGTATTCATTGAGTTTTGTCCTTGTTTCTGAACTGGAAGCCAGGTCCAGCAACTTGAAAACTTTTAGAGGAAAAGAGAATGCTTTGGAATTTGATGACAAACAATGACTAATGAATCAATTAATAAAGGAGAGTTGTCAATGAACACATATTAAGCTTTCCAAGGTTGACAAGAAATATTGTATTTCCATACACAATTTATGAAACTTATTCAATATTCCATCCAATTTAATTTTGTACTTAGCTCATTGTTGTTATCTATACCCAAATTAAAAGATCACAGTTCCATTGAAGTGTTGAAATGTTTTTCTTAAACATGCCTTCATGAAATATATATTTGTTGAATTCCCATATTTGTGATAGGTTCTGAGGTCAGAGTCAGGGAAAGAGCAGGGACAAAAAGATGAACAAAACACTCTATTCATTTTTATTTATATTTGTATCCTCAGCACTTAAAATAATGTTTGGAATATATTAAGGATTTTTAATGCCCTTTTTTGTTCTTTTAGTCATTCATCGTCTGCACAAAACTTATATGGTAATGGACTTGAAAATCAGAATAACCGGGTTTGAATTCCACCTAAGACACCTTCTAACTATGTGCCCTTGGCAAAAATGATTTAATCTCTCTGTCTCAGATTATCTGTCTGTATAAAGGAGATGATAACAGCACCTATCTGGCAGGCTTGTTGTGAGGATCAAATAAGACAGTATATTTAAAGCATTTTGTAAACCATAAAGTGCTATGTAAAGGTGAGCTATTATTATCATTAAAATCTAATCGTGGTGATATGACATGTAGATAAATAACTGTAATTTAAGCAATGGATAGGGGAAGGACCTGCAATTTCATTGATATAAGGAACTCTCAGGTGAGGAAAAGTCCTCTACCAGCGCAGGCTGGCATCCTCTCTTTGATTTATAGACTTAGAGATCATAAATCTTTCCAGGAGGAGAGGTGTCAAACACTGGCATGTGCAGCCCACCACACTCCCAAGAGTAGCCCAAACTTGATTAAAATATAGTTCCTATGTCATTTTAGTGTGTTTATATGTTAATAAAAAGAAATATATAAAAAATTAAAAGAAATATATAAATACATGTGTGATTTTATAAGTCAATATGCATCCCACAGAGATCTTTATGTAAAATTTAGTGATGCCTCCTCAACCCCCATTCCACCCCATTTCTATTTAATTTTGACATCACTGCTCTAGAGCAACAAAAGATTAGGCAACTTTCTGCATAACCAGTAGCGGCTAGAGGTAAAATCGAATCCTTGTCTTCCTGGCTGGCTCTCTATCCACTATTCCACACTGCCTCTCAATATAAGCAAGAGTACAATAAATACTCAAAAT
Source organism: Phalanger gymnotis (assembly GCA_028646595.1). NCBI lineage: Eukaryota > Metazoa > Chordata > Mammalia > Diprotodontia > Phalangeridae > Phalanger > Phalanger gymnotis. The sequence goes on from CM053624.1 coordinate 136,374,740, forward strand.
GTTGTAAGAATTAGAGGCTTGGGAAAATCAGGAGGGCCTCATGGAGAATCCTAGATTTCATAAGAGCTAAAAGCAGCTTGAGCTCAGGGATTGTTTCATTTTTATCTTTGCTTCCCCAGTGCCTTGAATGGTGCACTTAATGACTGACTGATTCATGGAAATGATATTTCTGTAGGTAAAAGATGGAGAAGAGAACGTTTTCAACATAAGGAATAATGTTAGCATGAGCATACCCCAACTCTCAAATTCATCTGTAGTATTATTGATAGATTTCCTCCATTCTGTGTACTTCTTGCCCATGTCTTCCCATGAGTATGACATAAGGAGTCCATCCAATATTCCCCAGCCCTGCTCTTTTTTTCTTCAAATTGATACCATGTCAGTGGAACACACAGGCCAACATAGGGATACTTTTGATCATCCCTCTCAATTTCCACATAACCAACCCATCTCTTTTTGGATTTATATATTTGTTGGATGGCATCTTTAATGCTAATTCTCCTTCTTAATTCTTTGTATTATATTACAGCTGGCTCACAACTACAGTATGCCTCCTCATTGTCCCCTAAATGATATTTCTTTTCAATTCTTCAGAGACTATAAAAGATTCCATGACTCACAAGCATATAACAATGCTAAACCATTAGTATTAATATGATGAGCCTTTCTGTGAGGAAGAAGTTTGGAGTCATTAAAAGATTTTTAGAATTTCCCATTGGACTATCTGCTCTCTTTCCATTCAATTTTGGTCCCAATTTGCTGTCATTTTCTTTTTTTCCTAAATAAGTGCTTGTTTTTTATTTAATTTTCTCTCAATTACATGTAAAAACAATTTTAACATTTGTTTTATATAATTCTTGAGTTCCAAATCCCCTCTTTCCCTCGCCTACTCCTCCTTTAGAAGGCAAGAACTAAAGATTATACATGTGCAGTCATGCAAAACATATTAGCCACGTTGCAAAAGAGACCACAGACTCACTCCCCCACCCCAAAAAAAAAGAAAAAGAAAGGAAGTAAAAAAACATGCTTCAGTCTGCATTCAGACTCCATTAGTTCTTTCTCTGGAAGTGAAAAGTATTTTTCATCATTACTTTCCATTTTTAATTTCTGGCCAAGATGTATCGAAAGGAAAATAGATATAGGTAAGTATATCTCTCTATATAATAAATATATACTCGACAAGTATTTCTTAAATGCTTACTTTATGCCAGGCACTGTGTGAAAAGTTTGAATACAATTATAAGGAGAAAAAAAATACCACCTGCTTTTAAGAAGCTTACATTCTAATGGGGACCTGGACTGAAGATACTTCAAATGTGTGAAGTCCAAGGCAAAAGTGAATTTCTATGATGGAGAAATTTCTGAAGCCTTATAAAGAAAGTGTGGGAGTCACGAGTACAGCCTGGAGAGGAAAGGAGGTATGGATGGTGTAAGTGTCCTTTTAAAAATGGAGGCTCTGCAAAAAAAAAAAAAAACTAATTAGAGAAACTGGCCGCATATATACATATGTAGGTCTATATATATGTATGCGTGTGTGTGTGCATGTGCGTGTGTCTGTGTGTGTGTGTATGTGTGTGTGTGGCAAACAACAACAACACAGAAAGTGATTAAACTTTTGGAGAATAAAGATAGGGAATACAGGTTGTTATTTCTCCAATATAGTTAGATAGATAGACAGACAGACAGACAGACAGACAGACAGACAGACAGACAGATAGATAGATAGATAGATAGATAGATAGATAGACAGATAGACAGATAGATAGATAGATTGTTGTCCTTCATTCTCAAAGAGGACCAAAATGATATCACTATGTTGGGGTCAAGGTATAGTATGTCTGACTATGGCTGTTCAGAACAATATGAGCTAAGGATGTTCTACCATGAGTTGGGCACAAATAGTTCATGCGAACATTTGGAATGGAGATGTCTCTAAATTTGTGCATTTCACATTTTTTTGAGCTACTGTAATTCTCCTTTACTCATAAAGCCCAGCTCCTTTTTTGATGGAAGTACACAATTCTGGGTGGTCCTGTGCCAGTGTCTCCCACGTCTCATAGCTAATTCCAAAGTTCTTCAGAGAAACCTTGAGAGAATCCTTGTATCACACACACATACATACATACATACGCATATATACATGTAAATATATGTAATAAAATAAAAATGTATGTGCATACACACATATAGATACACACATACTGACAGGTGAGCTTTATAGGTTGTCCATATAACAGCATATCATAGTCTGGAAAACAAACATTTTCCTTATATTTGGATTTTCCTATGTAGATAATTAGGCCAAACCCTTTTGGGGAATTATGACTCTCATAAGGAGGTTTTACAGTCTTCTTGGACTTCATGCAATTGATGCATGTATTTGAGGGACCTTACTATGCACAGGGACTCCCTCTTCAACTTGGACTCTAAGCTATATAAGAGCGGCGGTGCTTTTGGTATGATAGGAATACTATTTGTTTTCTATTTCCTGGGATGATTTCCCTTTTAGGAGGCAAGGAGGCCATCCTCAGATCTTAGTTGGTTCAGAGGAATAGAGATGTAAAAAGTCTGAAGTACATGGAGTTAAAGATAAGGAGGTTTAGTGGAAATCCCAACCCTGGCCTACAGGAATGCCTTCTTAACTTAGCATTGACATTGTAAACAAGGAGGTGAAGGGCAATAGCATTTATTCTTAATTAATACCTAGAAGTTGTATCATTTTTAATGTAATTATAAGTAATTTTTGTATGTATACATTTTAGGGTCCATGGTTGTTTCATTGTGTTCCAATCACCAAAATTCTAAGATTGCATTCAGTTAGGTCTGGGTCAGAACATTGGGTAAATATTTATCTCGTGCTTCCTTTGATATTAACGATCAGAGAATTATCAGTGAGGTTCTCTCTTACATTTACGAACTGAAACCCCATCCAAGGCTTTGAATCTTTTGTGATTATGGTCCATGTCTTTTGGTAAACATTCCTTAGAGCATCCACCAATATGCTGATGATAATCTTTCTCTGTTTAAAAAATATATTCTGTATATATGTAGAGCCTATATCAGATCGAATGCTGTCTTGGGAAGGGGGGAGGGGAGGGAGGCAGAGAAAACTTAGAGCTCAAAACCTTATGGAAGTGAATGATGAAAATGTAAAATAAATAAATTAAAAATATATTCTGAGAAGCTGCTAGGTGGCACAGTGGATAGAGCAGTGTGCTTGAAGTCAGGAGGAACTGAGTTCAAATTTGGCTTCAGACGCTTATTAGCTGTGTAGCCCTGAGACCATCACTTAACCCTGATTGCCTCCCAAAAAATAGTTAAATAGATAGATATCTAGACAGATAGATTATGGTGATATAAATTCAACAGTCAAGCTATTCATCTGGTATCCTTCATTCTTACTACATGATGGGTCCCACCTTCCTTTCTGATCATACAGGTCCTTTATGTTTCCTTTATACAAATTTTCCAAAGCAAATCATTTTGATTCATGCATATACTATAGCATGTTTGAAGCTCCCATAAATCTTTACATTGTACTTCATGTCACCTAAAATAAAACACAGGCATACTGCATTAGTGAAATCGTGGTGCTTGTTTTTAACTGAGGTTTTTAATGTCAATGCAATGTCAATCCAAACCTCTGGACTAGGGAGGTCAGGAAGATAAACAGTGTTTGGAAAATGGGAAAAGTTCAGTTTTAGAACTGTATTATAGCTTTTTTAAAAAGTATATTTAGCCTTTCTTATTTGTATAGCATGTAAAATCAAGGACTGTTGGCTTTTTCCATGAATATTACTTGACTAAGACATATATATTCTCTGGAAAGATTTATTCTCAGTGATATCAATATTTTAGGACTGAAAAACAAAGGATAGTGTTCTCTTCTCAAAATAACGCCTATCATTTTTTTTCCCTATTATTTCCAGGAATACACTGACAGAAGAGGGATATAAAGGTTAAAATGTTTGGAAACCCAGGAAAACATATTAATGAAAATCAAATGAAAGGACGAGGGATGAATTCTCAAAAACAAAGCTATATAAGCTGCATAATATGCAGAAGTATGTGGCAAACACATCTGTAAGGCAGGTGGAAAAGATTATCAATCTATTTGGTAAATAGTTTAGATTTTAAAGTATTTTTAAAGGCCAAGGAAAATCACAAAACAAAAGGATTTTGGAGAAATCCGTGGGTGGCAAGTACACAAGTCAAGTGATTGGATTGCTAAACCTCAGGCTTCAACATTCTTTCAATCAAATAAAAAAGGCAAATTCAGCAGGCAGGGGTGGAGATTGGCAGAAGGTACTTGGGTTGCTTTACAACAGAACAACTCATTCTATGAGAAATTTCAGCTACATAGGAAAACAAGCATATACATAGATATGGAACCAGGGGAGAAAATGTGCATTTATATAAAGCTTATAATGTGCATTTTTCACAAATATTATTTCATTCGATCATTACAGTAACCCTGTGAGGTAAATTCTGTTATTATCCCCATTTTATAGTTGAGGAAACTTAAGCAAACAGAATTTAAGTAACTTGGCCAAGGTTACACAACTAATAGCGTGTAGTAGCAGTCTTAGGCCAGATCTGAACTCAGATATTCCTGATTCTAGGCCTTGTTCTCTATCCACTGAGGCACCAGCTGCCTTATTATACACATGTACACACATACACGTACACACACACATTTGTGTGTGTGTGTGTTTGTTGTTTAGTCAGCTCAGTCATACAGTCATGTCCAACCCTTCATGACCTCATTTGGGGTTTTCTTGGTAAAGATACTAGAGTGGATTACAATGTCGTTTGGGTGGAGCAAAAAGTAGGCCAGTATGGCTAGGCCCTATACCACACGTAGAGTGCATGGAGGGAAGTAATGTGTCAGATAGCAAAGGGGCCAGGTTGTGAAGAAGTTTAAATGCCAAAAAGAGATGTTCGTATGTGATTTTAGATGTAACAGAGAACCACTAAAATTAGCCGAGTGGGGGTGACGTAATCAAATGAGAAAAATCGCTTTAAGGGGTTATGGAGGATATATTGGAATAGGGAAAGACTTGAAGCATAAAATGCTGTCCTAATAGTCAAGGGCAAAGGTGACAAGAGATTGAACTAGAGGGCTTGCTTGTGTGAGTAGAGAGCTGCTAGAATAAAAAAAGGATAAGATATAACAAATTATTAGATATGTAGCATATAGTGTACAAGTTGAGAATGACTCCAAGGTTACACACCTTAATAATCTACAAAATGGCAATGTCCTCAGCTCTAATAGGGAAATTTGGGAAAGAGTTGGGTATGGTGGGTGGGTGTAGAGGAGAGGTAAGATTATGGTTTCTGTTCTGGACATTTGGAATTTGAGATGTCTATGAGACATCCAATTCAAAATGTTAGATAAGCAGTTTGTGGTGTGTGACTGAATCTCAGGAAAGAGATTAGGGTGGGATAGATCAGAGTCCTCTGTATGGAAATGATAACTGAAGTGATAGGAGCTAATGAGATCATCAAGGAAGAGAGTATAGATAGAAAAGATAAAAGAGCCCTGTACATAAACTATTTGTGAAGAAAACAAAAGACAGGATCCTACCAAATGACTTCTATGACACAGAGATGTTCTATACAGAGTAAAGAGAGTCAAAATAGAAAAAGAAAACTATAGACCAATATCTATAATGAACATAGTTACAAAAATGTTAAATATTAGCAAAGAGGCTAAAATAATACATCACAAAGCTTTTACCCTATGACAAAGTTGTAATTATACCAGGAATGGAGGGTTGATTTAATATGAGGAAAATAATAAATTTAATTTTCCATATTAATAACAAAGCAAAAAAATTATATAAATAGATGAAGGAAAAAGCTTTTGCCAAAATACTATGTCCCTTTCTGTTAGAAATACTAGAAAACATAGGAATAAATGAACCTTTCCTTAAAATGATAAGTAGTATAAAGCTTAAACCAAGAGCTACCATTATATGTAACAGAGATAAACTAGAATTCTTTCCAATAAAATCAGGGGTGAAACGCAAACATCCACTTCTGTTGCATATAGTTCTAGAAATGTTGGCAAAAAGCATAATGACAAGAAAAAGGAATTGAGGAAGTAAGAATAGGCAAAGAAGAATAAAATTATCCCTTTTTTGATGATGATGGCATGGGGTACTTTCGGAATCCTAAAGAGTTAATTGAAAGATTCAACTAAAAATAATAATGCAAAAATATGAATTAAAGTACTAACAAAGATGTTTAAAAAAACATATTGAAAAGATTACACGCTATAACAAGGTTAAAATTAGACCAGAAATGCGTAGTTCATTCAATAGTAGGAATACTATAAATTTAACCATATTAATAACAAAATCAATAAAAAAACATTCAGAAAATTGCTTTTGATGAAATGTAGCACTTATTTCTGTTAAAAACACTAGAAAACATAAGAATCATTGGGTCTTTCTTTAAAATGAAAAATAGTACATGTCTAAAACCAAGAGCTACAGCTATTTGTAATGAAGGTAAACTAGGATCCTTTCCAATAAAATCAGAAGTAAAACAAGAGTATCCATTATAGTCATTTCTATTTGACATGGTACTAGGTATACTAGCTATAGCAATTAGAGAAGAAAAAGAAATTGAGGGAATAAGTTTAGGTAAGGCAAAAACAAAATTGCCACTTTTGTATATGATATGATAATATAGTTAAAGAATTCTAAAGAATAAGCTAAGATTAATTGAAATAATTAATAACACCAACTAACTTGCAGGATAGAAAATAAATGCACACAAATAATCAGTATTTATATGTATTACCAATAAAAGGCAAGAGGAAGAGATAGAAAAAGAAATTCCATTTAAAATAACTATAGAATGTGTAAAACACTTAGGAGTCTACCTACCAAGGAATACACAAAAATTATGTAAATGCAACCATAAACCACCATTAAAGAAATGCAGACATCAATAACTGGAGAAAAATGTTCATTGCTCATGGGTAGGAAAAGTCAAAATAATAAATCTGATCATACTTTCTAAATTAATTATTTTTCAATGTCAAACTAAGCCATCAATGGATCAGTTACAGAACTACCAAAACTAATAATAAAATTTATATGGAGGGGGCGAAAGGTCAAGAAGCTCAAGGAAGGTAACAAAAAAAAATGAAGATCAGCATCTGATCTTATACAATCCTACTAAGCAGCAATTCTCAAAACAATGTTGTACTGATTTTTTAAAGGAGACAGATTAATCAGTGGAATAGATTAGGTATACGACACACAGAACTAACCACTTCTAGTAGCCTAATAGTCAAAAAACACAAAGAACCTACCTACTACGATAAAGGTTCACTATTTGACTTAAAAAAAAACTGCCAGGAAAATTGGACAGCAGTATGGAATAAATAACAAAGCAGCAAGGTGTCCCAGTGGATAGAGCACTGGACCTGGAGTCAGGAAGACCTGAGTTCATATCTGGTCTTAGATGCTTACTAGCTCTGTGACCTTGGATAAGTCATTTACCCTCTGTTTGACTTAATCCCTTGGAGCAGGAAATGCCAAACCACTCCAGTATCTTTGCCAAGAAAACCTCATGGCTATTATGGTCCATGGTGTCACAAAGAGTCAAACACAACTGAACAACAAATGGAAGAAGTAAGATCTAGAGGGTCATCTCATTCCTCATACCAAAATAAGCGCCAAATGGATACGTGACCTAGATATAAAAAAAAAAATCATATCATAAATAAATTAGGGAAACATGGAAAAATAATTTTCATATCTATGGATTGAAAAAAAGTTCACGAACAAACAAGAGATAGAGACAGTTATAAAAGACAAAATGAGTCATTTTGATTACATAAAAATAAAAGGATCTATCCCAAATCTAACAGGGCTAAGATTATAAAGAAAAGAACTAGAAAAGGATCTTCATAGCAAGCTTCCTTAATAAAAGCCTCAATTTCAAATATCTATATCAGGAACTGACTCAAATTTATAAGAATAAGAGCTATTCTCCAATTAGTAAATGATCTAGGGATATGAATAGGCAGTTCTCAGGGGAAGAATTTCAGGTTATTTGTGAGCATATAAAAAAGTGCCCTCAAACATTACTAAATAAAGAATTGTAATTTAAGGAAATTCTAAGGTTCTAACTCACACCCATCAGATTTGCAAAGATGACAGGAAAAAAAAGAAAATGTTCAATGTCAGAAGGGCTCTGGTGGGGTGGAGTGGGGGAATAAAAAGACATTGGTGAACCTGTAAATGGATATAATAATTCTGCAAAAAGAATTTTAAATTATACTCAAAAAGTAAGACCGTAGCTAAGGTATCCTCAAAATCAATGAAATAGGAAAATGTCCTATATAAAAAAAATTCTAGCATCTCTTTTTTTGTGTGCAAAAAAACTAGAAACCTAAGGGAGGTTCATCAACTGAGCAATGGCTGAATAAATTGTAGTCTATGAATGTGATGGGATCCTACTGACCTGCATGAAATGAGGAAAATTGATGATATAAAAAGACTTGGAAATATTTATTTGAACTGATGCAGAATGAAATGAACAGAACCAGAGGAATAATTTCTACTATAATATCAATATAATAAAAATGTATAATATTGAAGACTTTAATAGCCTGATGAAGAATGAAATAAGCAGAACTGAAACAATTTCTATAGTAACAAAAGCATTGTAAAGATAAACAACTTTGAAAGCTGTCATAACTATAATGAATGAAATGCCCATCCGTAATTCCAGAGGGCCAATGATGAAATATGCTAACCATCTCCTGACAGAGATTTGATAAATTTGGGGTGAAAAAATGAGACATACACACACACATACATACACATACACATACACACACACACACACACACACACACACACACACACACACACATATATATGTTGTGTATATAGCCAATGTGGGAATTTGTTTTAACTATGCATATTTGTTACACAAATTTTCTTTTCTTTTCTTTTTCTTTTCATCCCATGGGGGATGTGGATGGAAGAGAAAAAAGACTTCTATTAATAAAAAAAAAAACACTTTAAAATAGGTTATGGAGGGGAAGGCTATAGGTATAAAATATTGCATGTACTTTCAGATGAAATCATATGTGTTATTTTTGCCCACTTGTTTTAATTTGTTACAAGAGAGCTCTCACAGGGCAGAAGTAAGCTGAAAAGCTTTGAATTGTAAAAACAAAGCATATCAACAAAACTTTTTTTTATTTTAATGTTAGAGGAGTTACTAGAAGATAACACACTGATTCATTGTTGGTGGGGCTATGAAATACCCCAACTGAAAGGAAGGTCTAAAATATTAATAATAGCATATTTTGTTATAGCGAAGAACAAAATGAGCATGTAAAGATTGAGGAGACTGTCAACAAATTTGATATGTAAATGTTATATTATTGTGCAATAAGAAATGACAAATATTAGAAATTCAGAGAAACATGGGAAAGTTTGTATGAACTGATGAATAATGAAATAGCCTAACCAAGAGAACCATATGCACATTAACCAAGACAATGTAAATTAGATCACTAAAAACAATCCGAATTCTGAGTAAATGCAAAGCTAATGGAGGTCTGGAAGAACTGATATCAAAATATAACTCCAGCCTCATTCAGAGGTAAGGGACCACTAGGGCTGACTATTGTAAGAATTTTCAGATGTGGTCACTTAATCAGATGTTTCTGCTTAATTGTTTTTCTTTGTTGCAAAGGAAGACCAAATCCGGAGAGAGGGGAGTACTCCCTGCAAATGCACACACACACACACACACATATTTGCAGTATAGAAACAAAAATCATCAATAAAATGTATTTAAAGGGGAAAAAAAAGAAATGGAAGTGATTTAGTCAATCTTTATAATGAGAAAAACAAAAGCACCTAGAAACCATTAAGTATTTGATTGTTTGATCTCTTTGCCAAGCAGAGAGTTAAAGCCACTGAGGGAAACATTACCTTAAAATATAAACTCGTTTGTAAAATCTTGCAGTGGAAAATGGTGGAAGATTATGAACTTCATAAAAATAGTGAAGAGTGTAGATTTTAACCTTTCAGATATAGGTTTAAAGAAAGCTTGTCAAGAGACCCATCTAAGGAAAGTCACCTAGGAACATTTAAGGTCGAAACTAGGAAGAAGGCAAAAAATAGTTGAAAAATTTAAAATACCTTTGGAGGTTTTTATAGTAAAGCCTTTTTATTATCTGCTGCTTATTTCTTTCAAGCTCCACCTTCTACATGAAGCATCTCATCACAGCTCCTAGATCCTACCTTTTCCACTCCCAAGTTACCTTCTATTAACATATAGGTGTGTATGTGTATGTGTGTATATATGTATGTGTCTATAAATAAAATATGTATATACTATCTCTTCCAACTGAATAGAAGATCTTTCAGAGCAGGGATTATTTCATTATTGTCTTTGTTTTCACAAAGCCTGGCACACAGTATGTGCTTAATAAATGCTTGGTGATTGACTGGTTATCAATGACTGTGACAGGAGCACATCTGGACTCTGACAACACAGTTCTAGATGTGTTGCATAAGGAAATAAAAATGGCATTGGAGGCAAAAGTGTGAAAAACAGGATTAAATTAAGTTTTCAGCACACACAGAAGGGTAATGCTCAAAGTAATTCAGTTTTGATGGCATTGAGGGACTGGTTCTTGAAGTATATGAAAGAGTAGAGGATAGCAAAGGCTTAGGGGAAAAAACAATAAACTTTATCATTATCTTTTTTAAAAGATTGAATGTCTGTAGCTGCCAAATCTCATATCTAATTTCACATCTTTTTTGAAAATTTTAGAATAACCTACACACAATTACCAGGGGTCTCCATGACAGAAGTTAGAGAAGGAAATAGGCAGACCTTCATAATTTACATTCCATAGGAGGCAAAATTTTTAGGGGCACTCAATTAATTGAAAGGTGTGGTGGATACAAGATTTCATCGTGCTTACTTAGTAACCAGAACTCTTTGAGTCTGTATGGTCTATATCACATTACTCTCTTCCATGTTGTAACCTATAGTATGTCCATATATTGGCCTCCTTGATCTTCCTTACAAATGATGCTCCATCTCCTATTTCTGTGCCATTGTGCCAGCTGTCTCCCACACATGGAATGTTCTCTCCTGTCATTTCTACATCTTAGATTCATTGTTTTCCTTCAGGACTAAGTTCAAATGCCACCTCCTCCAGTCCCATTTCGGACTAAAAACATGGTACCATTGTCTCAGGAGGGTGGTCAAGTAGACAGAACAAAGCATCACCAGCACAAAACAATTTAACCTTAAATCTCCTCCATTCAACTCAAATCCCAGCAATGGATCAGTTTTTCCATAGCTGTCCTGTCTCTCTTCTCTGAAAAAAAAATCCATACTTGTAACAATAATGTTGCTAGCAGCTACTGTGGAGAAGAAAGACCAACAACAAAAGCACACAGGAGGGCTGCTTAGCACAGGTCATTTGATCTGCTTTTCTAAGGAAAACAACTTTAAGGGGTTAACAATCTCACTTTAATTAAACATACATATATCATTCACTTACTTCAGGGGAAAAAGTCAGCGCCCTAAACTTCAGGGCAATACAAACAGAAACTAGAAAAATATCAACAGACAGGTTTGGTCTGATCAAGACATCACACATATAGTTACCAAAAAACGAAGCGCCAATATCTGGGTTTTCAAAACTGGGGGGTGGGGGAAACACTCTTAACATCAGCTACTCAGAGTCTAGTCTGGTCAAACCACACAACACCCTGCCAGTGAATGAGAGCCCCAAAACAAAATGCCAACCTCAGATCTTATATACCCTTCTCAGTGTCAAAGGGTGTCACAACCATGTGACTCAAAACTATATGACATTTCTCCAGGTCAGAGGGCATCACAACCATGCAACTCAAACCTGTGTGAACTAGGCTTTCTTGTTTCTTAAGCAGGTCAAAACCTCTTGATTCAATCAAAGAAACAAAAGACAACAAAAGTCCACTTTGCTTTCCATTACATTTGAAAGGCAAGACTCATCAAAGGCACTTCATTGCCTTAGCATTCTAAAAGAGAAAACAAAAAAGTCCCACCCTAATTACCATAACATAGATATACTGTATAGAGATAGAGATATAGAGGATATAGATATATTTTTGCTGGATGTTCTCTAGACATCAACCCCATGGGCTTTTCTTTTTTTAATAATATTTTATTTTTACCAGTTACACATAAAAACAATTTTTAACATTCATTTTAAAAAATTTTTGAGTTCTAAATTGTCTCCCTCCTTCCCTTTATCCCTCCCTCCCTGTGATAGTAAGCAATTTGATAATGTCTATACATGTGTGATCATGCAAAACAAATTTCCAAATGAATTATGTTGTGAAAGAAGAAACAGACCAAAAAAAATGAAAAGAATAAAATGAAAAATTGTTTCGATCTGCATTCAGAATCTGCCTACATACAATTCTTTCTCCAGAGATAGATAGCATTTTCTTCATGAGTCCTTTGGAATTGTTTTAGATCATTGTACTGAGAATAGCTAAGTCATTCACAATTAATCATTATATAATATTGCTATTACTCTGTACTATGTTCTCATGGTTCTGTTCATTTCACTTTGCATCATTGCTGTTAAGTCTTTCCAGGCTTTTCTGAAATCATCCTATTTGTAATTTCTTATAGCATAATAGAATTCCATTACAATCATATAGCAAAATTTGTTTAGCCATTCCCCAATTGATGAGCATCCTCTCAATTTCCAATTCTTTGCCACCAGGAAAAAAGCTACTATACATATTTTTGTATAAATAGGACCTTTTCCTTTTTTAAAAAAAAAAAAATCTTTGTGATACAGACCTGGTAGTGGTACTGCTGGATCAAAGGGTATATACAGTTTCATTGTCCTCTTGATATAGTTCTAAATTGCTCTCCAGGATGGTTGGATCAGTTCACAACTCTACCAACAATACATTGGTTTCCCAATTTTCCCACCTCCCACATTTATTGTTTTCCTTTTCTATCATATTAGCCTCCTTTGCTTTATATGTAGAGATATTTGTAATATGTTTCAAAATATAACTAGTGTTTTAAATGGAAGAAAATAGAATACTTAAAAAGCATAGCTATATCTAAAAAGTGGAAGGAAAGGAAGGTTTGGAACTCAGTCACAAATGAGATAGTGGAAGGCAGAGAAAATCGAGTGACAGGAGGATGGAGCAGTAGGACAGAGAGCAGTCAATGAAAGAGATAATTGGTTGTAAGAACAGATCAGTGAACCATGACTAGCTAGAAAAGCTAGAAAAGAATACAGCAGACTTTTGAGTGAAGACCATAAGAATGTCACCACTCAGGGTGCCAGAGAATGTCTGTGATGCAGTTCAATGTGAATTCAAGGGTAAGACCAAAGCATTTTGCTTTCTTCACGATTAAGGGATCATGGTGGTAGGTTTCTGGCTTCAGCTGAGGGGAGAAGCTGCGTAAAATTAGGGAAAAAAATAAGAAGAGACTTCTCAGGTAGTAGAGTAAAAAGAGCACAGGCTGGGGAAACTACTTGATTAAATGACTAACTAGAGAAACCAAGACAAAAAAGTATGCAAATGAAATTATGGAAAAGACTGGACTTTATAATAGTGTAACTACAATTGCCTACTTCATCTAGCATGGACTCTGTAAATTCTCAAGACTCTCATAAAAGTTTTAAAAAAGTCTTGCATTTTAAAAGACAAGGTGGAGAATGAGGCTGCTGCTGCTGATTTGGAAGGGTCCTGAGGAGATTACAGGCACTTGTCTGTAGTCTGGAGATTATAAACTAAGAAACATTTCCCCACCTTTTGCCTTAGTGCACCCCAAGAATGCCACTAGAAATGGTGAAGTATAGACATTTGGGTTGTAGTGTCCTGAAAGAAATACACTCAGACAGTTCTCCAAGTTAAAGACAGGCATTTATTGGGGCGATTTACCCAAGCAGACCTGTTCCCCATGAAGCAGAGCCCCAAAAGACTCTACTCCATGTGAGAGGCAGAGCAGGTCTTACTCCCCTGTGGGAGGCGGAGCATATGTGGCAGACCCTGCTCCGCTAAGGGAGGCAGAGTCATTATTGCGGTTAGGTGTATGGTCTATATAGTTTGACTGGATAGGGTAAAAGGGAACAGGATAAGGGGAGTGGGGGACAATCAGGGCTCTGGAATGCCTGGAACATCAGGTAGTTTTGAGGTGCCTTTGTCATACAGATAAGCAAGAAGAATAGAAAAGGGAGAAGAGGGGCACTGCTCCCCAGTCCATACAAACAAGCAAAGGGAACAGGAAAGGGGATGGGAAGAGTTGTTCTAGAATATCAGGTAGTGGTGGGGGGGATGCTTTGTGAAAGCACACAAATAAGTCCACCACTTCTTTGACTACTTTTCTGGCTGATCACACCCTGCATCTTATCTCATATCTCACATGCTGCTTCCAGCTTGCTCCATCTGCCTCAAGTGCTCCTTTCTAAGTCATCAGCTTCCTCATCTGTAAAATAAGAAGCCATACTTTAAAACAAAAGAAAGGCTCTTCAGGACAGAGATCCTCAGTTATATGTACAATCTTCTCTATCTATTCCATAGTGTTTATGGAAGTGTTTCTTTTATTTAGTGTTCAATAACCTGAGAATTTTTTAAAGTGAAATAAACAGAAAAATGAGATTGAACTAGATGACCTCAAAATTCCCTTTTATCTCTAAATCTATGATCCTACTATTTTTTTAAAAGGCATGTTCATATCTAATTCTGCATTTTAAAACAATTGACCTAAAGTTCTCCAGCTCTAGGATGTTCATATTCAAGCATATTGCCAAAAATTGTTTGAGCAATGAGATGAAAACAGAGAGGTAGCAGTGATTTTTCTGTCACAATTGATTCCCTTTTAGGCCACATAGATAATGAGGTGGAACAATGAATAGTGTCAGATTCAGAGTTGGTAAAACCAGAGTGAATACCATGCTTCAGACATTTGCTAGCTGTGTGACCTTGGACAAGTCACTTAAACTCTCTTAGTTTCAATTTCCTCATCAGTAAAATGGGGGCGAAAATAGCACCTACCTCACAGAGTTGTGGTAGGGATTAAATAGGATAATAGCTCTTTGCAAAACTTAAAATACTGTACAAACATCAGTGGTGATGATAATTATGATGATAAAGAAGAGAAGAAGAAGGAGGAGGGAGGAGTGCCTTGCTAAAGTAAATTATAAAAAAAAACTAACTAAGAAAAGGCCTTTGGGAAGGCATAAAAAAAAAAAACAGTACAAAAGAAAAAGGAAGGAGGAGATAAGTTTCCAAATATTGTCAATAGTAGCCAGAACTAATCACTGGGACAGACAATCACCTAAAACAATTCAAAGGAGGGTGTAAGTGTAGAAGGGCTGTGCATACTAAATAGCCCTTGCAAAGAAATTCAACCAAAAAGAAGAATGGACTAGTTTAAAGGTAATTTAGAACAATCTGGATTATTGCAAAGGACGTTTTGCTGAGAAGTGGGGAAAATGTTTAAAATATAGCATTACGGAAGAGTTGTTTTTGTTGTTCAATTATATCTTACTCTTAGTGACCCCATTTGAGTGGTTTGACATTTCCTTCTCCAGCTCATTTTGTAGATGAGGAAATGGAGGCAAACCGGGTTAGGAGACTTACCCATGGTCACACAACTAGTAAGTGTCTGAGGCCATATTTGAACTCAGGAAGACTATGTTTGGGACTCCAGGGCCACCACTCCATCCACAGCCCCAGGTAACAAAAGAATTAGATCAGTAGACAATAAGGTTAGAAAGCTTCTCACTGTTTCTCTTTATTCCTTGATAATGTCTAGATAGGTCTCTGAATTCCTCCAACAGGACTCAGAGATCTGTAGGTAATACTTGGCATATACCTTCAGAGACTAAAGAGTGTCCAACCATTGGCTAGATGCCTAGTTGGTTTCCTAACTAGACAAAGATAAGATTGTATATTTAAGAATAACAAGAAAAAGAGAAGATTGGGAAGAACTTACTTTGAGTAAGAATATGGGGAGAAAAAGACTTGGAGGTTATACCTGGTGTTAAACCTCAGGTAAAAGGCAATATTATTCCATTATGATGAATTGCTGCTATTGGAACAACTCAGTGGGGTTGTCTTTCCAACTACATGTTGTAATCTAGTGTCCACCTCCACACGATTCTTACCTGTAGTTCCAAGAAGGTGTAGCATGCACAGCTGCCACAGCCCAATAAAACCCTCTTGGCAGATGGGCTAAACCATGTGAGGGTAACAGATGGTCCTCAAACATGTCCATGCCCAAGCATATGAAGACTTCCCTGGCAGAATGAGTGGATGAGAACAATTTGTTCCAATGGCCATGAAGGTGGCTGAAGTAGGTGTTGTGAAGCACTTAGAGCCTAGTCAAAGACCCCAAAATCATCCACTGGATCCAGGGCCATCAGTAATCATCTTAACTTCTGTCTTGCCACTGGCCTGCAATGACTCTAGAAGAGAGAATGAGGCTACCTCACTTAAATCTAATTCACTTTCAAGTCAAGATATCACCTCATGATATTATTAGGGGTCCTCTTCAAAACTGGAGGAAAAACAACAATGTTGTAATCTGGAAAATGTGCAGTTTTATCATTTTTTTTTAGTACAGATAGGATGATCACTTTTAAATATAGAGGGTGGGTTGTGGAGTTACCTGATGTAACAACAGTGCTGCTAGCAGCTGCTGTAGGGGTGTAAGACCTAACAAGACCAGCAACAAGAGCTGCCAGCACAGGTTCTTTGATCTGCTTTTCTAAGAAAAGCAACTTTAAGGGGTTACAATCTCACTTTAATCAAACATACATGTATCATTCACTTAGGTTAGGAGGAAAAGTCAGCACCCTGAACTTCAGAGCAAATACAAACAGAAATTACAAACAGAAAAAATCAACAGTTCAAATAACACAATTCGACAGATGGGCTTTGTCTAATCAAGACATCACATACATAGTTACCAAAAAGAGAAGCTCTAGAAAAAGGGGCTCTAGTGGCTACCCAGAGTCTCCACATCAACACTCTTCCAGTGAGTGACAGCCCCAAACAAAATGCTATGCTCTGAGTTTATATATCCTTCTTAGGTCCTGAAGGCTTCATACCCAATCAGTAAAAGGGTGTGGGCCTGGGGCTTAGCACCTAGTTAGCAAAAGGGTGTGGGCCTAGAGCTTTGGACCTAGTAAGACTTAATCAAAGGCACTTGATTACTTCAGCATTCTAAAAAAGAAAACAGAAAAAAAAAGTCCCATCTTAATTAACATTATACCTGATTAACTTGATGCAATTACAGAATAATGAGCCTTTCATTGAGAATTGTGATGTTGTCTTCCTATGGAAAGCATTGATATGTCCCTTGGCACATCCTGGGAGATGAGTCTAAGTTATTATAAATTAATTGGTTGGCTCTGACTCCTGTTCAGGAGAAGCCACCCCTTTGTACTGAGTGATATATCAGTTTGTCAGTCAATAATCATTTATTAAGCACCTACTGCCAGGCACTATGCTAAGTGCTGGGGTACAAAGAAAGGTAAAAGAAAGTTCCTACTCTCAAGGAGCTCACAGTCTTAGCAGGGAGAAAACATGTAAATAACTATGTATAAACTAGCTACAGGAAGGATAAATTGAATAAAATCAGTAGGGGGAAAACATCAGCATTAAGAGGGATCAGAACAATCTTCCTGCAAATGGTGAGATTTTAGCTGAGACTTGAAGGGGGTCAGGAGGCCTAGCTGAGGAGGAAAATAATTCCAAGCATGGAAACCAAGCAGTAAAATGCCCTGGGTTGGGAGATGAAGTGTCATGTTCAAGAAACACCATGGAGGCTGTTGTAACTGCATTGCAGAGTATGTAAGGAGCTGGCCGATTCTTTTTTCTTTCTGCCTCTTTTTCCCCTGGAGAGATACTTAAAAAGATGGGTTAAGAGTGGCAAGGGTACCCTAACATTAGCTTCCAAAATAAAGGAGAGGGAATTATCTGGGCAACATGATCCTGGAATCCATTCTTCTAGTCAGAAATGGGGGTGGGGGAGTCCTTAAGCAGTATTAGCCTCAGTTTGCCTAACTGCCCACCCCAAATTTGAGAATCTCTAAATCCAGGCTTCTGTTAGAAAAAGAAAATTTCCTGGGTGATGTCAGTCTTTGGGGGAGAAGAGGATAGATAGAGCACTTAATCCATCAATCTAGAGGATTAGTGAGGGACACAAGTCATGGTAAGGGGGAACAATGGAACACCTCTTTACCCTTTATTACTACCATGAGGCTTTTAGACAGTAAAGCTTTGATGGAAAGAGAGTTTTCTTGCTAGCAAACCCAAGGGTGTTTTCTTTCCAGGACTAGCCATATCCTTAGGATAATACCATAAGTCTACAAGGTTGTGTGAACCTCTGTGCTGGAAATTGGGAGCATATACATTCTATTTAGAAGCAAAAGTTTGTCAGAGAGCACAAATCAAGTTACACCCAAATAACAACTCCTACAGGAAATACTCGTGGGAGGGAATCAATTAAAAAATGTAAAGTGAAAAATTACCTCTATCTGATTGGGGTGGGGAGAATGGCAGAGGTAGCGTTGATTACACATTGAGATGTGGACAATTGTTCTTGGTGTTTCTACCATGGAGAAAGGAAGCAAATGCTTTATGAGCTAGAAAGGCAAATTGAGGTAGTTTAATTTGTCTAAATACTCTAGGTAAGGTGAATAGAATACCTTCTGCCTAACCTTTTGCCAGTCTACAGCCAAAAAGAAATCTGTTTCCTTTCTCCATTGGCAGAGATGCAAGAGAATCAATTGTCTACATCAAAATGTATAATCACTGCTACCCCTAAAACTTTTCTTCCAATTAGATCAATCAGAAGATACATCAACGTCTGCTTTGCTAATGTAGTCTAAGGTCATGGCGCCATTTTGCCTGGCTTACAACTAAAGCCTTCTTTGTGTGTTATCTCCCCCTTTTAGAATGTGAGTTCCTGAAGAGCTGGGACTGTCTTGCTTTTTTATTTGTATCCCCAACACTTAGCATAGTGCTTTCAGAAGAATGAATGCCTAATAAATGCTTTTTCATTCATTCATTCAAAGTTCCTTAATGGAAGGCACCACATCTTTTTTATCTTTGGGTCCCTAATGCTTAGCACAAGGCCTCATGCAGAGCAGATGCCTTATAAAATGTTAGTTGCGTTTCCTTAGTTGCAGTCCCTTCAAGTCTCAGCTAATTTGATTTTGATTTTAATTTCCTACTCCAATGAAATTGTGATTTCATCAATATGAGTAATCCCTCCTATGAGGCAGACCACAACCCATGCACATCTATCTATCCTTTCTGACCATAATCTCCTTATAGATGTCTACATCTATAGATGTCTACCCAACATCTTACAACATTCTTTTGGTTCACCTAGAAAGCTAAAAAATGTCCAAATGAATGGTATGTAATGGGGTGTTTTAGTTTGAGGAGGAAAAAAAAAACATGGTGGGGGGCGGGGTTGAAGCAGTTAGGTGGTGCAGTGAGTAGAGCACCAGCCCTGGAGTCAAGAGGACCTGAGTTCAAAGCCGGCCTCAGATGCTTGACACACTTACTAGCTGTATGACCTCGGGCAAGTCACTTAACCCCAATTTCCCTGCCTTCCCCCCTCAAAAAAACATCCCAAAACAAACAAAAAAGAAAAAAAACATGGCATTTAAGCTGGGTCTTAAAGAATGAATAAGTTTCTATCCTTCCATCAATAAACATTTATTAAACAACAGCTTATTTTTTGGAAGCAATCAGGGTTAAGTGACTTGCCTAAGGGCACAAAGCTACTAAATGTCAGAGGCTGGATTTGAACTCACATCCTCCTGACTCCAGGGCCAGTGTTCTATCCACTCTGCCACCTAGCTAATATATATTATTAAGCATTAAGTGCCAGGCTATGTGCTAAGTGCTGGGGATACCAACAGAAATAAAGCTTCAAGAAGCTTACACTCTAATGGGAGAAGATTACATACAAAAAGGGAGCTGTTTCAACAATCTGGCTAGCAGCTTCTGTGGGGGGGTCCAGATCCACCCACAGCCAGCACCCAGAAAGCTGCCGGACAGCCAGAAAGCCCAGGTTCTTTTAATCTGCCTTAATAAGGAGAGCAAGGTTAAGGGGTTGGCAAGCTTACTTTAATTCAGCACACAAATATCATTCACTTAGTTCAGGGGAAAAAGCCAGCACCCTGAACTTCAGAACAAAATACAAACAAATTACAAATATCAACAGACAGATCTTGTCTGATTCAAATCTCAATACATAGTTACCAGAGTTCAACAAAGTCTCAACATCCAGGTTTACAAGCTGGAGGGCTCCTTAGCTACAGGTGCCCAGAGTTTCCTCATCAACACCATCTCAAGAGCCCTTAAACAAATTACAAACAGACAGACCCAATACAATTCATAGTTACCAAGGAACCATCAACATCTGAGTTCAGCCAGGAGCTCAACAAGGCTGGCTCAGAGTCATGTGTCACTCCTGCTGTGCCTCAGAGCTCTAAGGAAGAAGAGGCCGACAGCTGGCTTTTATATCTTTTTCAGCGTCAGGGGTGAATCACACATGTGACTCACCCACACGACCCAAAATCGCCACAAAGAGGTGGACTCAAACCCACGTGGTCCAAGAGCCCC
>CM053624.1:136395511-136407473 GCA_028646595.1 Phalanger gymnotis
AGAATAATGAGATTCCCCAATGGAGAGGCTTGATATCCTAAGGTGTGAGTGGGCAAGAAGATGAGAATTAAGGAGAGGGAATTAGAGACAGAAATGCCCAATATGTGTGAGGGGAAAAGTAAACAATCTAATTTGACTAGAGGGCCAGTCCTGGAGTCAGAAAGGCTTATCTGTCTGAGGTCAAATCTAGCTTCAGATGATTACTAACTGGGTGACCCTGGGCAAGTCACTTAACCCTGTTTGCCTCCATTTCCCCATCTGTAAAATGAACTGGAGAAGGAAATAATAAACCACTCCAGTATCTGTGCCAAGAAAACCCCAAATGGGGTCATGAAGAATCAGACAAGACTCAAAACAACAACTAGTTTGACTACATAGTGACTAGTGAAGTAGAGAAACATAAAATAAGGACAGAAAGGGAAGTTGGAGCCGGACCACAGAAAGATGCCTGGAATGTTGTTACTTCAATTACATTGAATTCATTGAGTTCATTACCTTTCCAAAAATCAAATTTGATCAAGCATACATATGTGTGGGTGTGTTAATATGTGTTTTATTTTTTCCATGCTTTAATTTGGCATTGTTGCATCCCAAAGGAGCCTGAAATTCAAAGAATTAACCATCCAGGAAGGTTTGTGGCATCCAGGTCCTAGTCAAGGGCAGCAGAAAACAATCTACAGAGGTTTACTAATTGGAGAAATTTTTCACCTTCATTTTCGTGTGCTCACTTTCCATCAAACAAAAGTAGGGACTAATTAAGGGAAATGGCTGCCAGGCAAAGACCTATCAGAACCAGAAAAGTGAGCCATTCTTGAAAAACGGACATATCAAATTGACAGGAAAGGAACTGGGGCGGCCAAGGAGGCTCTGATCTTAGTTTCATCTGATCTTTCCTTATATTGTTCTCTCCAGCTCACTCTTAATTCCACTCTCACCTACTAACCAGGATTTCACTATTCACTATTGTTTTTCAGGTCTGCCAATATCAGGTTCCCTGCCAGCTCCAATTATCATTTTTAATCAAATTTAAAAATCAAAACTTTTTTTTCAAGTAACAAAAGTCTATTTTCTTTCCCTTCCTCCAATCTCTTCCACTGTGGGAGGAGTGGGGGAAAAAACAGAAAGAAATATACATAGGCAAGCGAAATAAATTTTCACATTGACCACATCTAAAAGTATATGCCTCATTCTGAATCCTGAGTCCATCATCTTTCTGTCAGGTGGGAAGGATGCTTCAATGGTCTTATGAACTTATGATTAATCATTGCTGTAACTTAAAGTTCTCATGTCTTTCAAAGTTGTTTGTCTTTACAATGTTGCTGTTTTTGTATAAATTATTTTCGTAGGTCTGTTTGCTTCACTCTGAATCAGTTCATACAAGTTTTTCCAAGTTTCTCTGAAACTAGGAATGGTTTTGTTATGTCTTGCAGTTATCTTCTGAAGACCTCAGGTGACCCTACCAGCTCCATTCATCCTGGTATTTACCCAGATCAGGCCTTGATGTCTGAACAGGCTCTGACAACCATATGTGACATTATATAAGATATTACCACTTCCTTTTCTTTATGAAATCGACATTATTTTTTTTTGCACCACCTGCTTTTAAATTTAATAATAGCTCACATTTCTTTAGTGCTTGCCACACTAAAACCCTCTTAGTCATATGGTGTCTCATCATCCCCATTTTTTAGTTCAAGCAATTAAGGCTTCTAAAGCAATAAATCAACTTGCCAAAGATCACTATTATGAAGCATCAGAGCTGGGATTCAAATGCAGGTCTCCCGACTCCAAATCCTTCACCCTGTCCAACATACCATGCTGCCTTCCATAAAAAAGACCTGGCCAGAAGGTTCTCCCTCTCCTTTGCTGCCTGTGTAACTCCTTGAGGTCACACTATGGGACCATGTTTTGAGAGCTGATGCTACAATGAAGTGGCTCTATCTGTAACGTACTGACACGACAAACCTATTATCTTCCTTCCTATAATACATTGCTCTCTATGTAGACTTCATGGTCTCCTTACCTCAAACACGATGAATCCTTGCATAAAAGAACCTTAAGTATTACCTAAGCCAACAATCATCTGCCTGAATTTTTTAAAATATTTTTTGTCTCAAAAAGAATCAACTAGATGAAATATAATTTGTGTTGCTCATTTGCAACATGTTTTCAGTCTAATGTTTTCAGTCTTTTAAAAGAAGAAAAAGCCCATCAAACATTTTCTGACTTAGTAGTTTATATATGCTCCATTTGGAAACCATTTTAATTGCATATCTTCATGACAAAATTTCCTTTATCGTTCATATTAATTGTGGCAATAGCTCAGGTTCCTTATGTAAACACAATTTGAAATTTAGCAGAAAATGAAACTATTGAGAAATTAGCTTTTTAAAATGGTCTTCTAATAAGATCCATTTGTTGAATTGATATTGTTTCTAGTGATTAAGTTAAGTTTTAGTGTTGCCTGGAGTGTTTCTCTCTGGGAGAATGATTGAGAAAATAATTATAATGGGCTATGTCTTTGACAGTGTCTATAAACACTGGGATGGCAGCACATGATTACATTCATGTTTAGATTGTAGGAATCGCTGCTGCTTAAGAAAAGAACAAGCCTATCGATCTTCAAGAGTGAAATAAGGCGACTTAAAGGGCATAATTAAATCTAGCTATATTAGTGTTCTCTTACATAGCTCTACAATCACACAAACATGTCTCCTTACCTTCCCCATCCTCTCCTCCCACTCAGTGTTTAGACTCAAGGTTTCCAAATAAATGTTTCAGAAAAAAAGTACCCTTTGTTCTCATAAAATTAACTCATCTCCAACACAAAAACATCTTCCTTCATTTAAAGGTCACCCTTAAAGCACAGAGTCTCTTTGGCTGAGATGTGGGGGTTAGCCCGTGTTCCTGCCTCAATCATTTATGTACCATAATGCTTCCTGGACCTAAGTCTCTGAGAGTAAAGTAATGTGTATTTCCCCCTAACTCCCACCTCCAAATTCTTAATTAAGACTTTCAAGCCAAGTGTATATGATTTACCTCACAATCTCAGTAATTACCCCAACAATTTAAAAGTTAACTACAATAGGTGAAGGAAGATGAAGGACATCCATGGTGCAGGACTAAGACAGGAAAGTCTTGGAAGCTTATACATGGACCTGTAATTCTCTCCTGAAGTCTCTAGGGTTGACTTAAATGCCAAAAGAAAGTACTAACCACCTTCTAGTCTTCTGAGAGTTCATTGAACTGGGAAACCACTTAAGCTTAAAGAAGACGTCTTCCCCTTCATCATGCCCAATATTATGATGGGCCTCCCACTTTGAAGATAAATCCTCAGGTCAACATCTCAATTCCTCTTGCTGTCCTCCCTTTTTAGGTTTTATTTGTAATCTTCCAATTCTAACAGAGAACTAATTTGCCTCTTCCTCCCTCCCTGTTCCCCAATCTTTCAATCAGTTGCAACCTTAGAATAACTGAAGATTCAGGCACTATACCATCAAGCTACATTATCAACCAAATGGGTTAGTCATCCCACCTGCAATGACATAAGACAAAAGGCTTGCTTACCTGTTTTTACAAGACAGACAGGGCTTCAAAAGAAAGCACCTCTCTCCTACGAACAAAGATAAGGGAACTATGTCCAGGGTCTAAACCCCAAGTCCAGAGCAGGAGACACTGACTCATACACAACGGAGCAGGTCACTAGAAAACTATAAACAGAGAAACAAATTAAATACACAATTAGCCTACAACAATGTTGGAGACAGATTGATTATAACAGCTCTGAAAAACAATCTAGAAAGATGGTGGTCTACACATCAGGGAGACAGCAAGAAGAATAGTTGAAAGGCTACCACTTTTACTGAAATGCTTCTTTACCAACCTCTCTAATCTTGATTATAATTTCATGTCTGATTTGATCTCTGGCCTCTGACACACACTGTCTTTGTAATGCTCCTGTTTTCCTGATTTTGTTCAAAACCCATCCGAACATAATCTAGATATCTTTTAAAGAGAAGTACACAATGATTTCTTCATTAACATATATTTGAAAAGTTGTAGAGCAAGAATTAAGAGGAAACAATACCTAGGTACAATACGTCACTTGCTAATTTTTAACTGTTACCAATTACTATTTAATTCAGCCCCCTCTTTTCTTCTAAGCCTTCGGTGGACTGCTTCTTTCAATTGAACATAAATATTGATGTCTCTATGAAGAAGCTCTTCTGGCTTATGACCATGACCCCAAAATCATTTGTTTAGGACATTAGGACACCTCGTAAGCATTCTTCTATTATAAGTTTTGTTTCCCATGCTAGATGCCCTCTAGCTGTTTACTTACAGCCTTATAAAGAAAGGAATTATCTTTGTCTGACCTTTGAGAATGACCTATGGATCAGGTTGAATTATTCTGATACAATTCTTATGTCAGAGTTTCTAAAATGAACAAAGAGCACAGACACACTTTGGGAGATTTATTTTGGCTCACTACCACCAACCCAAAAGTCTTGAAATTTCATTATCTGACACCACCTGGTATATTCACATCAAATTCTCCCTTGTAAGCACAGAGTTCATAAGGCTCAAAGAATGAGAAAATAAATGGAAATATGGGAAATGGACAAGGAAAATAAATGGAAAATAAATACCATTCACAACCGAGCTCATGGCAAATAATGACATCTACCTATGAGGATGCTCCCCCTAATTACATGGTTTCAATTACCCATTTTCCCATGGGTGAGTTTCTCCTGAAGTCTCCATTGTGAGGAAGGATCTATATCAGCCGTGCTTCATTCTCAGGACTTTGCCAACCCTCCACCCCCTTTACAACTCCTTTTTGTAAATTTTCTTTTTCCATTAAGCTCCTTGTGGTCAGAGAGTAATTTTCTTTTTCCTTCTAATTTTATCCCTAGACCTCAGAATAGAGCAGAGCAAATACTAAGTGCTTAATAAATGCTTGTTGATTTATAGTCATGCCCTAAGTAGATCTTCCAAAAGATGCTTCTCAAGTATGACTCTTCAAGTGGCTTCCTGACAGAGCCTGTCTGTGGTCTTTCCTCGTCAGTATTTCCCTTTACCTATCCCCTGGCTGGTGTTCACAGTGAAGCTTTTCCTTCTACTCTCAGGTAGCAATGTCTGTCACCACTCTTCCTCCAGCATTCCCCAACTACACAAAAGGTGGCACCCATCACTCTTTTCTGCAGCTCAGTCAGTGGTGCCCCAAGAAAGTAGCTCCTCAGAAGTCTGTACTATGGCTATGGAGAACATTTCAATGTTCCTTTGTCTTGGCCAGAGATATCTTGTCTACTACAGCGCCAAACAGTAGATTCCACTCTGGATTTTTCCCCTGCACAATGTTTTCTGCCAACCTCCAGCCTCATGGAAGCTTCCCAGCAACTGGAAACGCATCACCTGTTTCCTCATCCAATCAGGTTCTCATCTTCAATAGCCAGACTAGGTGAGGATGAATTTAAACAAATGACGTCTCTCTTTTAGCACCAGGCAGAGTACCTCCCATCTGTACCTCTCTCTGCACTTCTCACAGGTCTATAAGTTTTGCAAATCCACCTCATTGTCCCTTAGGCCCCATCTGGGTTCAGATGGGCAGAGCTCTTCAAATTCCCCAGGACTGTTTCCTGAGACATCTGGAGTAGGAAAATGAAGGGAAGCACCCCCTGAGGCACAGAGGAAAAGAGTAAAACGTGTAGTCCAAATCAGACATAATTTTTGAGGTAATTAGAAAAATGGCTATCCCTATTTCCCACAGTGATGAAGGGAAGGAGAAGTTAGATGGTAAGTGATTTCAGAGTAATTCTGGGGGAAAATCAAGACCTTGCAAAGCATCAGGGGACTTATTAACTGGCTAAGAGTAAGCTGGGGAATGTAAAACAAGAGAATGAGATCCATCCAGTATACCTAAGTAAGTGAATTCCAAAATTGGCATAGGGACTTTCTCAACAGAAAACCCTGCAAGCCAGGAGGAGAAAATGAAGACAGGCCAGGCTCAGACTGGAAAAATGTAGCTAGATGAAATAGCTTAGGAGGTAAGTACCCTCTAGTCTTTGACTAGGGAGCTTTCTTTCATATGCACTTCTAATTAAGTTATCCTGTTGTATATCTAAATTTGTAGTCTCCTTTCCCTTGTAAATAAACTTTAGAAATCACACTCTTGTGATCTGGAGAATGAAACAGTTAGGTTAAAAGGGGGGGGGGGAGTAGGTACTAGAACCAAAGATAAAGATTAGCAGGCAGCAGTAGCAGAAAGAAGGTTTAGAAGGAGCTAGAGAAAAAGAGAGGAAGATGCCACCATACAATGGGGGGGGGGGGGGTCCTAAGCCAGGAAAACCTAGGCTCAAGCCTTGCCTCATGTTGTCTGTGTGACTGGGGCAAGTCACATACCTCTTAATATGCGAGACAACTCTCTAAGGCTATAGATTGAAGAGAAGGTGCTATCTTGCATTGGTAGAGACAGTTATCTATAGTGAGGAAATCATAATTCCTGCCACTATCACTATCCTTTATAACAGTAGTTATCAAAGGACAATCTGAGGACCCTTGAAGTTTCAAGGAGTCCTGAAGGTCAAAACTATCTTCAAAAAAATCCTGAGACATTATTTTCGCATTAAAATATCCCTCCCTTTTCCAACTACATCGTCTGTATGAGGCCAAATTTTCTTCATATACACAAACCAAAACAACATATCACAATAGATTGACTACAGACACAGATATGAGAATCCAGCACTCTTCTATCATGGCAAACATTAAGGATATTTGCAAAAATATGCAAAACAATGACATTTTTCTCAATTTTTTATTTTGGAAAATATAGTTATTTTTCATTTTTAGAAACTTAACTTCGAATTGTTTTATTATTGTTTACATGAATTAATAAACATTTTAAATCAATCAGTTTTAATTTCTAATATGGTAATTATCAATATAACCCATATAAACAAAAGCTCTTTGGAATTTACAATAATTTTGAACATTATAAAGGGGTTCTGAGATTTTTTTTTAGATTGAAAATAAATGATCTAGAAAATAGTGACAAGTGAGAACCAAAGTCTTTTCTTGGATCCACTCTAAAGAGGAGCTGGTACCCCAGGAAACTGACTGGGTTCACTTCCAGAGCCAGATCTTTCTCAAACCAATCCACAGAAAAGACATTTGCTCTTCTAAAAACCATGCTTTTAACTTTTGTGTCTGTTGCTTATTAGATTGTGGTAGGAAGCCATCATCCTGCATTAACACATATGCTTGTCTTGTTTGAATCAGAAGGGATTTGTTTTCATTTCCTTTATTTAAATTTTGTTCTTAAGCCATCCATTTCCCCCTATTCCCACTTCCCTCAATTCAACCCTTTCTTGTAAAAAAAAAAAAATAAGCAAACCAACCAACACAGCAACTGTCCGACAAGTGTGCATTGTATTCCACATTCCACATCTGGTGTTCCCACCTCTCTACTGACAGGAAGAAGGTATATTTCCACACCACTTGTCTAGAGCCAAAATTGTTCATTATAATATCCTCTTGATAAGACTGCATTTTTAGTGCTGTTTTAACTTACATCTTTATGGTCACTGTGTATATTATTATCTTAGCTCTGCTTTCTTTAGTCTGCAACACTCCATAAAGTCCTCTCACGGTTTCTTTGAATTCTTCATGTCTGTCATTTCTTATGCTTATGCTAGTATTCTATTTTAGTCATAGGCTGCATTTTATTTTATTATTTCCCATTTCATGGGAACCCATTTTGTTTCCAATATTTTGCTACCCCAAAGACTGACTCCTTTGTCATGAATAAGATTTTTCTTTATGTCATCAACATAGCTCATATGCATGACCAGCAGTAAGGTCTCTGAGTCAAAGGGTACAAATAGTTTAAAGGCTTTACTAATATAATTCCAAACTTCCAGAATAGTTGGATTGATTCACAGTTCCACCTATAGTGTATTAATATATTTGTCTTCATGTAGCACAGGAGGGACTAATTTTTCCTTGTTTTTTACTTGATTAACTATTCTTACTTTCTTCCATATATACCACTTTCTGATGGACGACTTGACATTTGCATGTCATACTTAAGTTTATCAATGAAATACTAATTACTATAGTCTTCTCATATTATGTTATTTAAAAGAGATCCCAAAAGGATATATAACTATTTAAATGTTTTCTGCTTTAAAACAGAGCCACACTGAATGAGGAAGAAATTCACCAGTAGAAAGCAAGAACTACCTTGCATTATGTTATTTAAAAGAGATCCCAAAAGGGTATATAACCTATTTAAATGTGTTCTGCTTTAAAACAGAGCCACACTGAATGAGGAAAAAATTCACTAGTAGAAAGCAAGAACTACCTTTGTAGTAGTAGTAGTAGTAGTAGTAGTAGTAGTAGTAGTAGTAGAAACAGCTAACATTTATATGGTGTTTTAAAGATTGTAATGTACTTTACAAATATTATCTCATTTGATCCTCATAATAACCTGGGAGGTAGGTGCTCTTATTATCCTCCATTTTGTAGTTGGGGAAGCTGATACTTAAGAGAAGCAAACTGACTTTCCCAAGTCAATATAATACAGTAAGTGTCTGAGGGTGGACATGAACTCTTCTCTTCCTAGCTCCAGGTCCGGTGCTCTATCTACCATGCCACTTGGGTGCTTTGTAGGATATCATCTAAACTGTACAAGTGATAAGTGAACCACAACACCTTCTAACAACCACCTTAAAATCTGTGTTACTTCCTATCCTCATAAAAATAAGAAATGAGGAGCAGATGGACTTCATTATAACCTGGAATGACCTATATTAACTGTTGCTGAGTGAGGGGAGCAGAACCAAGAGATCATTATACACAATTGCAGACATACAGTATCTGAAAGAACTAACTTTAATAGACTTGACTCCTCTCATCAATGCAAGGTTCAAAGACAGCTCCAAAAGACTCATGATGGAAAAAGCTATGCACACCCAGAGAAAGAATTATGGAGTCTGAATGCAGGTTGAGGCAAACTTTTTACTCTCTTTCTTGTTTTGCCTTCTTTTTGGGTTTCATTTCTCCTTTCTCATGATTCATTCCATTGGTTATAATTCTTCTTTACAACTGGACTATTATGTAAACAATTTCAATGTGAAGGTAAATGTAGAACCTACATTGGATTGCATGCCATCTTGCGGGGGAAGAGAGAGGAGAGAGAGGAAGAGAAAATTTGTAACCCCAAAACTTGTGGAACTGAGTGTTATAAACTAAAAATAAAAAATAAATTTATTTTAAAAATACACGAATGATTTGTGAATGTATGGAACTTCCTGGGTACAATGTTCTGGTAGTTCTGCTCGTGTCATTTTGTATGAGTTCGTAGAAACCTTCCCAGGTTTTCTGAAACCATCCTGCTCGTTATGTTCTGGTTCTATTCACTTCACTTTGCCTCAGTTCATATAGGTCTTCTCATATTTTTTCTGAAACCATCCATTTGTTATTTTTTTTTTACAGTACAATACTACTCCGTCACAGTCATATGCCACAACTTGTTCAGCTATTCTCCAGTTAATGGGCATCCACTCAATTTCGAAAAATTTCCTACTACAGAGAGAGAATTGGCATAAATATTTTCATATATGAGTTCTTTTCTTTTCTTGGGTGCCTTCAGGGTAGAGACCTAGTAGTGGTATTACTGGGTCAAAAGCTAGGCACCGTTTTATAGCCCTTTGAGCATAGTTCCAAATTGTTCTCCACAATGACTGGTAAGGTGGTACCTCAAAGTTGTTTTAATTTACATTTCTCCAATCAACAGTGATTTATAGCATTATTTTCATGTGACTATGATAGCTTTGATTTCTTCTAAAAACTGCCTATTAATATCCGATTACAATTTGTCAATTGGGGACTGGCCATTATTTTTATAAATTTGACTCTGTTCCTTATATATTTGAGAAAATAGGTACTTATCAAAGAAACTTACTATAAAAAATTTGATATTACTTCATTGCCTGTGGTAGCTTTTATCAAAATGCAATTTCTCTGATTATCTCTTTTATTTAGGTTCGCAGTTGCTTTTGCTTTGTTCAAGATCATGATTGCTACCCCTGCTTTGCTTACTTTAAGCCGAAGCACGATAGATACTGCCCCATTGCCTTGTTTTAACTCTGTGTGTATGTCTTTCTGTTTCACATGTGTCTCTCATAAACAACATGTTGTTGGATTCTGGTTTCTAATCCGTTCTGCTATTCTTTTTATGAGTGAACTCATGTCATTCACATTTGCGGTTAGGATTACTAACTATATATTTACTTCCATTCTATTTTCTTCCATTTATCCTTCTTTTTATACTGTCCCTCATCAAAAGTCTATTTCACGTCTGACCACTGCCTCTGCTAATCTTCCTTTCCTTTTATCACTCCCCATATCTCTTAACCCTTACCCCTTCCCTGTTGAGTTAGATTTCTATATCTAACTGAGAACATATATGCATGTATACACATATACACATGTACATAGGTGTATGTATACATGTATGTGCATCATGTATGTACATGCATGTGTGCCTGTATGTATATATCATGCATGTGTATATATACTCAGGCATATGTCCACATAAAACATGTGTATGCGCATGTATGTGCTATATGTATGCATGTATGTATATTCTTCCCTCTGAACCAATTCTGATACAAGTAATGTTCAAGCATTGCCCATCACCACCCCCATTAGTGTCCCTTTTATTTGAGAAAATTTTTCACATTCTACCTCTCCCTTCCCCCTTCTCACAGCGCATCCCTCTTTTTCAATCAGTACTAGCTGTACCCAGTGCCAGCAAAGGGTTCCCTGTAATCTCTTTCTGACAATTTCCTGACTCCCTTACTGTCTCTGGGCTAAGATCTCCTGAAGCTGCCTGTGAGCCTTTTCTATCACTGTTCTTTAGACTCCTTAGCTAGCATTCTCAATCTTTAGAGAAAGGTCACCTGGGCCACAAGACTCAAGCTAGTTACCATATCTTGTGATCATCAGTAAATAAATAGTCCCAAGAATCCAACCAGCTGGCACACACACAAAAAGCTGCTCAGGAAGTATCAGTCTTGTGTGACTCTCCCTTCCCAAAAGAAAATGCCTGTACCCTTAGTGCTCATCAAATATATTTTTAATCATCTCATTTCCACCTCAAGAGGCAGGTAGGTGCCCCAAAGAGGTTAACATCTCCTGTTGAGTCTTTCTGGGACTGTAGGAAAACACACACAACACTCTTCATTTTTCCCTTCCCCTCTAATAAAAACAGGACTCAGCTATGCATATGCCCTGAAGCACCAATAAGTCTCCAGAAAGCAAACTGTCTGCCACCTTTACAGTGATTAGCTCTATTCACACCACTGCATGCTGGGATAAGAACACATGATTCCACTCCCTGGTGTAAACTTCACCTTGAATGCCTTAGAATGATAAAATGTTAGACTTGAAAAGAATCTCAGAGAGTGTCTAATCCAACCACATAATTTTATAGACAATAAACACATTTGTACGATGCTTTGTGTACATTGTCTCATTTGGCCCTCCCCCAAAACTCAGATGTTAAATCACTTGCCGCTCTTAAACTCTTTGCATACTTTTTAGAATTATTCCACTCAGGCCTCCTTCTAGACATACTCTATGGTGCTGAATGAATTAAGTTTCTAATGGATCCTATTGCATGATTATATTCACACTGTTAAAGATAAAGAAGCTATTGTTACAAGAAGTTAAGTGATTGGCCCATGGCCCTAAAACTAGCATGTTTTGGAGCCTGGATTTGAATTGATTCTCTTGATTCTCAGTTCATAGCTTTTTCCATTAAACTACATTTCTTAATTATATACCTAACTAACCAGTGTAAACTTCAAGAGTAAAATGCAGCTCTAGAAATTTACATTTCTAAATATACAACTAACTACCTAATGTCAGCTTCAAAAATAAAATGCAGGTCTCC
>CM053624.1:136407973-136427721 GCA_028646595.1 Phalanger gymnotis
TATTTACCTTTTTATGTCTCTCTTGACTTTTGTATTTGAAGATCAAATTTTCCATTGACCTCTGGCTTTTTCATCAGGAAGGTCTGGAATTCTCTTATTTCATTGAATGTCCATCTCCTTGCCTGGAAAATTATGCTCAGTTTTGCTGAGTAGTTTATCCTTGGTTGTAGTCCAAGCTCCTTTGCCTTTCAGAATATCATATTCCAATTTCTCCTGTCATTTAAGGTAGAAGCTGAAAGATCCTGCATGATCCTGACTGTAGTTCTGTGATATTTTAATTGTTTCTTTCTAGCTGTTTGCAGCATTTTCTTCTTGACCTGGTAGTTCTGGAATTTGGCTATAATGTTTCTTGGAGTTTTCAATTTGGGATCTTTTTCAGGGGGTGTTTGATGGATTCTTTTCATGATAATTTTACCCTCTGGTTCTAGGACCTCCAGGCAATTTTCCTTAAGGATTTCATGGAAGATACTGTTCAGGCTCTTTTTTTCATCATAGCTTTCAGGTAGACCAAGCTCTCTTGGCTCTATTTTCCAGGTAAGTTGTTTTTCTGATCAGATATTTCACGTTTTCTTCTATTTTTTCATTCTTTAGATTATGTTTGACTGATTCTTGATGTCTCACAGAGTCATTAGCTGTTATTTGCCCAATTCTAATTTTTAATGTTTTCTTTTCTTCCTTTATCTTCTCTATCTCCTTTTCCATTTGGTTGATTTTACTTTTCAATGAGACATTTTCTCCATTCATATTCTGATTTTTCTTTACCAATTCCCCAATTTTATCTTTTAAAGATTTGTTTTCCTCATCGAATTTTTCCCATTTTTTTCTTTTACCTCCCTAATTTGGTTTTTAAAGTCCTCCTTGAGTTCTTCTAGGAATACTTTTTGGTCTAGAGACTAGTTCACTTTCCTTTTTGAGGTTTCAGATGTGGGTGTAGTGTCCATGCTGTCCTCTTCTGAATTGGTATATTGGTCTTCCCTGTCTTCATAATATGAATCAATCATCTTTGGCTTCTTTTCATGGTGTTTTTTTTCCTCCTGGCTTCTACAGTGGATCTCTATTTCTGAGGCTCAGGGGGCTCTGTCCCAAGTTTCTTGTGTTGGTTTTCTGTGGGTCTGCTCACTGGCTTTACGTTCTATGGCCTCTGCTTTCATGAGGTGTGGGAGAGGGGTGATCTGGCTGCTGGGGGTTCTTCTCTTCCCCAGGACTGTTCTACAGAATGGGTAGTCTCAGCTCTTGTCTGTGCTGGTGTTTGCCATTCCACCTGGCTGTGCAAAGCCTAATTTGGGTTCCTGGCATTGATGTTTGTTAGCTCCAGCGCCTGGGGCCCAGTTACTCTTGTTCTGCTGAGGTGAGGGCTGCTGGGACACCTCTCCTCCTGCACTTGTCTCCTTCTGCTACCACAGGAAGGGCCCTCTCTCCAACTTCTCTCGCTACTGAAGCCCCCCTTCTGGCTCCTCTGTTTCTCCTGAGGTATTATTCTCTAGGTTTATTCAAGGGAGGGATAAAAGCTGTTTTACCTGCATGTCATGGCTCCCAGAAGTTCAAGAAGGTGAGTTTCAAACCTTTAGACTGTGGGTTGGTGGCCTCCAGGCTAGATGCTCCTCCAGCTGCAGCCTCTGTGCTCTAACAGACTCCCATGCTGCACTGAGAGGCCTGGGGCTCAATAATGGCTGTAGTTGTTACTTCTGCCCTGGTCCTATTCCTGCTCCAGCATTTTACTCACCCAGTGACCTCCCAGACCAGCGTACTGGCTAGATTTCTCTGCTATTCATGGCTGGTTTGGTCTGGTGTGCTTGTTTGCCTGGGGTTGGAGTCCTTCAGGCTAGTTGCTCCAGCGGCCATAGGCTCTACGCTCAGACAGACTCCCGTCCTAGGCTGAGAGGCCTGGGGCTCCATCGCTGCTGTAGCCGGTACTTCAGCTCTGGGCCTATTCCTGCTCCAGAGTTTTGTTAGCCCAGCTCTCTCCCAGAGCTGCGTGCTGGCTGGATTCCTCTGCTGTTCCCAGTTGCTTTGGTCTGGTACTGTTCTGCGTGCCTGGCTCTCCTACCCTTCTCACTCTACCAGTGGCTTCTAATTATCTCAAATCTGCTCAGATTCACTTTTCTAGACATATCTGAGAGAATTTGTGAGAGCTCCAGTAGTTCCTTCCTTTCACAGCACCATCTTGGCTCTGCCCCCAATCTTTTTTGTGATGGATGCTTTTGGCATACTTGTGAAGCCTATGTAACTATATATATATGTGTGTATATATATATGTGTATATGCATGTATATATGTTGATATATAGTGTCCGTGTGTGCATATCTTTGTGCATATGCCTATATATGTATGTGCATATGCATATGTATATGTATATACATATATACACACATACTATATATATATATTAATGAAATTATAAATTTCAGTTAGAAGGTAATAAAAATGAAAATGAGTTATTTTTCCCATTCAAGTTCAAGGACCTCCAGAAATGAGGTTAAGATCCCTTACCTTAATCCAAGTAAATGCCTCATCAAATGGTGAAATTCCAGGCACTATGGTAAGTCAAAGGGGAGATAGTTTTTGAGGCAAGGGAACTTTCTGATATTGTTAAAACCATACTACAGAGCTGGCCATATAGTGTTCCTAATCATATCAGAGTCTACCATTTTCTTTTCCTGGCAAACACCATTACTTTTAGTCCCTTTCCTATGAGATCTACCCTTTTCAAATCTTTTTCATACTTTATTATGCCATCCTACTTGTGCCTTCTCCAAATAACATATGACGGTGAATACAATCAGTTTCCTGAATGAAGCCCACTGTATGAACATGCAGAGGCCTGCTTGGTTGCTACATTTTTCGGCAACTGAGTTCACTAAAGTCCTGATGTAACATAACAATAATAATAATAGAATTTATACAGTGATTGCTATGTGCCAGACACTTTACAAATATCTCATTTAATCTTTACAATAACCCTGGGAGGTAGGTGCTTTTTTTTAATCCTGATTTTACAGTTGTGGAAACCAAAGAGAGGATGTGATCTCAGGTCTCCCTGACTCTCGACCAAGCACCCTATCTTCAGCATCCCTAGCTACCTCACTGTGATGTAGAAGTGATTCTGAGTCCTTGATGCTATGCCAGGGGAAAAAAGTCCTAACAGCCTGAACAAGAGGGAAAAGGCTTGGAGTACCTAGCTATCAACAGTTTGTTGGTCTATTCCCTAGGACTAGATTAGCTAAGTATGGAGAGATTTGCTCATCACCTCCAAATGATGACTCTTATTTTGGCCACCATAATCCATGAAGACTATCTATTAATATGCAGAGCACTTGTGATCTCCGCGGATGGCAAGGGGATATGAGGATGAAGGCCTATTATGAGTAATTACTTTGTGAAATAATGGAGTAAATTAGGAGTCAATCACCAGCTGTCAGCATCTCGGTGTCTGTTCAAGAAGAAAAGGACTAAGAGCAAATAGAGAGTATGATCTTATTTTTAAATGCAGTAGCTCAGTGGTACAATGAATTGAGTGCCAGACTAGGAGTCAGAAAGACTCCTCTTCCTGAGTTCAAATCTGGCCTCAGGCACTTACTAGCTGTGTCACCCTGGACAAATCACTTAACCCTGTTTGCCTCAGTTTCCTCATCTGTAAAATGAGCTGGAGAAGGAAATGGCACACTACTCCAGAAAGAAAACCCCCGATGGGGTCACAAAGAGTCAGACACTACTGAAATGACAGAACAACAACAAAAAACATGAAATTATTAGAGGTAAAGAGGAAACATATTTCAGGCATTAGAGATGGCCTGTGGAAAGGCATAAAGGGGAGAAAATGAAATGTAAATATACAGTGATCAAGTAGTCCAGTAACATAGAATGAGGGAAAGAAGAAGAGTTAGACGGAACTCAGTTGAGAAAGAAATATTCTAGGCAGATTGTGAAGGGCTTTAAATGTCAAACATAGGAGTTTGTATTTTATCCTAGAAATAATAGAGAGACACTTAAGGTTTTGAACAGAAGAGAGAGATAGACAGACAGGAAATGTGTCAAGAAGTGCCAGTCTCAGGTCCCTCCTCTAATACTATTTGCCCAGAGGCAAGTCACTTAATTTCCATGTGCCTTAGGCAACTTTTTGTATTGGCAGATGGAAATCACCCACTGGGAGTCCCTTATGCTGCCAAAATCACAGATCCTTCTGTTATTTTTTTCCAGGGAGGTAAGCATATGCATTAAAACTGATCTGCGTCCTGTACCATTGAATGTTCCTGGGAAAGGGGAAGATTCAGGACCTTGACTAAAAATGAAAGGAACATCAGCTAATCTTTCTGAAATTTGGTAGCTAAAGATACCATCTGTAAAGGTACTTTTTTTTTTAACACGGAAACGTGAAAACAACAAATGCTTATGTTACAGTGGGAAGTACATTTCTCAATGAATCTACTTATGATGGGCATAACTGAAATATTGATGAGCATCACTGCATGAAGACCATTAAGATAGTAATAGTTGATGTTTAAATGAAAACCATAATTTTTCCACACACCTCCTACTAATAGCAACAGTATGTTGGTCAACCAAAAAGACTGGACATGCTAACTTATATAAGGTCTTGGGTCCCTTCTAGCTCAGGATCTCTGACTTTATGATCTTATGAAATGTTGCAGCTGGAAAAAACTTTATAAATTTTCTAGTTCAGCCTCCTCATTTTACTGATGAGGAAGCGAGACCCAGAGAATTAAAGCATTTTTGCCCAAGGTCATGTACTTCGTCAAGTTACAAGCTAGGTGGCACAGCGGATAGAACTCCACTGCCTGGAGTCAGGAAGGCTCATCTTTCTGAATTCAAATCTGGCCTCAGATACTTAGTAGGTGCGCCACCCTGGGGAAGTCACTTTTAACCTCTTCCTCACTGAGCTTCCTCATCTGTAAATGAGTTGGAGAAGGAAATGACAAACCACTCCAGTGGTTTACCAAGAAAACCCCGAATGGGGTCATGAAGAGCCAAACACAACTGAAAATGACCAAAAAAAATATTTTATTGAAAGTATGTTGCTAAAAACAAAAAGAATATAGCATCATTCCCTGGCAGGGCATGTGAGTATGTGTGTGTGTGTGTGTGTGTGTGTGTGTGTGTGTGGTGTTGTCGTTGTTGTTCTTGCTGCTGCTGCGCTGCTGCTTTCTGACCAGAATTAAGGAAGTTATTGTATTTACTTGCATAATTTTCCCCCTAATGTTTCCTGGTGCTACCTTTGGCATCTTTCATTAATCATTGGAAACCTAAAGATTAATATACAGAGTTACACACCAATTAGTAAAAAATAAAAATAAAAAAATAAAGTTAATTAAAATCTAAAACTGCCATCATTTCTCCCTTGAGTCATAGAAACACTGAATTTTAGGAGCAGAAAGACCTTAGAGATTATCAAACCCAACTCCCTCATTTTATAAATAAGAACATTAAGTCCCAGAGAGATAAAATGACTCGTCCTAAGTCACACAGCCAAGTAGCAGCAGAGGAGTATTTTTTGCTCCCAAGCCAGTGTTCTTTCCACTACAAACACCATGTGGTTTAAGAGACTGCTTTAACTAGGGCTGTTTACATGCTTGTCTTATTTTTCTGATTTTTTTCTTTTGCATATATGGGCATATACTTATAAAACAGAGCACTGAGCATTTGTAATCTATTAAAATGTGAATTTTTATTCAAGTTCCCTTTTTCCTATCAAGTTTAGGATTAAGGATGAAATGACATCTAGCTCTAAATCTGATGATAGTAGGATCTTTGGCCCAGAGATGACTTAGGTACCTGTTATCGCCCCAAAGGGTTCAAAGTGTCATAGGGGGCAAATGATGTTGTGCCCCCAAACTGGGAAAGGAGGAGAGTGACAAAGATTAAAAGGGATGGGGGGTAGTGGCAGCTAAGTAGGGATATAGAAATAAATATTGGTAAAACCAACTCATCCTCAAATGGTGACAAAAAACCAATACCCCATCTAATATCATCCGTTTGTCCTAAGAACTAAAAGAATATCCTTTTAGCACTTGCTATTTCAAAGCAA
The DNA here is from genome assembly GCA_028646595.1 of Phalanger gymnotis. NCBI lineage: Eukaryota > Metazoa > Chordata > Mammalia > Diprotodontia > Phalangeridae > Phalanger > Phalanger gymnotis. Next base: position 136,414,017 of record CM053624.1, read on the forward strand.
AAACAAAATGGTGAAAGTGAATTATACTTATAGAAAAAAATGCTTTCTTGATTTTCCTTTCGAAAATGTGTGAGGATAGAAAATAAACAGAGGAAGAGGGGGGAAAATCAGTATATACAGAATATTTATTTTTGGTTTATTTTCTTTAAAAGATGTGTGATCATCAGTTTTATCCTATCAATATAGAAATGAAAGGTGTTTTAGTTAAGCAATCAGGCTGGCTTCCTATATGCAAATCTCTTAGACTGCTATTCAGCTCTGAAGAAGTAGGAATGAAAGAAGGAAAAGACATATTGTCTCCTCACATGAGTGACAGCCAATGCCAGACTGTGTTTCTTTGTTCTATTCAGTGTCTTTATAAAACTCATTTCCTCTAAAATCTTTTAGAAGATCTATTGTAAAGCAAGGTTCCTAGGAAATTATACCTCAAGGCCACCAAAGACCTAGGATGGCCAGGGTGGCAGAAGGTCTTATTTATTACTGCCCCCTTTCTCATATTTAGACTGGTGGCTATCTCTCTGAAAGCTAGAAAAGCTTTTTGGGGGTGGAGGGGCAGAGTTAGGAGTGGGGAAGAGCAAAGAGTCCACTATTTGATACACCAGTACCATTTGCTACTTCCCTCCCCCACTGCCACACCAGGAGAAGAAGGAAGAGCAGCTGTAACCAACAGACCTGAGCCAAGTCCAACTCTAGGCTTGGCCCAGCCCCCTCTTCAATACTACTTGTGGACAATAAGCTTCACTGTTTATCTTCTACCTACTATCACCCCTATGATTTCTCCTGTTTCTCTCCCTATCCCATTATTAATCAATCACATTTAGGAAACTCTACCTCCAGACCAATCTTCCCATCCACTTTACCTAGCCTGCCCTTGTCTCAGTCATTGCTCATTGCCTCCGTTGGGCCCTCTGGAACTCTTATTCCATAGTAAATAAACTCTCCTTCATCTTAGACTTTTATCTCTCAAACTTCTTCCTTCACCAAGACTTGACTCCCCTCTGATAACAGTGTATCTCCAACTGTACTTTTTAGCACTGGCTGTACCTTCTCTCACACCCCTGACTCACAGGTCCTATAGGAGTAATAAAATATCCCTTATCCCCCCCGCCATTACTTCTAGATTTTCCATTTACCTTCTCTCAAAAATCCTTCTTCCTTTGAACTCAACACAATCAAAATAGTACACCCATTCTGAATTATGGTGTCTGTAGTATAACAACCTCCAAGTTCTTCTATCTCATTTCTCAAGGCCTTCACCACTTAGCCCACCATCTTCCTTCCCTCCTACCTCCTATCTTTAAACTAGGGGATTGGAATATGTATGTATGTATGTATGTATGTATGTATGTATGTATGTATATGTGTGTGTTCCCTTAAATTCCTCACCTTAATTAAGTCCTATGACCAATTTTTTACTCTGACTCAGCCACATATATGGATGGTCACATACCACATCTCACCATTACCCACAAATGTTCTACTTCTCTAATTATAAACCTTTATATTCTCATATATAACTATGACTTCCTTTCATTTGGCCTCTCCCTATACCTACCTCTCCTAAACTTATTTTTCTCCCTCATCTAGACCTCTAATCCCTTGGTACTTTCTCAGGACATTATACCTGCTCTGATTTCACTTTCCTCCTTATCCAATCTCAACCCAATAGTTAGCTCAATACCAATATACTTCAACTTTACACTGTTCTCCACTCTCATTTCTCTTGCCCCTTGTCTTACCATTGCTTATCTCTTGTGAAGTTCAACCTCAGTTACTCCCACAATCTTCCCCCTCCATTCTTAATTCCAATAAAACTCAGTTGAAGAAATCTCACAATCACTCTGACTACAAACTCATTTTGTCCAGCCTCAAATAGGTCCTCACTATAGTCTTTTTATTTTTCTTTAATTGATTCCCTCACTCCTGACAGAAGCTGTATCAAACCTTCTCTTCCCTCCTTAAGGCTCCCACATCTCTCGCTACTCTCTCTATCTCAATGGAGGACCTTATCTCTTACTTTCCTAAGAAAATTTAGGCCTCTCAACATGACCATCCCCTTCTCCCATTTTCTTCATTTCAGACTCCCTTGATGTTATCTGCTAGTCTCTTTCCTTTACTCCTATTCTGACAAAAAGCCAGTCCTATTTGTGAAAATCAACCTTTCTACATATGCACGTGATGCCATTCCCTCCTGTCTTCTATAGCTTATTTAAAATGTAATCATCCTGTGTCTTACTGAAATCTTTAAACTCTCCCTACATACTCATTCCTTCTTTTCTGCCTTTAAATATGCTAAAGTCTTTTTTAGCCTTAAAAAAATCACTAGACCCTACCCTCTATCTCTTTTCCATTTCTCAGCTAAATACCGTGAAAAAAATAACTATTCACTTCCTATTCTTCTCATTACTTAACCCTTTTAACTTGGGTTTCTGATCTCATTGATTAATTGAAAATTGCACCCTGGAGAGGAGATAGTTAAGATGATAGAGTATAGGCCAGGACCCAGATGAAATCTCCTACTATTCCCCTCCAAATGACTTTAAAATGATACCTCAAACCTTACTTTTGAGAAGCAGAGTCAACAAAAAGCCAGAGGAAGACATTTTTCTAGCATGAGACAATACAGTAAGTCTACAGGAGAAGTTTGTAACACTAGGGTAGGCACTGGTCCAGAACACAGCATTAACAGAGAAGTGAGCCTTGGAGGAGGCAGTTACAGCAGCAGCAGCTTTGGGAGCTTTCAGCCCAGTGACAGAAAAGGAGTCAGAAAACTGGTCAGAAAGAGATTTCAAGGGGTCTTTTGTTGGCCGTGGGTAATCTGCCCCCCAAAACTGAGTATAATAACTCTATTAATAACTCTGAGTATAATAACTCTATATCAATAAGTAGTTCTGGGTCACAATTCCAGGGAGGACAGGAGTGCTTGGATTTGGTCACAAGGGAGCAGGGGCCCTGGTCACAGTTCCAGGACCAGGAGGAGCACTAGCACTCATGGCTGTAGGTGACCAGGGGACCTGGTCACAATTCCAGGTCCAAGTGGAGTGCTAGTGCTTGCAGCCATGGGAGAACAAGGGCCATTCTTGGGTAAAGACCAGAACGCAAACCAGGAGAGCAGTGACCACACCTCTCCCAGGATAATACCACCTTAGAAGCACTGAAATTTTGCAGACCCCAACAACTAGTTCTGAAAACAGCAGCATGAAAAAGCCTGAAGCTTAAGGCAGTGCCTCTCCATTCTTAGATGAGCAGCACTCAAACACATAGTTTAAAGTGAAGAAATAACCTAGGGGAAAAAAAAAACTTGACCATAAAAAGCTACCATGGTGACAGGGAAGACAAAGACATAAACTTAAGAGGAAGACAACAATGTCAAAATAACTATAAGGAAAGCCTCAAAGAAAAATATTAGTTGGAGCCAAGAAAATAAAGAATTGCTGGAAGAATTAAAGAGATAAAAGTGGTATAGGAAAAACCGAGTAAAGAAATAAGAGTGATGCAGGAAAATTATGAAGAGAATTAATAATTTGATTAAAAGGATCACAAAAAACTGAAGAAAATAATGCCTCAAAAAAACAGCATTGGCCTAATGTAAAAGTGTCATAGAAATTCACTGAAGAATAGGACTCCTTAAAAAAACAAAATAAGCCAAATGGAAAAAGAGGTACAGAAGTTCACTACAGAAAATAATTTCTTGAAAATTAGACATGGGCAAGTGGAAGCTAATGATTCCATGGGAGTTCAAGAAGCAATAGAACAAAGTAAAAGGAATGAAAAGATAGAAGAAAATGTGAAATATCTCATTCGAAAAAACAACTACCTAGAAAATAAATTGAGAGTTCATTTAAGAATTATTAGACTACCTGAAAGCCATGATTAAAAAAAACAGCCTAGACAACATATTTCAAGAAATTATCGAGGGAAACTGTTCTGATATCTTAGATCAATACAGTAAAATAGAAAGAATTCACCAATCACCTCTTGAAAGAGATCACAAAATAAAAATTCCTAGAAATACTATAGCCAAATTCCAGAACTCCCAGGTCAAGGATGAAATATTGCAAGTTGTCAGAAAGAAAAATATCATGAAACCACATTCAGGATCTCACAAGATTTGGAAGCTTTCATGTTAGGGCTTGGAATATTATATTGCAGAAGGTAAAGGAATTTGGGTTACACCAAGAGGAACCTATCCTGTAAAACCTGAGTATAATCCTTTAGGGAGGGAAATGGGTATTTAGTGAAATAAAGGACTTTTAAACATTCCTGATGAAAAAACAGAGATGAATAGAGATTTTGACATTCAAACAGAAAACTCAAATCATTATTAGGGCAGTTAAAAGGAGTCTAAATAGATTGAGGCCATGGCTATGAGTCAATTATGTTGGCATGATCTCCAAATGAAAAATGAAGGAGTGAGAAAGGGTGATGCACTGGGAGAAGGGAGAGGTAGAATGGGAAAGTTTTTCTTACACAAAATAGGCATTGAAAGAAGAGCTTTTATAGAGGAGAGAAGAAGGGGAAGGGTAGGCAGATAATTCTTGGATGTCACTCTCATCAGAATTTGTTCAGAGAGGGAAGAATATATGTACACACTCAGTTGGGTATAGAAATCTATTTTACCCAATAGGGAAACAGAAGGGGAAAGAAGCAATAGATAGAGCAGGGAGGATTAAGGGAGGCATTGGACAGAAGCAAAACAAACTTTGAAGAAAGGATAGGATAAAAAGAGAGAGCAGGATAAACAGAAGAAAATAGGATGAAGTAAAATACATAATTAGCAATCATAATCATGAATGTGAATGGGATGAGCTAACCCAAGCAGATAGAAGAAAGGTTTGAAAACAGTATGTTGGAGGCAGAGTCAAGATGGCAGAGTAAAGGCAGGGACTTGCCTGAGCTCTCCCCCAAATCCCTCAAAATACCTTTAAATAATGACTCTAAACAAATTTTAGAGCAACGGAATCCACAAAAAGAAAGAGTGAAACAATTTCCAGCCCAAGACAACTCAGAAGGTTGGCAGGAAAGATCTGCTGCACCATGGTAAGAGAGGATGCAGATTATATAAGTGAAGACCAGGTCCCAGCAATCCAGCTGCAGTCCCCAGGGCGACTGAATCAGTGGCATCAGTAGCAGCAGTGGCAGTTTCCAGACCTCTCAGCCTATAGACCCCAAAGACAACTTAGAAGATCAACAAGAAAGGTTTGTCACATCTGGGTGAGAATGGAGCACAGTCCAACCCAGGCCATATCAGCATGGTCCTGGCCGCAGCAAACCAGAACCACACCTTGGGAGTGACTAAATCAGCAGTGACAGCAGCTGCTTCCAGAGCTCTCAGCCCATAGATGATAAGAGGGTCAAACAAGTGATCAGAAGGAGATTACAGGGGTCTCTTGGCTAGTGCTGAAGCATGACTCTATTGCTTTGCCCATACTCAGAACTGGGTCTCACAGTCTTGGGTGGCAGTCCCAGGGCAAGGAGGAGCACTAGCACACCAGAGCTTGTGGCCACATTGGAGGGCATTAATGCACTATTGGTGGAGTTTTGAACTGATTTGACCATTTTATAGAACAATTTTGAACTATGCCCAATGGACTATAAAACCACACATACCCTTGGACCTAGCAATACCACTACTAGGACTATATCCCAAAAGAGAGAAAAAAAGGCAAAGGACCTATATGTACAAAAATATTTATAGCAGTTCTTTTCTTATGGCAAAGAATTGGAAACTGAGATGAAGTCCATCTATTAGGGAATGGCTGAACAAATTGTGGTGTGTGATAGTGATGGAATACTATTGTGCTATGGGAAATGATGAGTGGGATGCTCTTGGAAAAGACTGGAAAGACTTATGTGAGCTGATGGAAACTGAAATGTACTGTATACAAACTAACAGTAATATTGTAAGGTGATCAGCTATGAATAACTTGGCTATTGTCAGCAATACAATGATCCAAGACAGCTCTGAAAAGACATACAGTGAAAAATGTTATCCATCCCCAGAGAAAGAACCGATTGTGTCTGAATACAATTTTTTTTACTCTATTTTTCTTGAGCATTTTTTACTCTATTTTTCTTGAGAATTTTTTTTGGTCTATGTCTTCTTTCATAACATGACTATTACACAAATATTTTGCATGACTACACATGTATAATCTGTATTGAATTGCTTGCTTTTGCAATGGGTGGGGGGAGGAAGGTAGAGAATTTGCAACTCAAAGCTTTAAAAACAAATGTTAAAAATTGGTTTTACATGACACTAGGGAAAAATACTAGATAATTTTTTTAAATTATGTTATATACAAGAGATACATTTTTAAAATTATGTTATATACAAGAGATACATTTGAAAAAGAAAGAAAAATAGTTAAAATAAAATGTTGGAGCTGAATCTTGTATGCTTCAGCTGAAGTAAAAAAGGCAGGGATAGCAATCATGATCTCAGACAAAGCAAAAGCAAAAATAGACCTAACTAAGAGAGAGAAAATCAAGGAAACTACATTTTGATAACGGTACCATAGGCGATTAAGTATTATCAAAAAATTTTACAGCAAGTTTCTTTGATAAAGGCCTCATTTCTCAAATATATAGAGAACTGAATCAAAGTTATAAAAATAAGAGCCATTTCCCAATTGATAAATGGCCAAAGGATATGAACAGGCAGTTTTCTGAAGAAGAAATCAAAGCTATCTATAGTCATGTGAAAAAAAATGCTTTAAATCTCCATTGATTAGAGAAATGCAAATTTAAACAACTCTGAGGTTTAAAACAACACCTATCAGAAATGAGAAATGCTAGAGGGAATGAGGGGAAATATGTATATTAATGAACTTTTGGAGGAGTAGTGAACTGGTCCAACTATTCTGGAGAACAATCTTGAACTATGCTCAACAGGCTATAAAACTATGCATCCTCTTCAACCTAGCAATACCACTACTAGGTCTGTACCCCAAAGAGATCAAAGATAAAGGAAAAGGACTTGTAAGTACAAAAATATTTATAGCAGTTCTTTTTTGTGGTGGCAAAGAATTGGAAACTGAGAGGATGTTGATCAATTGGGGAATGGCTGAACAAGCTGTGGCATATGATTGTAATGGAGTAGTATTGTTGTGCTATAAGAAATGAAAAAGGGGGTAGTTTCGGAAAAAAAAACATGGCAAGACCTATTTGAGCTGATGCAAAGTGAAATGAGAAGTACCAGGAGATCACTAAGCATAGTAACAGCAATGTTGTCCATCAACTGTGACAAATTTGGCCACTCTGATTAATACAATGATCCAAGACAATTCCAAAGGACTCATGATAAAAAAGAAAAGTGCTTTCCACCTCCGGAAAGAGAACTGGTGAAGTCTGAATGCAAATTGAAGTATAATTTTCTTGCTTTCTTTATTTTTCTTGCTTTTGTGATATGGATAATATGGAAATATATTTTGCATGATTTCACATATATCATAGATATACTGTCTACCTTTTCAGTGGAAGGGTTGGAAGGGAAGGAGAGCATATGGAAGTCAAAATTTAAAAAGAAAAGAATGTTAAAAATAAATAAACAATATTTAAAAACAATAAAGACTGAAGGAAAACCAAAGAGAAAAAATAAAAGTATACCCCTCCAAAGTTACTAATGATCTCTTGATTGCCATATCTAATGGTCTTTTCTCAATTCTCATCCTTCTTGATCCATCTGCTACAGTGTTAACTGCTCTTTCCTGGAAGCTCTCTGCTCTCTAGGTATTTGTCACACTACTGTCTCCTGGTTTTCCTAGCCATCTGACTGTTCATTCTTGGTTTCTTCTTCTGGCTCATCATCTATATCATATCCCCTACTATGGGTATTCCCCAAGGTTCTATGATTCTATCCTAGGCCCTCTTCTCTATCCTCCTCCTCCTCTTCCTCTTCCTTTCTCTCTCTCTCTCTCTCTCTCTCTCTCTCTCTCTCTCTCTCTCTCTCTCTCTCTCACACACACACACACACACACACACACACACACACACACACACACACCCCTTCTCAGTTTCCATTACTTTAACTGTCATCTCTATGGAGACTACCCTCAGATCTATATATCTAACTCCAGCTCCATTGCCTCCTCTGAGCTTTAGACCTACATTACCAATTGTCAATTGAAAACATAAAACCATATGTCCCAGAGATATCTCAAATTCAATATGTCTAGCTCATCTTTTCCCCCAAAGTTTCTCTTCTTCCAAGCTTCCCTATTTCCATCTAATATGCCAACATCCATCAATCTCTTAGGTTCATAACCTGGGCCTTATCCTTGCCTTGGCACTTTCCCTTGGCCCATAGATCCAATCAGTTGACAAATTTTGCCATTTCAACCTTTACAAAATTGCTTGCACTTGACCCCATCTCTCTGCTCAGGCAACTATAACCTTAGTTCAGGTTCTCATCACTTCTCACCTAGATTATCAAGACACCCACCCAACCGGTCTGCCTGCACACCCCCACTCCATTTCATGCTACACACTGCTGTCAAAGTAACTGTACTTAAGCTCAGACCTGAAAAAATGCTTCCCTTAATCAGCCACAGAATTTTATATTTCCTCTAAGACCAAATATAAATTGAACTTTTAAATCCCTATATAAAGTGGCCCCAACTTATCATTCCAGATTCACTAAATATTGCTCGCCCTCCTGCCTCATTGATTCAGCTGATTTCTCTGTTTCTCAATCATTAGACTCTATTTCCTATTTCCTTGCTTTTGCACTGGCTACCCCACATGCCCAGAATGCACTCCATGCTTATGTGCCCCTTACAGAGTCCCTCTCTTCCTTTAAGACAAAGCTCTAGCACCATCTTCTGCATAAAGCTCTTTTTCTTGATTTCCCTAAATGCTTATGAAATCTCTCCCAAACAAAAGTGTATTTATTTTTCATTGATCCCTATTTATTCGCTTTATATTTATGCTGTATATTTTTACATGTTCTGATTGTTATTGTAAGCTAGTGCAGTGTCTGGCACACAGTAGGTGCTTAATGAATACTTGTTGATTACTGGATTGGTAGATAGAAGAATCCGAGTTGATGCAAAGCTTTTGAGAATGGATGACAGAGCATGTTTCAGTATTATCATTGGGTGAAAGATAACAAGTTCAGGATATGTTTTTCTTGTTATTGTTCAATCATTTCAGTTGTGTCTGACTCTTCACAACCCCATTTGGAGTTTTCTTGGCAAAGATATTGGAGTAGTTTGATATTTCCTTCTCCAGCTTATTTTACAGATGAAGAAACTGAGGCAAACTGGGTTAAGTGACTTGTCCAGAATCAAACAGCTAGTAAGTGTCTGAAGCCAGATTTGAACTGAGGAAGATGAGTCTTCTTGACTTCAGGCCTGGCACTCTATCAACTGTGCTGCCTGGCTGCCCTATGGATATGGGGAAATGTTTAATATGAGATGCTGGCATTCATGGAGATGCCCAATATACAATTGTAAAAATGGAACTAGAGTACAGGGAGAGAAAGAAGAGTTGGATTTACGGATTTGTCAACCATAGGGAGGTGCTAAGAGAAGCCATGTGAGTGTATTTAGGGTGCCAAGGGAAAGGGAATAGAGAGAGGCAAAGCCAGCTTTAAAACATACTCACACTTGGTGAAAGAGAGAATAATGTGAAATAGTGGAAAGCAGAAAGAAATAGTCAGGGAACTATATGAGAGAAACCATTGAGGAACAGTGTCAAGAAAGGACAGAGTACCACAAAGGGGGATGATAGTGTCAGAGTCTATAGAAAAGGGAAAGAAGAGGACTGAGAAAAGGCAATTGGGTTCAGTAATTAAGGTTTAGAAAAGCTTCTGTGGGCAGTATGACTGACAGGAGTGTATCAGAGATGAATAAAGAGATTACTGTACATCAGTAAATAGCAAGAATTTTAAACACCATTTTACCGTTTACTTTACTGGTATTTGTCAGGTCCCAGGCAAAAGCAGGAAAGGTGGACTGTGAATACAAATAAATTGTTATGCATATATAAAATGCTAGGCATTGAGGAGATGCAAAAGAAATAGAAATAGAAGACATGACCCCTGCCCTCCTAGAGCTTATGATCTAACTGAAGGGACAGGACATGCACACATTAAATAGTTAATGAAAAAAAGCACAACTAGAGATGAGCCAGTCTCCCAGGTATCCTGGAGGCAATGAGCTAGTATTCAGAGGGGGTCCAATGAAATATGCCACAACAGTTGGGACTAGGGCTGTGCACCTAAGGACTGATAGAATCTGCTTCTGCACAGAAAAGATGAAAGGCATGTGCCTGTGGCAACATGTAGGGAGGAACATGTGCAAAGGATTGCAGTAGGATTCAGAGGATTAGAAGACTATCCTAATGGGGAAGCAATGGAAGATGAGATTGGACAGAGATGGGGAGGATTGTAGAGTGCTACAAAATTTGAATTTTTATCCTGCAGGTAACATGTAGTACTTTGAGGAAGATGAGTAACATAATGTTGAGAAGCCAAAAAGCTTGAAAGGAGAGATGAATGGCTTCAAGAGGATCTCTCCCTGAAGCAACTGGGAGCAACTTCAGGATATAAAGACTTGATACAATCCTAAAAGCTAAAGGGAACAAGGAAAAGTGGAGACCAGATTAGGCAGATTAGGAGACCAGATTACAGCACCAGCTAGGGGGACATCTCAGAAATGCTGGAGTTTGTTGCAGTAGGCTGTCCCTTTCCTCCTAAAAAAGAAGCATGGTGGGGTAGAAAGAGTGAATGGGCTCAATTCTAGGAAACATGAGCTCAGATCCAACTCTTACTGACTCAGCATATTACTTTTGGTAAATGACTTAACCTTTCTGAGCCTCAGTTTCCTTATCTGTAAAATGGGGATAATAATATTTGCAATACTTTCCCCATAAGGATTTTGTAAGGAAAGCATTTGTCAATAGACTTTGTCAATAGAGTATCAGACTTGGAACCAATAAAGAAGACCTTCCTTAGACATTTAGTTCCTGTTTGAACCTGGACAAGTTGCTTAATCTCTCTCAGCCTTAGTTTCCTCATCTGTAAAAAGAGGATAATAATAGTACCTGCTTACACACACACACGTACATATAGACACATATACATAGGTGTGGGCATAGATGTGTATGCACACATACACACATACATATATATACACTTTGCAAACTTTAAAATGTTTTGTAAATGCTGACTATTATTATAATTAAACCTTTAAAATTTTAAATTTTTCATAACTAATGAAATTTATAAACATTTATATTATTTCTATTTATTTTATTTCTGTATTATTTATTATATTAATATATAATTTATATTCATGTGTTTACACCATTGGATTCATTCAATATGTTTATATATTATATATAATAGGTTCAATATAATATATAAAACATATATTTATATTGCTTATGAATAAATAATTTATAAAATTCATAAAAATAATTTTTAAAAATATAAATGAGACCTCCCTCATCTGCATGCCAATCACTTCTAGGTCTTTCCACTACTTTACCTCCACAAGATCTTTCCCATGTGTTCTTTACTCATCAGCTATCATGAATTCAATTTTTATCTCAAATCTATATAATAAAAGCTGGTATTTAAATAGCCCAGCTGGGTGACACAGTAGATAGAGCACTGGGTTTGCAGTTAGGCAGACTCATCTTCCTGAGTTCAAATCAGGCCTCAGACACTTTCTAGCTATGTGACCCTGGGCAAGTCACTTAATCCTGTTTGCCCCCTTTCTTCTGTGAAATGAGCTAGAGAAGGAAATGGCAAACCACTCCAGGATCTTTGCGAAGAAAACCCCAAATGGGGTAACAAAGAGTCAGACACAACTGAAATGCCTCAACAGCAACAAAAGCATTCAGACAGTATTTGAGGTTTGCAAAAGACTTTAGAAATATTATCTCATTTTATCCTCACAATAACTCTGTGAGGTCACTGCTATTACTATCTTTATTTTACAAATGAGGAAGCTCATCTGAGACTGAGAAAGGCTAATTAACTTGCATGGAGTCACACAGCTAGGATGTATCTGAAGTAGAATTTGGACTGAGGTCTTCCTAATTCCAACACCAGCATGTTATTCACAGTGTCACCTAGCTCCCAGTCCTAACCTCCCTCCTGACATCCAATTTTGTTATCTCCAATGGTCTATTGTAAACTAGAACAGAATGTCCCAAAGACATCTTAAACTCAACACATTCACAAGTGAACTCATTATCTCCTCACCTTCCCCAAGCCCTCTTCTTAGCTTTCCTATGCCTTTGAATTTACCACCATCCTTCTAGTTGGCCCTGCTCACAACCTAGACATCATCATCAATTCATCATTCTTCATCACACCCCATGATAGACAAATACGTAGATAGATATGATAGACAGACAGACAGATAGACAGATGTATGTGATAGATAGATAGATAGATGTAGATAGACGGACAGAGAGATAATCTTTGTATCCCCAGCACCCAGTAGCATTTCATAAATTCTTGTCAGACAATTTATTATTATTACTAAGCAGCTACTTTGCTCTGATTCCACAGACTCACCATGAAACCTTTTTGATTTTCCTGAGGCCAACCCCTCAAGTGCAGATGTACTTAATTTGTACATAGTTGTTAGCATGTTTTTTTTTTTCACTACACTGTGTGCCCCTTGAAAGCAGAGACGATTTTTTTTTGTTTTTGTTTTTGTTTTTAACTTTTGTATCCTTTTTTTGTATACTCAGTGCCTGGCAATTAATAAGCACTTAAAAAATGCTTGCTAAGTGGCTTAAATACCCACCACCCTACTTTAGGCCAGCATCACTTCTCCTCTTGACTACTGGAATGGTCCCCTAACTCATCTCCCTGCCTGATGCCTGTATCTGCTCCAACCCATCCTTCACACAGTTGCCAAAGTGATCTTTAAGAATAATTTATTTATTTAATATTTTTAGTTTTCAACATTGATTTCCACAAGATTTTGAGTTACAAATTTTCTCCCATTTCTACCCTCCCCCCTACTCCAACAAGGCATATATTCTCATTGCCCCATTCCCCAGTTAGCCCCGCCTTCTGTCATTGCACTCCCCACCCAAGTCCCCTTTCCCCTTACTTTCTTGGAGGGCAAGATAAATTTCCATACCCCATTGCCTATATATCTTATTTCCCAGTTGCATGCAAAAACAGCTTTTTTTGAGCATCTGCTTTTAGAACTTTGAGTTCCAAATTCTCTCCCCTCTTCCCTTCCCACCCACCCTCCCTAAGAAGGCAAGCAATTCAACATAGGCCACACATGCATCAATATGCAAAACACTTCTACAATAGTCATGCTGTGAAAAACTAACTGTATTTCCCTCCATCCTATCTGGTCCCCCTTTATTTAATTTTCTCCCTTGACCCTGTCGCTTTTCAAAAGTGTTTCCTTTTGATTACCTCCTCCCCCTATCTGCCCTCCCTTCTATCATCCCCCCTTTCTTATCCCCTTCCCCCTACTTTCCTGTGGTGTAAGATACTCAGTTGAGTGTGTATGTTATTCCTTCCTCAATTCAAATGCAATGAGAGCAAGGTTCACTCATTCCCCCTCACCTGCCCCCTCTTCCCTTCCAACAGAACTGCTTTTTCTTGCCACTTTTATGTGAGATAATTTACTCCATTCTATCTCTCCCTTTCTCCCTCTCTTGATACATTCCTCTTTCACCCCTTAATTTAATTTTATTTTTAAGATATCACCCCTTCAAT
>CM053624.1:136428221-136456904 GCA_028646595.1 Phalanger gymnotis
AAAAACAAACACTTTCAAAAAAGGATAGGGTCCAGGGAGAAAATTCAATAAAGGGGGATAGGTTAGGAAGAAGCAAAATATAGTTAGTCTTTCACAACATGAGTATTGTGGAAGGGTTATACATAATGATACACATGTGGCCCATGTTGAATTGCTGGACTTCTTAGGGAGGGTGGGTGGGAAGGGAAGAGGGGAGAGAATTTGGAACTCAAAGTTTTAAAAAATAGATGTTCAAAAATAAAAACAAAAAAGTTTTTGCAGGCAACAAGAAAATAAGATGCACAGGCAATGGGGCATAGAAATTTATCTTGCCCTACAAGAAAGGAAGGGAAAAGGGGACGGGAGGGTAGTGCGGTGACAGATGGGAGGGTAAACTGGGGAACAGGGCAACCAGAATATACACCATCCTGGAGTGAGAAGGAGGGCAGAAATGGGGAGAAAATTTGTAATTCAAACTCTTGTGAAAATCAATGCTGAAAACTAAATATATTAAATAAAATTTATAAAATAAAAAAAGTGAAAGTGAGGGTGAATATATCATTGAACTAATCCAGCATTACTGTGTTGACATGTTTAGTTAGTTAGGTGTCTAGGAGTATGTGTCTGTCTGTGTGAGTTTGTGTAGATATGTATGAAGTTTTGTCATTTCTTTATTACAGAAAACTGATGTTGAAATTCTCTCCACAAGTTACAGCTTAGTAACTTATCTCCAACTTAACAGTCTCAGAAAATTGCAGGGAACACTGATCCCTATAAACTTTCCACAATCAGTCAGTCAAGAAGCATTTATCAGGCACGTACCATATATGCCAGGCACCAAGTGATGAGGATGTAAAGAAAGGCAAAAGACAACCACTGCACTTGAGGAGCTCAACATATAATGGGCAGTGAACACAGGATCAACTATGTACAAACAAGGTTAAGTGGCGTACTGTAGCTAATACATGTGGGAGCAGGATGTGAACCCAAGTCTTCCTTCCTGAAGGGCTAGGTCTCTGTATTCTAAGCTACACTGGCTCTCAGTGGTCCATGATTTGATGACAAATGTTCTTCAAATGTACCTTTGACCTCAGAAATGTGATTATTCTCTCTAACAATACAGATTGCAACCATCTGTGCCCCATTGATCTTTGTGCCTCTTTTTCATGTTCTCCCACAAATTCTCCACAGGGTGTTCAACAAATGTGCTAACAGCCTTCCTTGCCTTCTTTTGAATGGCTATCTCTCCCTCTTGCCTTGTGACCAACCCTGTCTTTTATAATCATATATTTCTTTGATGATAAATGGATATGAGAGGTCTCAAGCAAACCTTTCATTTTATTTGTTAACTGCAATCTTTCGCCTTTTCAAATCTCTACATACATTTGTCTATCACAGATTTTAGGGGTTTTTTGGTCCAAAATTTCAAATTCTGGGTGTGATAAATCTCTATAAGGAAATTCCCTCCCAATAGAGATCAATAACTCCCTTACTTCTTATTGTCTTAAAGAATTGCCCCAGTGGCTGAAAATTTAGATAAGCTGCTCTCACGTCTCAAAGTCATTAAGGGTCAGAGGCAGGATTTAAATCCAGGTTATTCTAACCCTCCATGCTGGCTCTCTACCCACTATGCCATAAAGACTCTTTACTATAATTACCACTAGCATAATTCAAATAGCTTTTGTAATAAATTTCTTATGGCAAATGAGTTCTATTTCTATGAGCCAGGAAGACCACTCTTCTCAATATATTTTAAGCCCCCATCTTCAAAGGTAAACATGTCACAGTTTATTCATTTTCAGCCATTGTTTAGTCTTTGTTCTCTTTCTTTCACTAAAGTTGTCCATTCTTTGCTGCTTTTTTTGTGGTTCACCAGCGATCAACCAAAAACAAGAATCATATGCTTTTGGTGTCTATATAAGGTTTTGGCTACATAGATTATAGCTATGGAGAAACATTTGAATGTCATTGTTTGAGAACTAAATTATATCATATAAATTTGATTTTAAAAGTTAAGTTTGGGGGGAGAATAAAAAAAAGTGCCTTTCTAAAATTATGTATGTCAGAAGCCTATTTCAAAATGAGGTTGTAAAAACTGAAGCACAGATAAAGGGATGAGTTAGAAGATAACCCTAAGCATTTATTTCTGTGAAGAAATTCCTCCGAGAGGAGAGACTAGGCATTGTCGATTTGCCTCACTCTCTGGGTCCCCACACAGTAAATACCCTAGGAATACTAATACTTTCTTTGATGACAACTATCAGGTACTTCCCTTGAGTGGTCTTCCAGTTTCAACAAATCAACAAGAATTCTGAGCATTCTGAGACATCCAGAATCTTCACCAATTTATTAGACTTGACTTTGTCAATCTGGGAGGTTGGGCCACAGTGGCAGTTAGCATTGTGGTAAGCTTTTAAAAAAAAAGTGAAAAATTTCCTATCAAATCAGTTACTCTTGAAAATGTGCAGAAACTGTAATCAGATAATTTTGGAATGAGACTTTGAATGACATATGGAATTAATAATAAATTATTCTATTTTCCACAATTTGTTCCATTTAAATTTCAATCTGTTTCTATGGCCCTGGAAGATGTAGTAATAGAAAAATTTAGCTTATTGTTGAAAGTAGATACACACACACACACACACACACACACACACATACTTCCTTGTAACTTTGTGGGAGTAAATCTGCCCCAAGCCTCTGTTGGTCCAGAGTCCTTAATTACATTTGCTTTTGTTTTATTTGTCACCTGAATCATTTTAAAATACTTTCATCATGTTTAAAGTAAAAGAATTACTAAAATTTGGCTGTTGAATAAGAGGCTAGAAAAAAATAATATTAAAAGACAAAAAGTATACAGTGTCAAGTTACTGAGTTGCTCAAAATCTTTTAAAAATGAAACACCCAAGGACATTCTCACATGTGGACTACCAGGCGATTACTCCTCACTGAAGGGGTCAGCATTCACTCAAAACCATTACTCATGAGCCCTCTAAAAATGTATTGACTTTCACAAAGCCAGGAAACACCTTGGTTTAAATCAAAGAGGGTAGTAAATTAAGTAACAAAAAGTATTTCCTCCCCCTCCCTGAATGAACACATGGGGTACACTATACGAAAGGTCATCAGAACATCACAGTAGGAGGGCACACATTCAGGAGACACACGCTCAAGGAATATTTATATCAAAGCATATCCATAGTTGAAGCATGAGGCCAGGGACTATAGGCAAGATACCCATGGGTGCTGACTCCATTTACTTTCCCGACTGGACAGAACTAAAGTTGTCATTGAATTCAGAGATAACATGGTATAATGGTAAGAGCTTTGGCATAGGAGTTGAGAGACCTGAATTTTAAGTTCTGGCCCTGACGTTTATTAACCATTTGACCCTGGGCAAGTCACATGATTTCTTTGACCAATTTCCTCAGCTGCAAAAAGGCAATAATTACATAGTACCTAAGTCACACAGAACTATGGTTGAAATTAAGGGCTTTGTAAGCTTTAAAAAAACATAGGATTTTAAGTTTACATTATTCTTATACACTAAAATATTGATTTAGTAAATAGTGGTACAAAGAATGTTACGACTAGAGACCTGGATTTAAATGCCAGCAGTGCTATCTGTGTGACCACAAAAGAGTCACTTGAACCTTCTGAGTTTCACTTTCTTCATCTGTAAAGTGAGGATTTGAACTAGAAGACTTAAAGGCACCTTCCAGCTCTAAATCTATAATTCTATGGTCCTTCGGACATAGCTTACAAAAGTGACTACTACAGTTATCCTTGCCACATGGTGACTTTCCCCACCCCAGTTTCAATATATCATGACAGGGCCAAAACATTTTACATGGATTTTCCAGATTGCAGAGGTAGCATGTCCCTAACTCCCACAATATGGAAGGAATAACTGTATACCCTTAGTGGAGAAATGGTACCCCAATGCTTACCCCATTCTATTTCAAAATTGAAATACATACAACTTTAGCACTTTGGAAATTAAAGGATAGGCAGCTGAAAGTATTGGGCTACAATTTAAGATGGCGGCTTTGAGAACAATAGGAAAATACTTTCTGGCAGTCTGAGCTGATCTGCAGAATGAGGTAACAATGACCCAATCAGAATGAAAAACAGAGGTCTTTAAATACAAATAATCCATTTACTGTCTGATCTTCTGTCCACTCTGCTGCATCCATTACCCTCTGGCCTTTACCCGATAGCCCCCAAATAAATAGGGATGGATCTCACTAGTTGAATGGGAGGGGCTATGAGTTTCAAGCTTGTATCTGAAGAGAGGCTGCTTGTTTTTTATCAGACAGATGGTTTTATCATCATTATTTTGGTGGCAGTTGACTCATGTGTGACTGATAGGCAGAGATCTCCTCATTTCCCTTCTCATTTTTCCTGCTCTGCAATTCTATTGATGAGTGAGTCTCTTCTGGGGAAACTGTTTGCGGCCCCTTTCTCCTGGCGATGATGCATCCCATAATTGGGAACAAATTACAGTGTCTCAGAACCCTTAAAGCCTCTCAGCATCCAGACTAAATCTGTACTTAGATAATGGTGTCCTGTCTTCAATGGCAGCAAAAACAGTTAAGCGTGGTCAATTATAAAGAATTTCTTCCCTCTGTGGCTACTTGAAAATGGGCATTAAGCCCCTCTTCAGGCTTGTTCAAAACCAAATAATGCCATTTTCTCTAATCTTCTCTACTTCTCAAACTTTTAATCAGTTTTTCTTACTCTCTCGTGGACCTTTTCCAATTCTCCATTCTTTAAATCAGTAAGAAGACTGAAAATGAATACAGGACTACTGTTTCCACTAAAGACTTAACAAATGTGCCATGTAGACGGAGGATTCCTGCTTGCTTCCTATTTATACATGTCAGGATAGCTTTGCTTTTTAAGCTACAGGCTCGTGTTGGTCATTCATTCAGTTTGTATTCCACATATTTTTCATCAGTGCTTTTACAAAAATCAGTGTTATTGCAATTTTATACCAAGAAGTCAACTAGCATTAAAGTGCTTATATTATTTGCGTCTTATTTTTTTTTTCCTTAAGTGAATTATCCTGTATTAGTCTTCATAGAAAGATAAGTTCATATCTATCCTTGTCCCTAATTTGTCAAGGTATGAATTTTAAGTAAGTTCCCCCAAAACCTGGATTCCCTTCCCAAACTGATATCATAATCATCATCATATCATTATCATCATTATCTAATTTAACTGAATGTATGCTATGCATCATCATCTAAGTCAGTCTGGAAAAGAGTTTTCAGTTATCATAGATTAATAGAGGAGAGCACTGGGCCTGTAGTCAGGAAGTTCAAATCTGGCCTCAGATACTTACTAGCTGTGTGACCCTGGCCAAGTCACTGAACCCTGTTTGCCTCAGTTTCTTCATCTGTAAAATGAGCTGGACAAGGACATGGCAAACCACTCTAGTATCTTTACCAAGCAAACCCTAAATGGGGTCACAAAGAGTTGACTTGACCAAAGCTACTGAATAACCACAGATTGATCGAGCTGGAAGAGACCTTTGAGATTTCCGAGCCCAATCTCTATTTACAGGTGAGGAAATGGGGTCCAAGAATATTAAATGATTTGATCAAAATCAGAGATAGCTAGTGGCAGAGTTGGGACCAGAACACGTGTCCTCTGACTCTAAGTAATTAGAGGCACCAAGATCCTGTTGCATCCACAGATCTTTTTTCTAATCATAGATCTATATAATTTTTTGTAAAGGGCTTGAGAAAGGGCCTGTAAAGGGCATCTACTCCAATTTTCTCATTTGAGAGATTAAGAAACTGTGACCCGGGGAGACAAAGTATCCAATATCGTGTAGTTATTATTAGCAGTTAGGACCAAAACCTAGGTCCAAGACTCCCAGCTTAATTCTCCTTCCATCATAAAATATAGTTTTTCTCACAATTCTGTATTTTCACTGATTGCGCCCTCATTTCCCAATACTCTCTCCTCATTCTTCGATAGCCTCATCACAACATAGACACACCAGCATCTACTGACCCCCAAATCATTAGATAATGAGAAGATAATAGTAAATATATATGAAGGCAGACCATACTTTAAAAAGAGAGAAAGAGGAAAGGAAATGTGAAAGGGAAGAGAGAGAGAGAAAAAAAATACCAGAAATAAAGAGCCAGAGAGAGCAGAAGGGGGTGGGGTATGACACAGAGACAGAGAGGAGTCACCAAATAAGGAATGATTTTTAGAATGTCACAATCTTTAAAAGAAAAAAACACAAATGCAAAAAGAATTTACTGGATAGGAGGCATACTGGTGAGTCACAGGACCTGAGTTAACATCATAGTTTTTCTACCTACTACCCTTTTTAGATCACGTAAAAATTTTCTGGGCCTATTTCTTCATCTGTGAAATAAGGACACTGGGATAGATAAACTCTAAGGTACTTTTCTAGTTCTAAATCTGTGACATAGATTTTGTGATCTATGATCATATTTGACATTTGTGAACTCAAATCTTGGTTAATGGAAGAGGTTAAGAGATACTTTAGAGGAGGCCTTAAAAGAAATAAGTGAAAGGGCTGATTCTAGAAAAGGAAGACACGTAAGTTTGATGTCAGTCTCCTGCAAAGATTCCAGATACCTTGACAACTTACTTGGAATTTTATCATTTGGGGATATTCTCTTTCCCTAAGCAGATTGGAGTGCCTTAATGCTTCCTCATCCTGTTCAATCCTAGAACAGATTATTAAAATAGATTTAGAAAAGAATGTGGTGATGCCCAGGATCCAACATATGGTCACCAAGAATATATCATGCCAAATTTACCTCATTTCCTTTTTTAAGATCACTAAGCCGGGATTATAGATCTAGTAGATAGATTTAGTACATCCTGCTAATTAAAGGAAAAAATATGTCCAATTTGTGAACAAATATGGTAAAATATGTTCCTATTAGGCAAGATCTTGCCCTAAAACTGTTGATGAATGGATCTGAAAACACTGAGTCACATTTTCTTTGTTGTAAAATTAGGATAGTGAGCTTGATAACTTCAAAGCCTCTCTCTCCCTCTCTCTCTCTCTCTCTCTCTCTCTCTCTCTCTCTCTCTCTCTCTCTCTCTTTCTCTCTCTCTCTCTCTATGCTAACATTCTATTAATCTTTGTGGGAGACCTAATTTGATATTGGTCATATGAAATACAATGCAAAGAGTTTAGATAACTAAAGCTTACTATAAGCCAAAAGTACGATTCAGGCACTACAAAAGTTTTGAAGTCATGGGCTGCATTAGTGGAAATATAGTAGGCAGGCAGTGTGATATACTAAAGACTATTGACTTTGGGGTCAGGGGACCTGAGTTCAAATCCTAGCTCTAGCACTCATTCCCTTTGTGGTCTTTGTTGGCTGACAACTCTATCAAAGAATTGATTTGCTTATCTCCAGTTCATCCTGTATATATCTTATTTGGACATAGCCGCTGCCTTGTTATTTCTACCATTAGATTGTAAGTTTCTTTAGCCCCTCTTTGTATCCCCAGCACTTAGCACAGTGCCTAGCACATAGTAGATATTTATTAAGAGCTTATCTACTGGATGGCTAACCTGTAAAATGGAGTTGTTTAGATTAGATGGCCTGTGAGTCCCCCTCCAGCTTTGAATCCACAATTCCCAATATGTAACAGTCCTGTTGTCCACAGCTAGGCATAAAACAACTGAAGTACGATTTTCAGTTCCAGGACCCACATTTTAAGAAGGACCTTGTCATTTCAGATGGTTCTGAAGAAAGCAATCAGAATATTGAGGCTTTGGAAATCACGTTAATCAAATAACTGCCAAAGGAACTAACTATATATTATCTTGGAGGAGACTAAACTAAGAGGCACCCTGATAGCTGTCATTACCACTGTAACCACAGGAATATCATAGTTGAAATTCCCTGACAAGAAAGAACAATGCCCTGTTTTATTGCAACACACACACACACACACACACACACACACACACACACACACATACACACGCACACACATGCACACATTTCCATTTCCTCATTAATTCTAACAATTGTCGAAATGTGTCAACATAAAATTGTATGTCCCTAGGGGAAAAGGACTCATGTTGGTGAATGACAATTTTCTTTATTCTATGTCGAATGAACTGAAATTAAGCTTATAGGATCATAGATTTAGAACTATAAAGGACTTTAGTAGCCATTTTGTTCAACACCCTCCTCTTATCTATGAGGAAACTAGAGCCCAGAAAAGTCGTGACATTCTCAAGGTTGTACAGACAGGAAATGACAAGGCAGAGTTTAAGCCTAAGTTATGACTCCAAATCCCATCTTCCTTCCATTGTTCCTTGCCTATTAAGCAGTAGTTTAATAAGAAGGCTACTAATAATGTCACTCCCCTACTCAAGCAACTCCAATGGCTCCCTTTTACCTCCAGGATGAAACATAAAATCCCATGTTTTGTTTTTAAAGCGCTTCACAAACTTGGTCCCTCCTATGTCTCCAGTTCTTACTCCCCTCAATGACTCCCCTCAATGTCCCACTGCAGTTCAATTGTTTTTCAATCATGTCTGACTCTTTGTGACTGCATTTGGGATGTTCTTGGCAAAGTCTTTGCCTCCAGAGTGTCAAATTTAGAGGACAATGAGAGCATTTGTAATTCTTTGGCAGCATAGAAGCAATAGAACTCTGTACCATGTTCGCAAGAATAATTGATTAAAATCAGAAGCTCTAAGATACAATTATCTCTATCTTTACTATACCCCACCCCAGATAAGCTGGTGCCTATCCTGCATTATTGCTCTACTTTCTAAAATCTCCCAAGCTTCCCCTCAGCCTAGTTTGTGGATCTAGTGTGCTCCAGGGACAAAGATTCCTATTTATGGTCTCCCTTAACCACTTTAATTTACACCTCATTTTAAATCTCTAGTTCTCTAAGCTGGTTAAACCACATGCAAGTGTGCACGCACACACACACACACACACACACACACACACACACATACACACACACACACACACACACACACACACACTGTAGCCAAAGAAGGCAGGGCACCACAAAGATGACAGGATGTCCTACCTCAGGATTGTTGTCAGGCCTAAATGCCATGCAAAGCTATGTAAATGAAAAAGATCGTTATGAGGGATGTTAAAATCAGTTTTCCCTGAGTTGCAGGGAGGGTCTGGCTGCTGGTTAAAGGGAGGCATTGCTAGTGGGCCGCTGTCCAGCATGTGCCAGGTGGAGGGCTTATGATGTGAAGCACTGGAGCTGGCTCTGCTTCCCCATTAATAGCACTCGCCGATGCTCACAGCTTTGATAAGGATATTAGCAGAGCAACTGTAAAAATTAGAGTACACCATGATCCTCACCACTCGCCATTAACTTCTGAAATACGACTGTACATTGGATTTTACTGTGACTTTACAAAACCACATACTGAAAGATAGGAAAGCCAAAAACTGCTGCTGATATTCCCATAGTAAGTATTTCCCTCTACCTTTCCACCCCACCCCTAACCCCCCACCTTCCTGGGAATGAGGTTGTCAGTCGCCCAAAACAACTAAGGTGAATAGAACTACTGGAAGGTCACTGCTTGGAAAAAAAAAATGGAACTGGCAAAATCCTGACCAGATTTGGACTTTTTAGAAAGAGAATGAGCCTAGAGCCCTAGGCAAAACTGAGAATATGTGGGAAATCTGTCTCCCCTTTACATCGTTCCCACCTTCATATCTTTCCTCCTCCCTGTCAATCAGGCAACAAGTATTTGTTAAGCAACCTACACTGGGATTCAAAGACAAAAATGAATGACCCTAATCTCAAAAAGTTTGCATTGTCTAGGGTAAAGATATCTATCTATCTATCTTCACACACACACACACACACATACATAAAGAGAGAGAGAGAAAGAGAGAGAGAGAGAGAGAGAGAGAGAGAGATAGATAGATAGATAGATAGATAGATAGATAGATAGATAGATAGATAGATGATAGATAGATAGATAGGTTTGGGTGATGTCTTTTAATTCCTGGGTAATGGGATTTAAGGGAGGCAGAGTTGCACAAAGTGTTCACCCTCACTCTCTCTTCCAGAGTCATGACAGTCTAGTCAGGACAGAGAGAGTCAAGACAACTGGTAATGGCTGAAGATGCAGTGGATCACCTTGGCATCTTCAATGTTTAACCAAGCTCTAAGCACTCCGCGGGGCCTGCTTCAGCTGCCTTGTTGGCCATTGGAACAAATTTTTCTCATCCACCCATTCCACCAACAGAAGTTTTCACATGCTTGGGGTAGACACCCTCCTAATTCACCTTTCAGTTACCTTCAACCTGTTTTAGCCCGTCTGCTGAAACAGTTTACCAGGGTGTGGCCTCTGTGCATGCTACACCTTCTTGGAACCACAGGTAAGTGTTAAGTGGATCATGTAGACACCAAAGGTGGAAAGCAGTCCTTAAAAGGGCTTGGCAGTCCTCACACCAGAGGTACTAGCCTTCCCTGAACACATCTTACACCCCAGATAGAGAAACACATAGATGATGACAGATAACTAGATACCTATAGATATAAGTATGTAGGTTATATAGATATAGATGTGGATATAGCTAGAGATAGATATGTCTACATATACAGATATACATATATGTATATTTTACACATATACATATAGAGATATAGCTATCCATACATACACAAAGTAAACACAAAGTTATGCAGTTGAAGGGGGATAAAAAATCACTAAGAGCTGGAAGGAATGGAAGAAGTCCTTATGTGAGAGGGGTTATTAGAGCCAAGTCTTGAAGACTAGAAACACAAATACCCTTCACTCTTTCTTCTTTTCCAACTGTTCTGCCTATTCCCAGTCCCTTCACAGTATTCAATCCATCATGTACCCTTTTATTGAATCTTTATAATAATGCACTCAGTTATGTAGAAAAGGTATCACCCCCATTTTGCTGATGAAGAAACTGAGGCTTAGAGATTAAGTGACTACCCTTGGTCAAACAGCTAGTCAGTGGTGGCAGAGCTAGGTCTAGACCTCATGTCTTCCAACTCCAAAGCAAGTTTTTTATGTACCCCAGAAAATCCATCCTATAATAATATTAGGAAATAAATGAGGGTTATTTTAAATAAACAGCATGCTATGCTTTCATGGTGATACACTGATACAGCAGTCTATTTACATAACTTTTTTGGGGGAGGTATAATTTTTCTTTTATAAAAAGTGCCTTCTTTGTGTCAGCCACGTTGTTATCAGTATTGATGACAATGGTTCATGCCCAAGCCAAGGAAGTGCCAGCTGGCCTCTCATTTCAAACTGTATTCCTCTGAAGCTTAATTAGGTAATATACTTGATAGAAAACATTTCCAGATTCTTCATCACCCTTTGGACTTACTTCTTGGTAGCTCTTTTGGTCTCACTACTAACGTGTGAAGCAATGGGACTGGAGAAGGGCCAGTACAGAGAGGCTACACTGATAAGCAGGTGGTATCTAAAAGTGCTGATTTCTTTTCTGAGCAGATTCCCCCCACCCAGGTTAGAGTTAGACCCCCCTTTCTAAAAACAATGAGACACATTCATCATGGCAACTTAATTAAAAAAAATCACACCATCACCTGCTGAAATTGCTACAGAAAGTCAAAGAGAAGAGAGATACTGCTTTAATGATTCTCAGCCCTCCGGGGACCTCATCTTCGGGGGACAGAAGCATCAGAAATCAAATTTGATGAGTAATTTTCTCAGGCCAGGCAGCATCCAAATATCATCTGACACAGATCTTCATGTTAGTTCCCACTTACGTTTAATGGTTGAATAATCATGGCTCATAAGTTTATCTTTAATAACGGTTGAAGAAGACAGTTTATTAG
Organism: Phalanger gymnotis; assembly: GCA_028646595.1. Lineage (NCBI taxonomy): Eukaryota > Metazoa > Chordata > Mammalia > Diprotodontia > Phalangeridae > Phalanger > Phalanger gymnotis. The sequence goes on from CM053624.1 coordinate 136,440,057, forward strand.
CAGATTTCGCAGGCTGTGGGGTTGTCAATTGCTGTTCCAGTGATTGTCTGTTTTAAATATCACAGCTGTTGGTGGTTTTATTTATTTATTCATGATCTGATTCCTGACTTTCTCAAATCTCAGCACAGTGAAAGACAGGCTCTTTTCCTCTTCCCTTTGAATTGTGAAAGCCTGCTGTGACAGTTCTTACCCGGGGGGCAGGGAGTGTCATACAAGGTCCTATAGTATTCGGAATAAAAAGACCTGTTTTTCTGAATCAGGAAGGCCTCTTTCCCTGAAATTAAGCCTTTTGGGGGGGGGGGGGATTTCACAGTCAGTAAGAGGGAAGAATGAATGGAATCCTATCAGCCTCTCTTAGTCAATTGATGGCCACCCCCCCCCGCCCCCTCCCCATGTGTTTCTTGGCTGGGGAAGCCACAGCGGAGCAGAAATGCTAATTTTTCGGGCAATCCATTTCTTACTCACAGTTAGAGAATACTGTGAATCAACACAGAAAGTACAGTAAGTCTTAAATTCAGCTAGAAGCAGCAGCTTGGTGATTATGTCTAGCGTCTTTCATTGAAACAATTCAAAAGGAGCAGAAATCGAGTGAGGAGACATGGGGGAAGGGTGTCATGTTTTACATTTGACATGATTTCGTCTGTCTTCAGCAAATCCCTACGAGGGAGGGCCATGTGTTATGATCTCTGTTTTACATGCCAAAAAAAAAATGGGGCCCTGGACTATTGCGAGACTGGCAGAATCATAACTAATTGAAACTATGCCTGGGGCAAATTTGGTTAGCAGATAACTGGTGGAAGGGGCAGAGATGCAGAATAAAGAAGAGGAAGGGGGGGTGGCTGGGTAAAGGACAGTCCCTCCATAGGAATAGTAATTGTTAAAGGGGTGGAGGTAGTAGCCAGAGCTGGAAAGAGGAAAATCCTACCTTGAGTACAGTCATGAAGGGGCGACTCATTCTCCAGACCATTCTGACTTTCATCCATAAAGGGAACTAGAGGGAAGGCAGCCTCAATAGAGGACTCAATGTGTGGTGGACAGGGGCAATTCTCTTTCATATTTTCAGAGAACCCAATGGGGAGGCTAGAGGTAATAATAGCAAAAAGTAAATAGGTGCCCACTGACTTCTGATGATTTGAGACAAAGCCCTAATCCAGCATTTATTGTGGCTCAGGTGACTGTGAAAGTGAAGAATTGTGTAAAGCACCAATAATAACGCATTATTATTTGACGCTTTTGCACACATGCAGAGCGTTGTAGGGGGTAAGAAGAAATCATGCAACCTCTTCCTTCAATTTTACAAACATTTATTAATTTCCAACTACATGAAGAGCCTTGAGTACTGTTCATGTACCCCCAATAACGCAAGGAAAACAATTTGGAAAAGGTCCGAGAACTGTGATAGATGTAGTGACCAAGGGGGACTTCAGAATGCACCGTGCCTCTCGATTCTTCCCAAGGAGAAATGAACTAGAGCTACAGAATTAGACATACGTTTTCAGACACAGCCGATGTGTTAATTTTATTTTTCTTCACTGCACTTATCGTTATGAGCAGCTAGGTGGCGCAGCGGATAAAGTGCTGGGCCTGGAGTCAGGAAGATTCATCTTCACGAGTTCAAATCTGGCCTCAGACACTTACCAGCTGTATGACCCTGGGCAAGCCACTTACCCCTGTTTGCCTCAGTTTCCTCATCTGTAAAATGAGCTGGAGAAGGAAACCACTCCAGTATCTATGCCAAGACAACCCCAAGTGAGGTCATGAAGAGTTGGACACAATTTAACAACAACTTATTGTTACAGAGCGAGGCCCCTGGATTGGGGTAGGGACAAGTTAGTGTGAAGTGACAGAGATGAGGAGAATAAAAAAGGAAAGAACATCGATAAAACATTAAAAATACCCAGATGTAAACAAATAGAAGTTCAGAAGGGGACCCAAGGAGACAGGGAAATTCTGTCGATACCTTCTTAAATTTACTAGATTCTCCTTAAAAGCAAACTGTTCCATATATGTTTCTCTTTTTGTTCTTCTGTGGATACTGGAATGTTTGCATTTGTTGATGATTGTTAAGTTCATAATAAAAAAGACAAATGTTTTAAGAGCTCATCTCAAATTCCCACTTGAGAATAGGAATTTACACCGTGTTTTATGATGAGGAGGTGCTGGGGCTGAGCCTTGGCAATCATGATGATTCTGTGGTTCTCTGAGGAACACACCAATTAATTGGACATTTGCTCCCCCAAAACAATGTCTCTGTGTGAGACTCAAGAAAATATACTGCCTTGGTGTAGGCTATTTATTTGCAGAGGTGGGCTAGGTGGATTTCAGGGGGAATGATGGCCTGCAACCTAACGGTATGATAGAAAGAGGATTGGTTTTGGATCCAAGAGACCTGACACCAGCTAACAATGTAGCCAAGGATGAAGTCACTGAATCTCAGCTTACTCCTCTATGAAATGGGGATAATAATACTTGCCCTCAGAGCTGAAATTAATGGTTTTTGTACAAGAAGAGAGTTGTGGGTTGGGAGAGCAGGCCCACTCAAAACATGGCACCTGGGATTAAAAAAAAGCGGGGGGGGGGGGGGCTCTCTAGACCACATAAGGCTTCTACACTGCTGAACTTAAAGTTGCTGCTTAAGGGCAGGGACTGTCATTTGCCATCTTTTGTATCCTTGAACTTAGCTCAGTTCCTGGAACTTAGTAGGTGCTTAATAAATGTTTACTGTTTTGGCTGACAGTTGCTGAAGGTGGATAGTGTTACCACTACAAGAGTGTAGCTGTTGGGGGTGGGGGAAAAAGTGAACTCAAGACAGTATTATTAGTGCCACCTACATTTCTTGCCCTGAAGCACAGTGAGGAATGAGCTGGTAAATGTTTAACAACTGACTCTCTAAAAGAAAAAAAAAAATTACAAACAATACATTTTAAGAGCTTAATCTGCATTGTTATTTTCTCCATCACTTTCTTAAATCTAGTTAACTAAGGAAACAACAAATCAAGCCCTGATTTGTAGTTTTCTCCAATTTCTGAGGTATGAATGCTCACACTGGAAATTTAACGATCAGGCCTCATAAGCCTGTCATTGCTGACTCCAGCATGCCCCTGAAAATCTCTGGTGATCTTGCCCCAGTTGGGCTATGCTTATACTACCTAACTTCACAGGGATGTTATGAGAAAAGCACATTGGAAATCTTCAAGCTTGGAAAGGAGATAGAAACTGTCCATCTAGCGGGTAACAAAAAGATTCCAGGACTCATCCCTTCCAACATTCCAACAAAACACAGGGCTTTATGGAGATCACAAATTTTCAGTCTTGGAAATGACCCGGAAGATCCACTAGTACAACCTCCTCATTTTATAAATTAGGAAATCGAGGCCAAGATAAAGGAAACGACTTAGTTCACACAGTCTAGGAAGTGGAAGAACAAAAGATTCAAACCCAGGTCTCCCAACTCCAAATCTGGTGCTACTTTATCCTACCCCCTATTTTGCAGATGAAGAAATTGAAGATGAGGGAGGTTAGGTGACTTAGCCAAGGTCATACAAGTAGCAAGCTTCAGAAGAATTTGAACCCAGATAAAGTTTTTGGCTGGGGGAATTAATGGGAAGTGATAGAAACACATTTTTTAGATTCAAAAGCCAAAAGTGATTGAGGGGTGCAACTAAGAGCCAAATGCTTCTCTCATATACTTGGTATTTTAAAAGAGAATACTTACTCAAAATACCAAGAGGTCTACAGATTATATCTAAATGGAATTCCTTGAATTTAAAGGACCAAATCACAGAATGAATTTTCTGTTCCTAAAAATATAAACCCAGGGGAATATAGTTTCTGGAACAGTATTTTTATTTTTTGACTTATTTTGAGTGCAGAATGATTCTTGTTTTATATAACAGATGGGTTCCTTAAAAGTTGTGTGTAAATTCATTTTTGTAAATCATGGGAAGCTCCTACTAAAAGGATCCCAATGGGATCCTCTTACAAAATGAAAAATCATATGAGATACAAATAACACTTCTTATTCTATCCTTCTTCCCATTTTGGATTTTCTTAATCACTTGAACTTCATCATAATTGGAATGTTATCACAAAGGTCCTGAAACACAATAATTACATAAAGCCCATGTTTAATCCAGCACAGGGGACAACTAAAACATGTCTAGGAAACTAAGCAAAACCACTGTTATAAAGGAGCTCTACTACTTTGGGTTTCTCAAAGCAAGATGTATTTGTTTTCTCAGTTTTATAGTGAGCAAGTATAGGCTACAACATATTACCAAGGAAGAGTTGCCCAGGAGAAACGGTTGGTCTGAAGAAGGAGATATGCTAGTCATGAAGCCAGAAACACGAATAATATAGATGGATAGATCATGATCCATTGGATACATCGGCATTCAAGACAGATCTAAGAGAACTAGACGGGCGTCGTTAGCACAATGGATTGTTGTTGTGTGTCCTTCATTCTCAAAGAGGACCATGACATCAGGAAGGTGATGCCATGACATGCATTTGAATTGGATTTAAGTGAAGGAGGGCTGTGCAAAGTCACCAGCCCTACTTTCTCCTCAGGAGCCATCTGAGTTCAGTGGCAAGATATAGATCAGAATGACCGTAGACTTTCTATGGACAATTTGTGAGAGGACACATATAAGAACACACAGAACAAGAAGCTATGGATGGTTTGGGATCTGCACTGTTGGAGGGATTACCTACATCAGTGAGATCAGAGATCCATAAAAGTAGCAAAGTCAGAGGCTTCTATTTTACTTATTGTTGTATATGAAATCCAGCCTTTTCTTCCAGGGAGACAGCTTCATTTCATTAATGGGGGAAATGGGATTTATTTTACAGTCAAATTTCCCAGAATACAAGTGATGTCATACACTCAATTTCTCTCACACATGTAAGCCTTCAGGTTACATATATACATGTTTATTTTCCAAAATACATTCACATCAATTACCTCATTTTATTCCCCTCAGAAACCTTCAGGTAGGTAGGGCAAGGCTGGTTGGTGTGGCTTTCAATCAAATGAGGTGCTGTATAGAAAAGCATTTTGAAATCCATGACATGATGCATAGGTCATATTACTGTTACTACTGCAATTTCCATTTTCCAGATGGAGAAACTGGACCTGAGGAGGTTAAGTGACCTACCCAAGGTGAAACCTGGGGTCCCTGATAGAGCTGGGGACTGGAATTCACATTTCCTTGCTCCTGTGCCCTGTGTTCTTTCTGCCAGCCCTGTGAATGCTAGAGAACAGCTTGCAAATGTTAATGAATAATTCCCTTTGGCTCCATAGAACTACAGAGCCAAAAAAGTCATTTTTTTTTCAAGGCCCAGAAGTGAATTCTTGGCCTAGAATAGACCCACCATCAATTTGCAGTCTGGGTTGAAGGCATGCTTGGCATGAGAAACCCACATTAATATCCCTTTCTGCCTGTGACTGGAGGGGAGGGAGGATGGAGGAAACCGTTTTCTAAACAAACCAGGTCTTTGAAGTCCATGCTATGGGTCAATCCTTCTTTAGGTAGACATAGCTGACACTACCATGACCTCTGCAATACTGATATACTTATCAGCCTCCTCTCCCAGAGTAAGTGATTCAAGCAATCACACCTTATATCTTGTCTCAAACTTTTCTCTGAAAGCTGTAAGGAAATTTGGAAGAACATAGGAGATATAAGGGAAAGAAGATTGAGGGTGAGAATGATTAGAATATACAATTATGGGTCTAGAGCCAGAAAAGATGTTAGAGGCCACATAGTCCAACATTTCCATTTTATAGCTGAGGAAACTGAGACCCAGGGATGTTAATAGCCTTGCCTAAGATCACATAGGCAGAAGGTCAGAAGCAGAATTTAACCCAGATCCTCTGACTTCAGGGCCAGTGTTCTTTCACCATGGATTAAGTTCCAAGGATATCCTCACAAGAGCCAATTGTTAAATTTTCTATGTAAGCATTTGTGGTGGCTAGCACATAGTAGGTGCTTAATAAATGCTGATTGATTGAAAATCACCAAACATTATAAATCAAAGCTTGAGTCATTAGTCTGTCGATTATCTAGACTTAAGACAGTGATAGATAAAATGTTAATGATGCAGATTAAGTTTAAAAGTGTGTCCTCGTACATTTTTTTCAGAGCGCTGAAAGTTAAACATTTACTAGTATGCTACTTCATACATCCTATCCTGCTTTTCTGAATTAGAATATGTGAAACACAATTCAACTATTTCTCTTGACTCAGTGTCAACATTATAAACAGAATTTATTGTATTATGTTATAATCCTGAGGAGTGCCATAGTCAGCTGACCCCTACACTGAATACTTTTTATCAGATTTTCAAAATTTTATATCCATTTTCATAGGTTTTTTTTCCTTTCTGTATCCATCTTCATTTTCCAACTGTCAGCCATCTTTTCTTGTTATTGTCAGTGTACTAACCTTTACCAACCCCCTTCTCCTCTTAGATCTGCTGCTTCTGATCAACTGTGGTTAGAAAGTCAACTAGCCAAGTTTGTTCAAATTGCGTGTAAAATAAAAACAAGAGGATCTAAATGGGGGTTCTTCTATGGAGCAAAGTGCCTGATTTTTAGCAAAGAGAGGCAGAGATGGCTCTAAATCCTATTCTTGAGCTTTGTCACCTCCATATCAGTAGCCCAGAGGCCTATTTTGTTATGGTGCTTTCTTTTTAGTTCTTGGCTTTGTTTTAGATAGAGCTGAGGTTGTTGGATGTGCCCTTAAGACAAATGAGATGACCAGATAATTTCTTTTGAATCCTGTAATAAATCAGAATAATTAAGAAATCATATAATTTGAGACATTAAAAGGATTTTTTTTTTAAAAAAAAAAGCCTTACAAAATATTTGTGTGCCAATCACTGTATTAAGCCTTGGAGTAATACAAAGTTTAAATGGTCATGGGGGAACAATACTAGAAGACATCTTTAGAAGTATCAAATCCAACCCTACCTTTTTTTTCTTTTCTTTTTAAAAATTACTAATTTTTTTGTTTTCATGTTGATTTTATTTCCCAATATATCCCTCTTCCTCTACCTACCTAGAAAACCATCTTTTATAACAGATTTAAAAAAAGTAGACAAACTCATCAAATTATCAAAGTTGACAGAAAAAAGGAAAATGAAAAATGTTGGAGGGACTGGATGAAAACAGGTATATCAACACACTGTTGTAGAGCTATGAACTAGTCCAGTCATTCTGGAAAGCAATTTAGAACTATGCCCCAAAAGCAATTATATTATGGATACCCTTTTCTCAGCAAAACTGCTTCCTAAGTCTATATTCCAAAGAAATTTTTAAAATGAAAAAGGACCCATTTGGATGAAAATATTTATAACGACTATTTTCATGGTAGCAAAGAATGGGGAACTGAAGGAGTAGCTTCAATTGGAGACTGGCTGAATGAGTTATGGCATTTGCATGTGATTGAATGCTAGTGTGCTGTAAGAAATGGTAAAGATACAGTTTTTAAAAAATCTGGGAAGACTTGGATGAACTGATACAAAGTGAAGTCAGTAGAACCAGCAGAATAATTTATTTTGTAACAGTAAGACTTTAAAGAAAAACGACTTTAGATTTAAATTTCTGGGAGCCAAGATGGAAGAGTAAGCCTAAAGTCACTCTCAACCTCCCTTGTACACTTTGAAAAACCCAGAGAATATTGCCCCAGAAAAAATCCTGGAATAGTGGAGCCAGCAGAAAGATGCAGTAAAGCAATCTTTTAGCTAGGGAGATGAGGGGGATTAATGGGAAAGGTCCCTCTCACTGTGGCTGAAGGGGACCAGTATAGGATGGGAAGTATTCAAGGAAGCCAGCTGCAAGCCCCACCCCGGAGGACCAATGGAGATCCTGAGCCCCAGAGGGGAGGAGCAGGCAAGTGCCAACACCAGGCACACAACAGCCACCACCACTAGCTCCAGCTCAGCAACAGGTAAACTATCATACCACTGCAATATCCAGCTGCCAGAAACTGAGGCCCCAGCACAAAAAAAACCCAGTAACCAGGCCCCTAGCTCCCAGCACAAGAAGTCTGGGACAATGCCCCCTGGGACCCAAAAGCAGAGATCAAATTTGAAAAGCAGAAAAAAGGCAAACAACATGAACAAGAAGAATCAAAGAAAAACAATGACCATAGAAAATATCTTGGTGACAGGGAAGATCAAAACACAAATTCAGGAGAGGACAACATGGTCAATATACCCACATGCAGAACCTCAAAGAAAAACAACTTTAAAGGATTTTGGAACCCTGATTAACACAATGGAACCAGTTCCAGTTCCAGAGGACTTAGGATGAAAAATGCTATCCACCTCCAGATACAGAAATGATAGACAATGCAGATGACAAAACATATTTCTGGACATGAATAATGTGGGAATTATGTGGGATATATGTAGGATTAATGTGGGAATAATGTGGAGTAAGGAAGACTTACCAGCCGTATGACCCTGGGCAAGTCGCTTCAGCCTGTTCACCTCAGCTTCCTCATCTGTAAAATGAGCTAGAGAAGGAAATGGCAAACCACTCCAGTATTTTTAACAGGAAAAGCCTAAATGGGGTCACAAAGAGTCAAACACGACTGAAATAGCTGAACAATGACAACAATATATATATATATATATATATACTTATACGTAATATGTGTACATACAAGTGTGTGTAATATGGGTGGGTTTCTGCTTTTTGCTTTTTTAATAGGAAGGGGGAGGAATTCAAGACTGATAATAAAATGTAATTTTAAAAAATATAATGGAAAAAAGGCAGTCTATTCTCTAGAAAATTGTTTGAATATAGACTACATGAATATAGTTTGGATACAGAAGCATATTATTTTTCACTTTCATTCTTTTCCTCTTATTTGAGTCTTCTTATACAAAATGACTAATATGGAAATGTTTCACATGATTGCACATGTATAATCTATATCTGATTGCTTACAGTCTTAGGGAGGGGCGAGGAGAACAAGAGAGAGAGATAGAATTTGGAACTCAAAACTTTAAACTTTAAAACTTTAAAACTCAAAACTTTAAAAAAAACAAACAAAATTGTTTTAACACGTAATGAGGGGGGAGGATAAAATATATATTAAAAAAGAAAAAAAGCAGTCCAACAAAAGTAAGCAGCATATCAAGTACGTATGACAACATAAACAGTGCTGCATTACCAGATCCTCTAACCCAGGAAAGAAGGGAAAGAGGTATGCTCTCATGGCCTTTCTTGTGGAGCAAGGTTAGTCATTATGATTACAAAGCACTGAGTTGCTTCTTTTTTGTTGTTCTTTTTTCATCTACATTATTGCAATGTGCAGTATATCGTTTTCCTTTTAATGTCTACTTCACTTTTCCTTAGTTCATTTACTTTTTCCCATGCTTCTCTATATTCTCCACCTTCATGATTTCCTATGGTGGAGTAATATTCTTCTTACATTCAGATACCACAATTTGTCTCCTTTGTTCCAAGTTCTTGACTCACACCCACATCCACCCACCTACACCCCCACGCACGCATGCACACACACACACACACACACACATACACACACTGTCAAGTGTATTTTGTGGTATATAGGTCCCTTCTTTCTATCTTTGACCCAATCCCCTTCTTACAGAGATGAAGAAAAGGAGGCTCAGAGGAGATAAGTGATTTAACCATCATGTGACCATCATCAATGGTAAAAATTAATTACCATTGTCCCCACGAACATTATCATCTTATACACCTAAAAGTTCATCTGGACAAACATCTTCATTTCTGAGAAGTGAGGAAATTCATTTGATGAGAGGCCTTAGCCAAGGTTGCACAGTGCATTCAGTGTGAGAGTCTGGTCAAGAAACGTGGGTCGCTCATTTCAGGCCCCCTGATCTCTCATAGAATTGTAGGACTTGGAGTTAGAAAAGGAATTGAACGGGCATCGCCTCAGTCACACTGAGACCTGGGAAAGACTTTAGCTTTAAGAGGTCATAGTCTCCCATTACATCCCAGGCCATCTCCAGTCATCCTGATCTATATCTTGCCAATGGACCCAGATAGCTCCACAGGAGAAAGTGAGGCCGGTGACTTTGCACAGCCCTGCCTCACTTAAATCCAAGTCACTTGCAAGTCACGGCATCACCTCCCTGATGCCATGGAAGAAGGACAACTAACAACAACAGTAGCAACAAGAAAGGGCCAAGTCCAACCTCCTTACTTTACAAATGAAGAAACTGAGGCAGCTAAATGTCAAGTGCCTTCCCCAAGGTCACACAAGGAGTGTGTCACAAAGCTGGGATTTTAACCCAGTCCTCTGACTCCAAATCCACTGAACCATGCAACCCTTTCATTTCACATGGGGGAAACTGAGGCCCAGAGCAGTGAAGTAATTTATTTGACATCACAAGGCTAGTAAGTAGCATATTCAGGTTGCTGTGAGGTGACTGACTTTTCAGTTCTAAATGAAATAAAGAATGAAGTTGGTATATTCACTTACAGATGTAATTGGGTATTTAATGTTCTAATGTTTAATTCTAATGTTTAAATTTAATGTTAATCACCTATTAGCTGCCAATTGGACAATGCCTACTGTCTTCAGGACAGTTTCCTTTGTTATGAAGATTAGAAGATCAAGAGTCTCTTACTAACATAGCATACTTTAAAAAAAAAAAAGACAAGAAATTGAGAAAGGTCCTCAATTGTTTCCCTGCTTCAGCTCGCCACTTTTTGGTAAATGAGCCTTCTGTAAAAAGGAATGCCTACTTTCCATCAGATCTGAAGGATTACGTTTTGGGAAGGACTACACAATTCCTTTACTGGCCACTGAGCAGAGAGAGCAGGGATCTTTAGATGGGAGCCACCTCCCCCTGGACTCTTCGCTTCTCCTTTCTCTTCCTCTCTTCTCTTCTCTTTCCCCCTCTTTCAAGCTGTATCTGTGTCAGCATTATCCCAGTCTATCCAGGCAAGATGGTAAATATAGCCACCAGGCAGCTGGATCACCAGAATCAACAACATTGGTACCAACCAACATCTTGCTTCTCTCAGGAAAGCTCGACATCTGAATCTCATGATCATGGAGACTGATTCAACTTTGATACTCAACACCTTCTCGTTGCCCTCAGTGTGTCTTTGCCCTAGGATTGGAGGGCTAGTGGAAAGAATAACAAACTGCTGAAGTCTTGGCCCCAGAGGGAACAACCAAGAACTGAGAAAGAAGTTGTAGTGAGGTAAATGAAAAGGAAATATCCCTGATAATTAGAGCTATCACAAGATGGAATAGGCAGTATTGTGGAAGATAATGGTGGGTGCCCCTCATGGATGTCTTTAGGCAATGGCTGGGGAACCGCTCCTCAGGTATGATGTAGAAAGCATTCCTCAGGCTTCAGCTGGACTAGGTAAATTCTGAGGTCCCTCCTAGTTCTGAGATACTGTGATACTGTCAAAAGCGATGAGATTAAATCTATAGTAGCTATGCCTGGAGCCAAAGAATGGAAGGTAACTGAAAAGGAGGAGAGGGAAGAGAAGGAACATGAGTAATGAAACAGGAACTAAAGCATAATCAGGAGCCAGTTCATAGAGCTGAAAAAAAGGCAACTAAGTCAAGGAAGTGGGGACAACAGAGATAAAGAGGTAAAGATCAACTAAGCTAGGGACCCAGTTACTAAGGCTATATACTGGTGATGCCTTGATCTTGATCCAGATGAGATGCTCAGACCCATGTATCAGTGATATCATCAGAGATTTTTCCGTTCTTTACTTTAAAATTTTTTTTTTCTCTAAGGTCCCTTCTACTTCTAAAATGTTATGTTTTCATATGATAGCCAGAGTACAGGCTCTCTCTCTCTCTCTCTCTCTCTCTCTCTCTCTCTCTCTCTCTCTCTCTCTCTCTCACACACACACACACACACACACACACACACACACCATTCCACTATGCCAAGAATCTATTCCTCTACAATGTGCTAAGTACGTAAATTTTTTAAAAGAACCAGCTTCTCTAGAGAAAAAGAAAGTCAGCCAAGAATGTTGTATTTCATGAACGAACTGGACCCTGAAGAAGAAATTAGAAAGTACCATTTACTCCCTTCTCTGCAAAGGCTAGGGCTATGGAAATGGAACACTACATATGTGGTGAGCCTCCATTTCCCTTTTTTTTAAATTCCTAAGACATGACTTCCTGAGTGGGGGATGGGGAGAAAATATATTCAGAAATGAAAGTGTTAATTTTCAGAAATGTGAATTTATTACCATGGAGTAGTTGGTTACAAAAAAAAACACCATCCCCCAACCCCCCAAAAACTCTGTGACAAAGTCTCTGACCAGTATATAAAGATTCCAGGGAAAGGGGAATCAGGCTTAAATTACATGTCAAAGGGGTAACTCACAGCTCTAGGCAGTGCTTTTACTGGCATCCTCAAGAGCTTCCTCTTAGGTCTAATGTAGCCTTTTTTGCTGGCTCCTTGTTGACCCTTGAATCTGCCTTTTCTCTTCATGTCCAATCGGTCCTAGACTCCCAAGACACTATCTTCAGCCATTGCTGCCCCAGAAACATTGCTAGGACTCCAATAAAGAAAGCCAAATCCTCTAGCCCTCCAGAGTTCGTAAAATCCTCCTCCAGCAAAAGGGAGTGAAGAGACCTAACGGAGAGACTGAGGCTAGACTGGGGCTCTTCTCTTCCTCTCTAAGACATTCCTTCTCAAAGATTTGGCTGGAGGACTCCCACCATAAGCTAACAGATGTTGGAATTTTTTGTTTTAAACTAGCAGGGTAGTTTTATGCAAGCTACATAGGGCATGACCAAGTCCCCCAACCAATACAAATAGATTTCCTGTTTCATCAAATTGAAATGCTGGAGATGCCCAGGACTTGTCCACAGCTACTGAACAATGGAGGGGCAGGGGGAGTTGGTTGATTTGATTGATTTATTCAATCAACCACACCACCTTTACATGAATATTTTTTTGTAAAGGAATGCAGTATTCCATTTATTATAGTCACCTCCCCTAGATCAGCCTCATTTAATGTCTGTACTACTGCAAATCTCTACCTGCAGTCCCTGCAGCTGTGCTTTACCCCTCACCCTTTTCTCCCCCACCCCCTTCCTCAATGCACTCACACAAAACAGCAAAAAACAATTTTCCAAAGAACCATTTGGAGAGTCATTCCTTTCTCTCGCAATCAATCCTGGCTCCACATCAAATCTAAACTCCTTGGCATGTACTTTAAGATTCTCTGCCAATTGACAACCTCTATCTAACAACTCTCATCCTCTATTACTACCTAACTTGGATTCTCCATGCCATCAAACTATTTGTTATTCCCTACACAGGATTTGCTCATTATTTCTTCCAAGTCTCACTACCTCTCATTGCTCCTGATTCAAAACCTTGACTTATCCCACCTGGCTCAGATTACTCTGTTTTCAAACATAAGATCAAAGAATTTAGAACTGGAAAGGATGGAATGTTATAGAAAGCATTGGCCTTGGAATTAGGAAAGTTCTGGGTTCTATTTCTGCCGTCTGATGCTTACTAGCTACGTGAGCAAGATTGAATGTAATCACAAGATTCCTTGGATCTTTAGAACTTGATCAAGTGGACCAACTGAGCTGAACCACCTCAAAATAGTAACATCATTTTGTTACAGAAAAGGAGGTATGGCGCTTGGTTTTGGCTTGAATGCTGATTCTTCTGATTCAGAGAGAGGGATTGCTGGGGAAATGATCCTGCTAAGACAGTTGAATTTAGCTCAAGGTACAATATTTGAGTTAGTCATGAGGAGGCGATGCAAGCACCCAAATACTTAATCATGGCCTATAGACTGAATATGTCACAGTTGTCACACACACCCCTACTCCCTTGCATGTGCATCTTATCCACTGGCATTTCCCCTGGCTCTCAGGTTTCAATTAATGAAATGGAATGAAATAAAATATTATGGATGGAAGGAAAGAAGGAAGGAAGAAAGGAAGGAAGGAAGGACAGAAGGGTATTTATTAAATGCTTATCAAATGTGTCAGGCCCTATGTTCAAGATTTCATGTCCTTTATCAATTGTGAATAAAACTTCTCATTTCTGTTACCTATCAGATTCAGTTGATCAGGGGAATACCTCCTCCCTACATTTGTTTTGCAAAATGCATAAATTGAGGCCTTGAGAGGTAAAATAACTTACCTGAGGTAGTCAGTAGCAAGAGTCAGAATTTATACTTGGGATTCCAAAAACAGAGCTTTGGCATTTATGTATATTTTTCTGTATAGCTGTACTACTTTGTACATGTAAATTATGTAAACTGAGGAGTTTGGAAATGAAGGTCCCAGGGAATAAATCATAAAATGACCTTTCCCGTATAGCAGAGAGATGGGGCCACTAAGATTGAGTATTATTTACAATGTCACTATTTCATATAATTTGGCTTAATTGTTTTGTCACATAGGATTTAGTCTTGGGAGCAGGGTGAAAATGACTATGATAAAGACAAAACACATCAATAAATTGTATTTGGATAGAGCACTAGACTTGGAGTCAGATTCTGAAGATCAGAATTAAAATCCAGCTTTAAACATTTACTATCTAAGTGATCCTGGGCAAGTCACTTAAAAACTCTGTCTACCTCAGTTTTCTCATCTGTAAAATGGAGATCACAAGAGTACCTACCTCCCAGGGTTTTGGGGAGAATAAAATGAGATGTTTGTAAAGTGCTTTACAAACCTTAAAGCTCTCCATAAATGTTAGCTATTATCATCATCATTTTCTAGAAAATTAAAGGGTTTGGAATTGAACCCCTTCCCCCATTAACATTCTGTTATTCCATGTGGGTTCTTATGCTCTGTATTTATATATGCTTGTCTCTTTCCTTAAAGAATAAGCTCCCTAAGGGCAGGAACCCTTTCTCTTATTTCTTTTGTATCTTGCTTCTTTTTACAATATTTTGGGCAGAGACTGCATTTGGAGGACATTCAACAAGTTTTGATGATTTTTATAATACCATGAAGTACAAATTTCTCCCTTAAAAAGCAAATTCTGACTTTCACAAGATTTAAATGGGGACTGCTCATTTAAAGGAAAAGAAATGAAAAGGAAAGGAAAGGAAAAAAAGGGAAAGGAAAGTAATTCAAGCTGATTAAAATAAAGGCCCTGAAAAAAGTCTAAATCAAAAAAAAAGTTGGCTATGGGCCAATAGTCTTCATTTGATCATAAATTTGATACAGATTTATTCACTTCAAGCTCTAGCGCTCAGTATTTTGTTCCTTTGAGACAGTCAAACAAGTGTTAATAGGCATGTTGAGCTCAGCTATATTGCTTCCTTTACTAAATTATCTATTTCAGCTGTGTTTTTTGCCAAGAATGTTTTTTTCTGTTTCTTTTCTTGCTTACTGACAGGTTTTTATTGAATGATTGTATGGGAAATGTCAATACTTTCAGATATTGTTTTGGCCTTTCAATAACCCTCTCTTTTCTTTATACTCTTGTCTTCTTTGAAACAATTTTCAAAAGATGTTCTGCAGTGACATATAGAAAAGATGGTGCACTATTTTTCCTTCTTCTGAATTTTCAATTCCAATCAATTCAATTCCAGCAGTACTTATTAAGCTCCTACAATGTGTTAGGCACTGTGGTAAATGCTGAGAACACAAAGACAAAAATGAAAACTGTCCCTGTTCTCAAGGAGTTTCTATTCTCTTGGAGGAAACAACACACATAAAAAATACGATATATATACAAAATAAATACAAGGGAAATGGGGAGGGGTGTGGCACTAATAATTGGTTGAATCACTAAAAGCCTCTTATAGAAAGTACTACTTGAAATAAGTCTTGAAAGAAGCCAGGCATTTCAAGAGGTAGAGATAAGGAAGCAGAGCACTCTGGGAACAGGGGATAGATTGTGCAAAGTCGTGGCGATGGGAAATGGAATGTTGTATAAACTGAATAGCAAGAAGGCTAATTTGGCTAGAAGATAGAGTGTCTGTATGTTGGGGGGAAGGGTGCAATTTGTAATCAACCTGGAAAGACACTTCAGAAATTTCCAGTTAAGATTGGTAGCAAGATTGGTCACAGAGACAGGATATCATATAAAGTTCAGCAAAGATTTTAAAGGGGCATTAGATATAATAATTGTCAATACATCCAAAAAGAAACAATAGAAAATTCCTTCATCTAGCCCAGGACTGGACAAAAGAAAAAGAATACATATAGAAGAATGAGGGCAATAGAAAGGGGTTACTACCAAAGACACAAGTACAAGCATATGGAAATGAGTTGGAAGCCTAACAATTCTTTGACCAGAGATCCAGAGGCAGGCATCTGCTTCCTGGGTAGGGTAAATGGGCAAGGAATCATACAGTTCTCTGATAGGAAAGCTCCTGTAGTTTGGAAATCCATAACTCCCTGACCAAGGGTAGGGGATAAGAAGATGTAAATGTACAAAACAGGCTCCTGAAACCCCAAGAGGTATCAGCATATTACAGAACTCTGAATCCAGAAGATTCAGGTTTGTGGGGAAGGAAAAAAAAAGATAGAAAAACTCTGAATATAGACACACCAAAAGGTATGGAATCAAGCAATGGGAGCTCAGGAAATCTAGGTCAAGAGGAAACAGAGTCTCTGACTCACCCTAGAGTGAGGAAGGAAATTAAGACTGCTCCTGGCAAATAGGCTCACATCAGGAAACGATGCTGGAAATATGAGTAATTAGAAGGAGATACTAAAAACTATGAAGAAATGTTAGATCAAGAAATGTGCAGTAAGGGCGGGGGCGGAGCCAAGATGGCGACTGGAAAGCAGTAACAGGCATGAGCTCCCCACCAAGTCCCTCCAAAAACCTATGAAAAAATGGCTCTGAACCAATTCTAGAACT
>CM053624.1:136457404-136498666 GCA_028646595.1 Phalanger gymnotis
ATTAGTGGGGGGTTTTGCTTTCAATTTTATTAATCCTTTTTAATTTTCAGAATTTCTGCTTTACTGCTTCATTGGAGGGTTTTGATTTGCTGTCGTTCAGGGTTTTTGTTGTTTATTGTCATTGCTGTTGTTGCATTCCCAATTCATTGTTTTGTTCTGTCTTTCTTGTTGATAAAAGGGTTTGGAGATATACATTTTCTCCTAAGAACTGCTCTAGCTGCATCCTATAAGTTTTGATATTTTGTCTCATCATCAAAATTTCCATTAATGAAATTTTCTATTGCTTCTATCTATAATTGGTTCTTTGACACACTAGTTCTTTAGAATTATGTTATTTTACTTCTGATTACTTTTCAATTCTTTCTTCGAGGGCCCTTAATTAAATAATAATTAGATCTGATACCAGAATAAATGGTAAATTTTTGAAAGGTGCCAATCATACCAAAGAGGTATTTACATTCCTTCCTGTTTCCATTCAGTAAGTATCATATCTAATATTTCTAAAATTCTGTTAGGGTCTTTAACTTCTTTCTTGCATCCAACTTTACCACGGGTCCATTGTCTTGAACGTCATCAGCCTCTATGGTTCAGGCTTCAGTATACTTCTCCAGCATGTGTCAACATATAGTCATATCACAGAAAACAACTAGATGAGAGTTTCTTAATCTTGGATGTGTGAACTTTTTTTAAAAAGTATTATTTGGATAACTGAATTTCAAAATAATTAGCTTCCTTTATAAGCCTATGTATTTTAATTTTTATATCTAAAATACTATTCTAAAAAGAGGTCTGTAGGCCTAACCAGCCTGCCAAAACGATCTATGACACACACACATAAAAAAATGTTGAGAACTAAAATAGACAATATGGAAGAAAGAACACAATTCACAGTCAAAGCTACATTTCAACATGAAGTTTCCATCTTTGGGAAATGCAGTACTCCATCATCATCTACAGAAATGATTCAAACCAAGGGCACCTTCATGTGCTCTGGCAGTTCGATCACTGTCAGAACCCTTGGGGCACTATTTTAATAGGTTCAACTTTTCTATCACCTATTTTTCCAAACAATGCTATCCATGGGCACATGCACTATTACAAAAACCCAAATTTTGGTAACCGCTAGCTCAATCACTCTGACTAACCATTCTAAAGACCATAAACTTATAAATCCCTAAAACTCAACCAGATATAATAGAGTTAATCTATGAACAGCAAATAAATGATATTTATACTTAGACCCAGCTATTTTCCCTCCCAACAGATTCAGCATATATAATCAAAAAACTGGCAAGGCCCAATTGACAGATTATACTGCCTCTGCCACAACAGCCCAGTTGTGTGCTACTTGGACTTAAAACCTACACATGGTTATCTAAGATTTGGCAGGACCATGACTATGAACAATATCGTATGTCCAATGCTTATACGTCTAGTATTATGAAGTATATGTTACAGCAAAGGCGCCCTTAGGGAAGACTGTAAACTATTATGCTCTGTGGCATTTCCCTGCAGCTGTAATATGAGGCCCAAGGATCATAGATTTAGAGTTTGAAGAGTCCTTGTATATCATCAAATTCAACCCCTGGATTTTTAATGAGGAAACTAAGGCACAGAAAGGTTAAGAGACTTGTCCAGGGTCAAACATTAAGTGTCTGAAGTGGGATTTAAACCTACATCTTCCTGTCTCCAAGTCTAATGCCCACTGTACCACAATGGTGGTTATGCTGCATTTCATCATAGACTTGACCCTATGTCAAAGACACAATGCCAGTAGTTGGCGATAGACATCCTAACCAAAGTGATCTATGTCCTACCCTGGGCTGGACTGACTCTCTCCCTTTTCCCTCCCTCTTTTTCCCTTTTCCTTTTTATCCCTCCCTCCCTCTCCATCCTTCTTTCCTTCCTTCCTCCTCCCCTTCCACCCTCCTTTTTTCTTCTTTTCTGTTCTCTCTCTCTCTTTTCTCTCTCTCTCTCTCTCTCTCTCTCTCTCTCTCTCTCTCTCTCTCTCTCTCTCTCTCTCCTTTTATCCTTATGTCTCCATCTCTCTCCTTTTCTCTCTCTGTCCCTTTCCCCCCTCCTCTTTCCCTCTCTCTCCCTTCATCCCTCTCTCTCTTTCCCCTATACACTGCTATATACACCACTCAAGGAGGTAACTATGAGAAGGCAACTAGGATCACATAGAAACTTTAAGCACTTGTAAAGCAACAGAGAAGGCAGTACGGTGTGCAGGAAAGAACATAGGATTTGGAATCAGGAGAACCTGGGTTTGAATCCTACCCCAGAGACACTGTCCTGGTACGTATCATACAGCTATGTGCTCAGTCTATTCATGAGACATTAGCTCTAATGGCACAAACTACTTAATCTCTATAGGTCTAGTTTTCCTCATCTTTAAAATGAGGGCATTGGATTAGATGGCCTCTAAAGTCCCTTCCAACTTGAAATCCATACGATCCTATAAAGTGAACTTAGTACCTAGCTAGCAAGAATCATTAGTCAAAATAGGAAACTCCTAAATGATACCCTTTGTGGCTGCACTCAAGATGAATTCCTGGGCTGCCCAGAGGAGCCCAGGCTTGCCCTGCTCCCTATGCCATAGCAGCCTCCCTAGCAGTATTCCCCACCCTCAAAGCCTCTACTACCCTTACAAATGTTTAGTCTATATGTGGTATTTTTATACTGGGCACCAGAATTCCTTACAACAGCTAGCACTCATATAGTTCTTTAACGTTTGCAAAGCATTTTACAAACATTACCCTATTTTATCCTCTTAATAACCCAGGAAGTTAAGTATTATTATTTTCTTATTTGACAGGTCATGAAACTGAGGCAGACAAAGGTCAAGTAACTTTCTCAGGTTTACATAGCTTGTGAGTATCTGGACTGGATTTGAACTCAGGTCTTCCTGACTCCAGATCCAGCATTCTATTCACTGTGCTACTTAAGGTTACCATCTTATTTCTGAGAGATATTTTTCTAGCTCCATGCATGATGGCCCCGTATCTCCTTTGATCAAGGGAATCTCACATTTCTGGCTTCACTCTTAACAGCTATCCAGGGAAGAGTCACCTTTCCATGGTTTGTCTACTCAGTCCACTGAGCAGACAAAGCCCGTGGACTGAACCTTTTAATATTATCTCTGGTGCTCCATCTCCTATCAGGATGCCTTGGTCAGCTGAATACCCACTGACGAATTTTATCATGATAGCTTGGTCTAGCCATTCTCCCAGAATATGCCTTTCAACATAAACTCTTACTTCCACCTGAAGTTTTTCCAGTCCTATCATTAGGGAGACTTGGAATCTTCCTAATATGGATCGAAGAGACCCTATGAATGAGAAAAAGAGGAAGAACGATAAGAAAAACAAGAAGAAGAAGAACTTGCAGCTGACAGACATCTCTTACGTAGAGGACATTTGAACATTGGGGACCATCTGGTATCTTCGTGTGACTCCAGCACCAAGAGACCATTCTGGAAGCTAGCAGGCGGGGTGGATGCCCTTCCCCATAACTCAGTTTGTCAGCCTCAGAGCCTTCTAGCTGGGATTATACTCTCACTCCAGATCAAGAATCACAGATATAGATCTACAAGAGACCTTAGAGGACATTGATTCTAACCTTCCCCCTTCTTAACCCCGCCAATAAAACAGACGAGGAACCTGAGACTGGCAGAGATTGCCTGGGCTCATGCATTTTAGTAAGTTTCTGAGGCAAAGCTTGAACCCAAAGCTTCCTGATTCCAGGCCCAGTGCCACTGAGCTGCCTCAAAAACCCTGGGTTTCAATAGGCCTTGTTTTACCAGTATTAATTTTACCCCAAACTGTACCCCGCCCCCGCTGAATTTTTGCCCATTGTTGGTGGCTAGGCAGGAAGAATATGTCATCCAAGGTATTCCCAATTCAGGGGTGTCAATGGAGCTGCCTCCAGTGCCTAATTAATTAGTGAGGATACAGGCTGAGAAGAGGCCATAGAAACCTCCAGCAGACAATGCAATTGCCCAAGCACCAGTTAGAGATCTTCCCTCTATGCCATCCCAGCAAACCATTTTTTGGAGGACGAAGGAGAAATCTAGGTGCCCAAAGGTATTCTAGAAGGGGGTAATGGCATCCAAGATTACTGGCATGGCTTGTTCAGGAGTCAATAAGATGGACTCAACCTGTGATAAAGCCCACACATCTGAGTAAAGAAGACTGGGGGTAAGAAGAGGTAGGGCAGAGGAACAGGCTGCTCTAATAATAGGCCAAAGCTTGGGGAATCAGATTCCATAAGACAGTCATTTTGCAAATACTCTGAGTAGCATATTTCACAATCCATTTATAGGCTTCCCAGCTCAGATTATCTCCTCCAGACACATGTTTCCTGCCTCCGTCTTAGTCTCTTTGTCTGGCATTTGAAGAAAAGCTTAGGTTCCAACCAAGATGCTTCCTCTTGTAGAGAGACCTTCCCTTGTTCCCAGGGATTGCCTTGTCCCTGACACGTCTCTCCTCCTACAGGAAACGTGCAACAGAAAGAACTGGATTTGACTGTCCCTTGAATGTCAGCAACTAACAGAACACCACAGGGAGATATTTGCACAACCTGGGCTTTTGTTAAGCAGTGGGCGTGGGAATGGAGGATTGAAACGGGCACTATACACTGAAAAATAAGCACCGTGGATTCCATTTGTACCTAATAGTAGAGGAGCTTATATTTGAGCCAGGCTTACATTGTCTTCAGTGCCAGTACGTCCAAATGAGATCTACCTATGTTTGGTGGAAGTCAGTGTGGTTTATGAGAAAATAGAGGAAGTAGACAGAAGGGAAGGCTCCAAGTATGGCTTAGCTGAGGTTTTTTCTCCCTTCCACGTTATTATGTGAGGTTTTGGCTTCTCTGCCTCTGAGGGCCGTCAGGTACCCATGTGACCTGTCTATGTTTTCCCCATATGTCTTATATGATTTATAGTCAGGGTTGGTATTGCTTTGGAGCCAGGATACTGAGTACATAAAAAAGGATATCTAAGTAGAAATAAGCATCCTGAGCAATAAGGTTTTGTGTGTGTGTGTGTGTGTGTATACATATATATGTACGTACATATATGTATAGGTATGTATATATACACACCTATACATACATGCATACATATATATATGTGTGTGTGTGTGTGTGTGTGTGTACATACATAGCTGTTAGATATTACAGGAGCAACTAGGTGGCACAGTCCTGGGCCTAGAGTCAGGAAGATATGAGTTCAAATCTGGTCTCAGATGCTTACTTAGATATGTGATCCTGGGCAAGTCATTTAACCTTTATTTGCCTCAATTTTCTCATCTGTAAAATGATGCTAATAATAACACCAACTCCTGAGGGTTGTTATGAGGCTCAGATGAGATGGTATCTATAAAGCACTTGGCACAGCACCTGACATGCACTAGGCACTATATAAATGTTAGCTATTGTTATCCTGTTCATTCAACCTCAGGGCTACCTATCATATTTCATGGTTCAACTCAACCCATTGTCACTAGAGTGAATTGCCAAACAAGAGGTACTTCCATGAGAGATCATGATAGAGGTCACCAATGTCATAAAAATGCCCTACACTGAGTCCAAATAAAAAAAATCCCTATTAATAATGAGGTTCTCCAAATACAACTATTTGGAGATAACATTGGTATCATGGTATTAAGAACCAGAACATTCTAAATCTAGCCATTATTTAAAAAAAAAAAAGGTAGGTCTGCTTGTCTATGTTAGGCAGAAGGTGATAAACTGAGTAGGTGGGCTGCCCATCTGCTATGTGTCATAATCTGGATAATAAATATTATTCATCCATTACATCACAAATACAAAGTAAGCTGAACCAGATTTGAATAGGAGTAGGAGAGTGGGCTGCATCCAGTTTGGGAAATTGTGCAGTGATTTCAGTGATCTTAAGCTTCTTGCTACCACAAAAGCCCATAGTTTTAGCACCAATATTCTCCCAGGGAGGCCATCTACACTATATAGTTATGATTCATGAAACACCATGAGATTATAAGTATCGCAATTGCAAATGACTCAAAGGACCGAAGAAAGATGCACAATGACTGTAAGTGGGCTATGGTAGATTACCAATGATGACACGCGCGTGAGGAGCGGAATAAAAGATATCATTAAAGAGATGCAAAACCAGAGAAGAGAGCCGGCCAGACACATAGCAAGGGTAAGAGATAACAGATGGACAGCCTGAGTGCTCAAGTGATAGCACTAAAATATGAAATGCACTAACCGATGATCTCCAGCAGAGTCATTGTACGGATCTTCTGTGAAGAATTTACAAAAAGAGATGGAAAACAGATAGGAGGAGGGAGTGTGAATGGGTTGATATCTGTACCAGTGAAGAGACTACTACTCACATTGATGATATCATAGAATCATAGATTTAGAGGATTTCACAGAAAAAAAAAACTGGTCTACCAGCCAATGAATCTGACACCAGCCTCTCTCCCACTATTAGACTACCTGTTTGTTGTTTAGTCATTTTTCAGTCACATCCGACCCTTCATGACCTCATTTGGAGTTTTCTTGGCAAAGATGCTAGAGTGGTTTATCATTTCCTTCTCCAGCTAATTTTACAGATGAGGAAACTGAGGCAAACAGCGTTAAGTGACTTGCCCAGCTAGCAAGTGTCTGAGACCATTTCCTTCTCCAGCTAATTTTACAGATGAGGAAACTGAGGCAAACAGAGTTAAGTGACTTGCCCAGCTAGCAAGTATCTGAGACCATTTCCTTCTCCAGCTAATTTTACAGATGAGGAAACTGAGGCAAACAGAGTTAAGTGATTTGCCCAGAGTCATACAGCTAGCAAGCGTCTGAGACCAGATTTGAATTCAGGAAGACAAGTCTTCCTGACAGTAGGCCTGGCACTCTATCCACTGTGTCCACCTACCTGCCCAGACTGTCTATAGGCATTCCATAAAAATAAAGCTAGTCCTGGCTTTGGACCCTGCATTTTAGTTGTTAGGAGGAAGAGTAAATGAGCAGGTGAGAACTCTCTGCAGCAAAACAATTTATCCCTAGAAATCTAATTACCAATGTGACTTTCCTGGTATGTCTGTCTGTGTTCCCATATGTCATTTATATAGAGCAGCTAGGTGCTGCAGTGAATAACACCTGTCCTGGAGTCAGGAAACTCATCTTCCTGAGTTCAAATCTAGCCTCAGACACTTCCTAGCTGGGCGACCCTGGACAAGTCACTTAACCCTATTTGCCTCTGCTCCTCATCTGTAAAATGAACTGGAGAAGGAAATGGCAAACCATCCCCAAGCTGGACACGACTTAAAAACAACGGAACAGCGTCTTTATATCCCTGGGGATGCTCTTGCACAAGGGACTCTACTACAAGATGCTGGAGGTTGTACATCGTGTGCCAAAAGACTTGGCAGTGTTGATGCTGTACCACTTCAGGTCAGCAGTAACTCTGTCCCTTAGACCTTCTGATACTTATTCCAAGGGTCATGGGACTGTGACATTACCTACCCTTGAAAAAGTGAAGTTCCTGAAACACTGTTTTGACCATGTCAGTCACATACATACACTTCCAGCCAAAAATGTTCAGTGGATCTTTATGGGAAGGAGGAACTCTGCTAGTATCCCGAGACCAAGCCAGCTGGTACCTTCTACTAAGTTTTCGTGGCTGCCATTTTCCATTCTTTTCAAAATTCTTTAAATCCAAAGGAGACACTATACAGTCTGTCTCCTTTCTGTTCATTTTTTTATGGCTCCCCCAGACTAGAACATCATCCTCTTTGGTATTTTAATTCAACAAATATTAATAAACTGTTATGTACAAAGCACTGTGCTAAAGAACTTGAAACATAAGGACAAAAATAAAACTGCCCCCACTCTCAGGTAGCTTCCAGTCTACCTAGGAACTGGCATTTCACTTTTCACAATCTCTTTTAAAAGGGAATTTACTACAAAGCACTTCAGTGGAAAGATACAGCATGGGGGTCAGGGAGCAGATAGAGAGATACAATACCAGATGGAAAGGGTGAAATTTGTATGCATTATTTAGCTGTTAGGGCTAAATCCTTGTTATAAACAAGTCACTAGAGTTAGACCTACTCATTCTAGATTCCCTATTGCCTGTTCTCTTAGTTTCTTCTTTTATATTAGCTCATTTCTAGTTTCCCTGCAAAAGATTTGTCTGGCCAGGCTGCAGCGCCCTGGAATCTGTTTCTTCAGCCAGATTATGAGTCCTAACCAAGGCAGGCTTATTATTCCCAGATCCCCTAACTTATTCATTCTTTACATCCTGACCCACTGACCATGACCTGGAAATGTTCCTTCTACCCCCCTGACTTCCAGTAAGAAAGATTCGCCCCAAGGGTTCATTGGCTTCCACTCTCTCAGGTTACAGTGAATTGTGTACGTGTTTGAGGGGTTGCTTTGTTCTGTTTTATTTTTTTTTCATTCTGAATAGTGTATTTGCATTCTGTTATGGACATTTATTTACCAGGAGTAGCATGTGTAGAGTTAGATATATCTGTAGTTGAGTTGTCAACCTGATACTAGGTGGCTGTGTCATACTCTAAATTGGGGGTTATTGAATATGGTCCTCTATTTTCATCCATATACATGTATATCTATATAGATATATTACGCGTGTGTTTTCATGTATATATATGTTTTATAATATATAAGCATACATATCTGTATGTATATATGTATACTTACATATCATATATATATATACATAAACACACACACACATGCATGCGCATGTGCACACCAGTATGTAAAGTCAGTATGAACAATGGCAGTTTTTTCCTAGGCCTGTTCATTAGATTGGATAGCCCTTTAATCATTGGTCAACAAATACCGCTTCTAGTGTAGATCAGTAGATTTTGAATGTCTTAGTCATGCACTGAGAGTACTTCCTTGTGCTAATAATTGTAAATTAGCCCTTCTTACCTTAGACATCTACCTTTATACATACTGCTATAAAGAACTTCAGACAGTCTCTTAATGCTGGTGATTAAACTTCTCATTAAGGAAGCTGGCTCCTTAATGTTTGTGATGAGGTTTAGGGTGTGGTTCTCTCAGAATTTTAATTCTTCAGAGATTTTGGTCATTACTACTACTAATATGTAGAGTTCTCTATTTTCTGCGTGTTTATTTTTGTCTCGTTTATCGACCTAAATATATTAAGGAAAAAATGAAAATTAGTAAAAGCTTTTGGATTAATTCTCCTTCCCTAGAAAATAGGATTTTATGTAGAGGGAAAATTTCATAAGAAAAAAAAATGAAACAAATGATGAAAAATCCCCAAACTGATAGGAATTGTGAGGTTTCCAATTGAGTTGCCTCTGATGACTTAGCTTGAGGGAAAAATGAAATCTTTCCTCAAAGTGCAATTTCTACACTTGGGGAAAGTAAAAAACCCATACATAAAAAAAGTTTCAGATATCCCTGAGAAATCATGTGTATTTCAACAAATAAAGTTTGTGTAGACAGGTATGATCACATACATTACATTACATTACATTACATTACATTACATTACATTACATTACATTACATTACATTACATTACATACATGCATGATTACAATTCAATAGACATGTAAGTACCTGGGATATTTGAGGTACCCTTCTAGGCAGTTGGGGATATAGAAACAAAAAATAAGGCATTTTCTGCCCTCAAGGAGGTTACAATTTATTCAGAGGGATAGAATACATTAACAGGTAAGCAAAAACAAGGTAATTTAAGGAGAAATGGAATACTAACAACTTAAGAAATTAGGAAAGGCTATATGTAAGAGAAGTCTTTCAGACAGAGTTTTTCAGGACACTAAAGATGCTAAAAGACAGGTGAAAGGGCATTCCAGGTGTAGTTGCCAGCCTTTGCAAAAGCACAAAGCCAGAAAAGGACATACTGATTTTGTGAAACAGCTAGGAGTTTCTTGTAGGGGATTTTACACCCCTATGCCAATTAATGCAACACAGAAGGCCCAGATACCTGAACTGAATCAATGGCAAACACTACAAAGTTTTTAAATGTGTAAACAAAATGGTTTACATCCCATGATATCTTTACAAGGTGTGAACCTCCTTGATTGGGTCAAAAAGAAATTGGCCAAGCAAATAAGTTAACTGTCTCTGAGGACTTTAGATGGCAGGAAGAATTTTAGCAGCAGAGTCTGCTCCTAAAAGGATTTGCTCTGAGGGAATGAAGAGGAGATAGTTAATCCCTCTATCTACTTCCCTGCCTCCACCACATTGACCATGCTGTTACACAGACTGGACCAGTAGGAGATATTGCATCCAGAAAAAAGAAATGTACCAAGGACAAACATGGACACGGATGGGTACAGAAAGATAGCTGCCCAGAGAAGAAGCTGGCTTCAGGAAATGTGAAAATGCATTTCATGTCTTGAGAAGTTAGGGAAACACTAAAAATTTTTGAGCAAGAGTTACATGGTCAGACTTGTGGATAAATGTAAATTTGTCAGCTATATGTTAGATAGATTGGAGAGGGGACAGATTGGAAGCAGGGAGAAAAATAAGAAACATAATAGTCATAGATTTAGAGCTGAAAGGAACCTTGGAGGCCGTCTACTCCAATCCCCTCATTTTATATTTAAAGAAACTGAGGGCAAAAGAAGCTAAGTCACTTGTTTGTCCCAGGCCCCAAGGTATCAGAGGGAGGATGTAAAATCAAGTATTCTGAATCTTCAGTAAGTGCTTTATTCACTATAATATAATTATTGCAATACTCCTCATCTTCTGCAATAATCCAGGTAAAATATGCTGATGGCATAAACTAGATTTGTGACTATAAGAGAAGATGGATTCAAGAGATGTTTTGGAGGTAAATCAATGACTGTACAAGTGATTAGATTTCAAGGGTTGAAGGAGAAGGAAGAGCCAAAGTTGACTCCAAGGTTATGAATCTTGGTGACTGAAAGGATAGAGGTAAGCTCAACAGAAATAGAGAAGTTTGAAGGAGGGAGGTCTTTGGCAAGAAATATAGTGAATTCTATCTTAGACATGTCGAGTTTGAGATGCCAGTGGGACATTCAGTTGTCTACTGGAGGAATATCTAGCAGACAATTGGCTTTGGGAGAGAACGTAGGGTTGAATATATAAATTTGGGAGTAATATATATGAGATCTCAAAAAGAGAAAGTATAAGGCAAAAAGGCAAGAGATCCCAGAACAGAGTCATGAGGCACACACCCCAGAAAATCCATAATGATCCAGAAACAGTCTGATAGTAGAAGGAAAATCAGGACATACCAGTGTCGAGAAGGCAAGGAAGGAGAGGACATTCAGCAAGAGTGTATACTCAACAATGTTAAAGACTGCAAAAAGATGATATAAAATGAATACTAAGAAAAGTTCATTAAATTTAGCAGTTAAGAGATCTCAAGTAGCCTTGGAAAGAGCCAGTCTCCCAATTCTGTTGCTGCCAGATGGCTCTTCAAAATGGTTGGATTAGTTCACAATTCTACCAACAAAGAATTAGTGTCCCAATTTTTCCACATCCCCTCCAACATTTGTCACTTTCCATTTCAATTATTTTTATCAATCTGATAGGCATAAAATGATATCTCAAGGTTGTTTTAATTTACATTTCTCTAATCAATGATTTATGGCCTTTCTTATATAACTATAAGTTGTTTTGATTTCTTTATCCAAAAACTGCTTGTTCCTATCATGTGACCATTTATCAATTGGGGAATGATTCATATTCTTACAGATTTTACAAAGTCCTTTGTATATTTAAGATAGGAGATCTTTAGCTGAGAAACTGTCTATAAAATTTTTTTCCCCAACTTCCTGCTTGTCTTCTGATTTTGGCTATATTTGTTTTATTTGTACAAAAACTTTTTCATTTAATGTAATCAACACCATCCATTTTACACATCCAAGTGCTCTCTAGCTCTCATTTATTCATAAATTGTTCACCTATCCATAAGTCTGGTAAGTAGTATGTTCCTGTGTCAGTAATTAAGGTGGGACTTGTTTCCTGTTTTCTCTTTTGGAGCACTTATTTAATCAAGTGCCCTTGATGAGTCCAGCCTTTGTTTCTTTGATTAAATCAGGAGTCTTTGGTGAACTGTTTACCTCAAAGAAAAGCCTAGTTTATAAGGGTTTGAGTCGTGTGCTTGTGACACCAGAAGCTTTTAGGTCACATGGGTTTGAGTCGCATGTTGTGACGCCCAGGGTATATAAACTCAGAGGTTGGTGTTTTGCCTTTGGGGCTCTTGCTCACTGCAAGAGTGTTGGTGTGGAGACTCTGGGTAGCCATGGAGCCCCCGGCTTTGAAGAAACCCAGATGTTGATGCTTCCCTGGTAACTATGAATTGCTATGTATAGACTGGTTTGTGTTGTTTGCTCTGTTGATATTGTCTCTATTTGTATTTGCTCTGAAGTTCAGGGTGCTGGGTTTTTCCCCTGAACTAAGTGAATGATATATGTATGTTTAATTAAAGTAAGATTGTTAACCTCTTAAAGTTGCTTTCCTTAGAAAAGCAGATCAAAGAACCTGTGCTGGCAGCTCTTGTTGCTGGTCTTATCGGGTCTTGCACCCCTACAGCAGCTGCCAGCTGTTTTTACAATTCCATGTTTGACTATTATAAATACCCAAATTAATGGCAAATCACATATGAAAGGCATCCAGAGAAAGAATTGATAATAGAAGTATGTATAGAATGATTTTACATACGTATATATGCATGCGTGTGTGTGTGTGTGTGTAATGGTAGCCATCTCTATGGTAGGAGATAGAGAAGAAAAAAAGAAATTTTCATGTGCAATCATCTTTTTTATTATACCATGTTATGGAAATGCTTGTTGTATTCCATAAATTAAAAATAAAATAAATAAAAATTTATTGCTGCCTCATAGCTTCATCCAAAAATGGTGCAATATGAGGCCTGAACAAAAGGTACCCCACAGGTGGAGCAAGTAGTTGGTTTCCAATATCTAATTTACTGTCCTTAGTAAAGCACAGACTCCTAGCACCTTTGGTGCACTGAAGAGAGCAGTAGGATTAGAAGCTACATTACAAGATACTGTGGTAGTCAATTAACTGATCCTTTAAAGGTATTTACTGTGAAGAGGGAAAGAGATATAGGGTGGTAATTTGAGAGCATAGAAAGGTCAAATGAAGATGTTTGAGGATGAGGAAGACCTAGATATGCTTATATATAATGGAGAAGGAATTACTAGATAAAGAGAGATTAGATATAAAAGAGTGAATGATCAGTGGGGTAAATTCTTAGAAGAGATGAGAGGCAAAAGAAACAACAGTATAAGTAAAGAGATTAGTCTTAGCAAAGAGAAAGGTTAATCCTTCCACACTGGAGCCAGAGGAGAGAATGGTATCATAGAAAAGCTCCAAGACTAGATCAAAGGTGGTACACTCACGGATGATGGTGAAATTGATGGTATAGCCATCTCCATGGGCTTTAGTGAGGTAAAGGTGAAAGTCATGGGAATTGAAGAGTCTGATGAACTGGAGGGGCAGGGAGATTACAGAGATAGTGATGTGTATATCAAAATCCACAAGGAAGAGGGAACGGCTGAGGGCATAGAGTGGCCTGTAAGCCACTACCTGTGAAAGGAGAGAGTGAGCTAGAGACCAGGAGATGGGTGTCATAAGGACCTGGACCAATAGTGCAGATGGAAGGAGGGAAGTTCGAAGAGTGGGAAGCTGCCAAGTAACTGTGTGGTCTTGGAGTAGCAGGGAGAAGTGAGGAGGATGCTCTGTTGGTCATGAAACAATGAACACACTGGACTGAAGAGGGTGGCCTGAAATGCAATATCTGCTAATTAGAGCCAGACTTTCATCAAGAAAAAGAATGAGTGAAGAGTAAAGAGATCAGGATGAACGGGATTTTGTTAATATTACAACAAAGAATCTAGATAGTGAAATTGGAAGAGGGCAGAGAAGGTTATGGACTGGAGGGACACGGACAATGTGGGTAGGAAAGAAAACACAAAGATAGTAGGGGAAAAGGATTTTTGCTTCAGAACACCACCACTCCAGATGATAGGGTTACAGGGAAAAGAAGGTGAGTGTTTGCTCATAGTAGCATGGGGGAAGAACCAGCTGATCAGGGCCCTGCTTTCTAGGGTCCTATAACAGAGTACAGAGATTGCTTGAGCCAGATGGGTTAAATTCCCTCTCTGGTCATTCCAAATGAAGAGAAGCTAGGTGTGTGAGTGGAAGTTTGGCATAGTAGGGCATTCTGTCTAGGTATCTAGGTCAGTCCCATCTCTCAGTGAGGTTGAACTCACCTTTCATACTTGTTCCATAGTTTCATGCTAAAATGGTGGAAAATGTGGCACCCCCCAGAAGATACCCCACAAGTGGAGAAAGTGCTTGGCTTCTAATATCTAATATATTCTCTGTAATAAATCACAGAAACTCTAGAAACTTTGGTTCCCTGAGGCTCAGCGTCTGTGTTGGTTTTAAGTATTTCTTGGTACTCAAAGCTTCTGAAGAATCATGGTGCTCTAGGACTTTGAGGGAGAAGTAACAGGGATACAAACTTCAAGTTGCCTGAGCAGGTTTAGCTAAGTAGAGATCTGAAATAGAGAATTTTTTCCCCAAGATTTCAGTGTCTACATAGAGAAAATATAGCAAAAACACCAAGAACAAGTCTGTGAGTTTTGTTTTGCTTTATTTTGTTTTTGAGCCATGGCCAGAGGAGAATCAGCTTCCTATCCTTTTTAAACCATCAGCTAATCTTCCCTACCCCCTCCTATTCCCCATCCTTACCTCTATTCCCATGGTTTAGCTAAAAGAGTTCAACCTTTCCACAGGATCCATGCCGTCCCTATATCCCTTTCATGATCTTTACTTTCTTAATAACGTTTAAGTCTCAAAGTCTGAAGAATTGCTTCCTCATGAGCTTCCCCCAGCCCCTTCCTTACTTCCTCGGTTTCTTTGTTTCCTTTCTATACTTCCATTATTTAATGCTGGAGACTTTCTAGGCAGATACTTCACAGATGGATTCCCTCTCAGTGTCAACTCTGTAATCAGCTCAATTGCCCTTCTCTAAGGTGAGAGAAGAGACCCTCCCCTAGGTTTCACTGAATTTTTTTAAAGATAATAATAAAAAAGATCCGATTGCAAGTAGAAAAAGTGAAATTCGCAGTTTGTTAAAGCATTCCTTATCTTCTATTAGGCAAATAAAACATCTTAAGATCAGGAATATGTAGGACATAAGTGTAGGACAGAAGAAAGTTTCTGAGGATTTCTAATCCTGCTGCCATCTACTGATCTTTTGACATTATTGCATGTAGGTAAAGTTTATTTTTTTTAAGGCATTTATTCCTTTCTCTGCCCAATATTCCAAAGCACTAAATTCTCCCTTTCTTTCTTTGTAGAAATTTTTTTATCTTCTCTAAAAACAATGTTTTCCCATTGTAATTGTATTATCATCAATAATATTCAGTGAATATCCACTATGTTCAAGGCATTGTGCTAGGCACTGAGAAAAGTAAGATAGAGATACCATCCCTACCCTCAAAAGAGCATATAGTCTAGTTATGGAAACAAAGTAACACATAAGCAGATGAATAAAAATTCAAGGTAGCATATAAAACAACTACTACTTATACACAGTGACAAGAGAATAAGGTAGCAGGTTTGAATTGTAAGTCAAATTTTCCTTCTAAAGTCATCAGATACTCTGTTGGAAGCAAAGAACATAGGATCTTAGATTCCATGATGGAATCACAGAATCATAGATCTAGAACTGAAAAGAACCTCAGAGGCCATTTAGCCCAACCCTGCATTTTATGGATGAGGCCAGAGGAGTTAAATGACCTGCTCAAGGTCAGACAGGTGGTAGATTTCAGAGGCAGAGCTTCCTAAGCGGTACTCTTGCTAGCATGCTTTCCACTATACCTCATTCTCCCTCAGTGTTGATACACGATTAGACAGCCCGTCAAGCTGGTCCATATATCTCAGACAGATGCTGCCGATGAACAGCAAGCTAGGTCAGGAATTAGAAAGGAGAAAAGCTGAGGGCTATATTGCATTTGGCAAATTATACTATGCTTTTATTAACCTCAAGCTTCCTCCAAAAATGACAAACTATCTTTTGAACCCCAATGTCCTTTCAGTGACGCTATATTTCTGCAAATCATGTAATACTATAATCTGTGAAAAATCCAAATTGCAGATTACCCAAAGAACAATTCAGGGATTTATGATGGGCACAGAAAGACTACAGCGACAAGCCCTAGAAAGTTTCTAAGGCCACATTTGAACCCAAGTCTTTTGGATTCCAGACCCAACACTCTAACCTCTGTACCACCTGACTGCACTGAACTACCTAACTGCTAAAATAAACATCAGAATATGATGATGATGATGATGGTGATGATGATAACTGGAATTTATATAGCACTTGAAGGTCTGTAAAATAATTTACAGATGCTAATTCAATTCTCACAATAGCTCCAGGAAGTAAATGCTATTATTATCCCATTTATGATCCCTTCTACCAAACCCCTACAAAGGGCTTATCCAGTCACTATTAGAAAATCTCAGATAAAAAAGAGCCCATTGTCTCTCATCTAAGCACATTCCACTCAGAGATCACTTTGTTAGGAATTTTTCCCTTAAAGTCAGTATATATTTACCTCTGCCACCCCTTACTCCTAATTCTATCTTCTAGAGCCAAGAAAAGCAAGTCTAATCTACTTCTCAAAACACACCAGGTCCCTTCTAGGTTTTCTATCCCCAGGTCCCAATACCCCAAGGTCTTTGTACAGCATGCTCTCCAATCCTATTACCATTCTGGTTGCCCTCTTCTGAACTCCCTTTCTGAATACTGTGCCTTTCAGTGCAATCTACAATAATCATGGTGATTTTTTTAGCTGTCAAGTTACATTTTGATTCATAATGAATCCTTTACAACCTCTAATTCCTTATTATATCTTGTATTTGTGAAATTGATTTTTGAACCCAAGTATAGAACTTTGTATTTATCACTATTAGGTAGAGACATAAAGAGAGGGAGAGAGAGAGAGAGAGAGAGAGAGAGAGAGAGAGAGAGAGATGATAGATAGAGAGATAGAGCATTTATTAAGCTATCATGTGTCAGATCCTGCACTAAGCTCTGGGGACATAAATGCAAGCGAATATGACAGTCTCAAGGAACTTACATTCTAATAGAGAAAGACAATACAGGAGTTCTGGAAAGTGATAAGAGGAGGTGTCTTGGTGAGTATCTTGGTGAGAGAACAGCTGGGAAATGGTATAGAGGCTGAACCCTGGTGAGATAAGGCAAAAGTTTTTCTATCAAAGTTAAGAGGCCCAGGGGCTATCCAATCCAACCCAATAAATATTTATTAATGAGCCAGCCACTATGTGTTAGGCACTGTGCTAAGTGCTGGGGACACAATTAATAAAAAGAAAGATAGTTCCTGCCCTCAAGGGGCTTATAGTCTAATGGGGAGACAACACACAAAAGGGAAGCAGGAAAATGGTGGAAGGAGGTATCCTGTTCCATGGAGCTGAAACCAGGCAGAGCAGCAGATGCAAAGTGGAGTGAACAGAGAATCTAGTTTCTGACCTCTCTAAAGGAAGGCATCAGGAGGAATTTGGTACTTGGGCAGAGTCCAAGGTTCTGGTGGGAAGAAGATAAGGATAATGGAGCAGTCCAGAGATAGCCAGAGAGTGATATAGAGTCCTGGACCCTGCCGATATAAAGCAAAATCTTACCTATCAAACCCTAGGATGCCAGGGCATGAAGACAAAGATGCCAGTGTAATAGGAGATGAGGATGATGCCTGTAATTTTGTACAGTATTAACAGCCTATCAAGATATTTTTGCATCCTGATTATTTCAACATGTGAACTATCCCTCTCCATTTTGTGTCATCTGAAATTTTGATAAACATGCCACATACACCTTCATCAAAGTCACTGATAAAAATATTGAACAGAACAGTGCCAAGCATAAATCTCTGATGTACTCTACTAAAAAGCTCCCTCCAAATTGACACCAACCCATTATTAATCACTATTCCCTGGGCCTAATCATTCAACTAGTTACAAATTCAGAACTTTTACCATCTGTCTTATAGCCTTCAGACTTTTCCCACAAGTTTTTCCCCATGAGACTTTATCAAATGGCTTGTTGAAATGCAAATATGTTATATCTATGTCTATGAAATTACTCTGATCAAATAACTCTGACAAAAAGAAGGGAAATGAATTTAGTCTGGCATGACCCATTCTGGATGAAGCCAAACTGACTTTTAGTGGACTCCGCTTCTCTTTCTAAGTAGTCATAAATTACAATAATCCTGTATTTTAAAATTTTGCCAGGAATCAAAGTCAAGTTCATTTATATAGTTTGCAGACTCCATTCTCTTACCCTTTTTCTTGGAAATGAAGATACTTCCCCTTTTTCTTTCTTGCACTTCTCCAGTTTCTTATGGTTTGGGGAGCTCCCCTTCAAACAAAGCAATAACCACATCTGCTGGTTCTTTAGGCACCCTGGAAAGTAGTTTGTCAAGACTACTGACTTTTACTCATGGAAGACTGCTGAATGTCCTCTCACCATCTCATTTATCTTGAGTTCAGCTTTCTGGCAACTTTTTGTTTGTTTACTTTACTTGCCTAAATACAAAGATAATTCTCCACAGTAGAGAAAACATAAACAGGTAAGAGCTGGATGGTTCTGTCTTTCCTCCTTTGTTGATAATCATTGCCCTCCTCCATCAGTCAAAATATTTCCTTGATCTTCCTCTTGCCCCCAACGTGGCTTTAAAAAATTCATTGCTGTCTAGTATGCCTTTCCAGCCTCAGCTTATTTTGAGTTTTAGCACTGCTTTAACACTATAATATTTACAATTTGTCCTCTCTTTTTCATTCATCCTGTTACTTGCCCTTGCTTTCATATAAGATATGATTTTTTTTCAAATCAGAGTTGGTTGATAAGTTCCATGTTTCACATAAATTTCTTTATATGGTTCCCACTTTTCTTACTCAAAAGAATAGTTAGCATTGGTGTCATTACAATTTCATTCTCAAGAGCGATCCTATTTCTCTTGGGCCAGTTTTCCTTATATCATTTGAAGCCATAGAATTTTACTCATCCTTTCTCTGGAATCTTAATTCACTCTTCCAAAATCTAGAGTTTGTATAACATAAAACCAAGACTTTCCTTTCTCACCTATCATGAGCTTTTACATGTCATGGCCACTTCCCTCTAAAGACCCTATTCTTCTTATATAAAAATTGTTCTTTCAGAACTTTTGCTTTATGATATAACATAACATAGTTTAATATATAATACATAGTGCTGTATAATATAGGGCAATAACAACTTATGTCTCACTCAGGAAACCATTCATCGAAGTCACATTCATTTCATACTCTCTCAAGTGGATGGTCTGGTTACTCCCTTTTATTTAGGCTCAAGGATAAAGTCACATGGAAAGAGAGATCTAGTAACAATAGATTGGAAGAGAGGCCTTTTTCATAAGGAACTTGAAAATTGAAGGTGAATTCCTTATACCCCTGAAAACATTGCCCTGGCCCCTAAGAAAAAAAAAAGATGAAGAAAAATGTATCAAGCCTAGTTCTTATACTAAAGGGTAGTAAACGGATTCTATTATATGTATTATATCATTGGTCCTAGGGGCTTTCAAAGCAGTGAAGTACAATTTCATGGCCCCAGGAAACAAAATTTGGAAGGAATTTGGCAAGGGAACCATGAAACCATTTGTCTTGAGGATTGTAAAATTTTGACTATTTCATCAAACTCTCTGGAGTGGGAATGCAGAAAGATGTGTCACGGGCTTTCAGCAATATTGCCAAACCAACAGGTTAACAAATTAAACAAAGATGATGACAAGCATGCAAGAGATAAAAATTCTTATAATTTGTTCTTTGGCTTCCTATTATAAATAATGTAACTTATTTATCAGGAGAAAGCAGAGGGATTTCAAAACAACTATGCTGGGCATAAATCCAGCATTAAGTGAATTTGAATATGACTACCATTCCATTATTTTTCATGTTTATTCTCTAATCATTCATTATGTGTAGATTCCACAAAATATTCCAAGAGTTAACAAAACAAAGATTACTATCCAGAGGACTTTTTCAAAGATACGTTTAAAGTCGATTTCTACAAATTCTAAAAAACAAAACAGAAAGATGACAAAATTTGGTCAAGTACTGGTGTAATGAGTGAAGCCATAATCCTGAACAGAATATTTCAAAGGCTGTTAGTTCTCATTTTGATCTTTGTTAGAGGCTAATGGGAGGTCAATTATAACAGTGACTGAGAGAGTCAAATGTTCTGCTCCTAGGCAGAATGTGGCCCCTTCACTGTCACTTTTTCATCATGATCTCAGGGAAGATAGAAGGAAAGAAGGCACCTGTAGAGCTGAGGCCAAGCTTGGGCAGAATTGTTAGGGTCAGTGACAGTGGTTCTTCCTCACATAACAGAAATGGTAGGTCTCACCTAACTGGGTTGTATAGTCCTGGAGGTTGGAATAGATGTAAATTCCACACATGGCAATGATGGGTACAATATGGTGAAAGAAAATGGTATAGATGCTACTTCCACAAAATACAATTACAACCAGGAAGAATTTGAGAGTTGGAAGGGACCTCAGTAGCCACCTAGTCTAACCTATATATAAAGAACCATCCATTATAGCATACCTGGGAAAGAGAGAAATTCATTCTGTAAACCTGTATTTGATAAATTTCAATGATAATAATTTAAGAGAGTATGTATATATATGTGTGTGTCTATATGTATGTATGCATTTCAGTCATTTTTCAGTCATGTCTGACTGTGACCCCTTCTGGGGTTTTCTTGGCAAAAATTCTAGAATGGTCTACCATTTCCTTCTCCAGCTCATTTTACAGTTGAGGAAACTGAAGTAAACAGGGTTTCATGACTTGCCCAAGGTCATATAGTTGGAGTCTAAGGCCAGATTTGAACTCAGAAAGATGAATCTTCTGGCTCTAGTCACAGTACTCTATTTGCTGTGCCATTATATGTGCATTCATATATGTATGTATGTTACCATTATGTGTGCCATTATGTGTGCATACATATATGTATGTATGTTACACATATATAATACATATGTGTATGTATATAAATGTATACAAAATAATAGACAATAAACATTATGAAGTGCCTACTAAGCAATGGGTACACAAATTTAAAAAAGAAAGACAGTTCTTGCTCTCAGGGAGTTTATATTTTAATAGGAGAAGACAGTATTCAAAAAGAAGCTGAAAATGGAGTGGAGGACCCAGTGCTAAGGTATGATGTTCGCAGAGTGGAAGCCAAGCAAAACAGCTGATGGAAAGTGAAGAGTTTAGCAAGAAATTTCTAAGAACTCTATAAAGGAAGGCTTTGGGAGGACTTCATTATTTTACACTCCAGTCCTCTGCTCAGAGCGGGAGGCAGTTTAGTGTGCTGCGAAGGTGTTGCCTATGAAAGCTGAACCAGTCTCCATGACAATAAGGTTTTAAGTGATGAACTCCTAAGGGCAGGGTGGGCATGATGTTCCTGGGGTAGAAACCAAGCAGAGCAGCTATTCAGAAATGAAGAGAATAAACACAAGGTAGCTAGGGAGGGTATTGGAGTTGAGGAAGCAACAGAAAAGACTTCCTGTAGAGTCTCGAAGGATGTGAGCTGCAATGAGGCAAAGGTGAGAAAGGAGAGCATCACAGGCACTAGGACAGAGATGAAGTGTCTTGTGGGGGGTTTCTTAACCATCGGTCTAAAGTAAAATTAAGTGTTTCTAAAGCAAACTGTCTTTCTCCTTAATCCAGCCCAGACAAGTCTTTACTGGAAGATGGTAGGACCAAGTCAGAAACTTTTACCATCAGAATTACCTGTGTGCTCCAATCCCTTCATTTCACAGACGAGAAAGCTTAGCGAAAGGCATAACTAGAAAGAAGAAAGGAAACGAATATTTATTAAGCACTGACTCTGGGCCAGGCACTGTGCTAAGCATTTTACAGCTATTATCTCATTTGATCTCCACAGCAATACTGGAAAGTAGATACCATTGTTATTGCCTTTTCAGAGTTAAGGAAGGATAGAAATTAAATGATTAGCCCAAAGTCACAGCAAGGAAGAGTCTCAGGTAACATTTGAACTCAAGTCTTACTGACTCCAGGCCAGCGCACTGTATCCCCTAGCTGTCTCCTAATAATAGCAGGAAAAAGGGTGATAAGAAAGACTGTAAATAGGGGTCAAAATCAGAGTAAGAGGTGTAAAAATAATCAGAAGGTCATTCATAGTTATGAGGATTGGAAGAATACAGTGGTTAGATCAAAGAAATGATCATTACACAGTGTTAGAACAAGCGAGAGCCTAGAAATAGTAGGGATGACACAGAGTGTGATAGATAACTCCATCTCTAGCCTCCTCAAGACACAAAAAAATGAGAAAAAGGGGTGGGGAGAGTTAGCATTAGAGAGGATAGTGAAAGATATGGAATGCTCAGGAGAAAACTAGGCTACGTTTAATTCAAGGATATGATATGAGAATAGAAAGGAAAAGTCCAAGATGGTGTAATGTTAATGAGATTCAAAGATCTTCCCCACCTGTTAACAGGCCTCATGGCCTATTAATGGGAGCCCATGGGGGAGGAACTTGCCTTAGGAGAAAGTCTGCTTATAGGAAGGTTCACACCTTTTGCTAATTTTTAATTAGGCACTGAGTCACTAGGGTTGTGATGCCCTCTGGCTCTGAGAAGGGTATATAAAATCTGAAGGGAGGCTTTGCTTTAGAGGTTCACCATTAGAAGAATGTTCATATGATTTGGCCAGACAAGACTCTGGATATCCGTTAAGGAGGCTTCTTGGCTTTGAAAACCCAGATGTTGGTGTTTCTCTCTCTCTGGTAACTATGTATATATTGCATTGGTCAGATAGAAGCCCTGTCTGTTGATCTGTTCTATTTTCTCTGTTTGCATTTTCTCTACTTGTCTCTAGGTTCAGGGTGCTAACCTTTCCCCTGAACTAAGTGAATGATACACTTCAGGACTGTCCAACCTTAGGTTTTTATTTAAACAATAGACAATATATTTTGATTTGCCATTTTAGTGAGAGTTCTGCAGTAGCTCAGATTTATGTAAATTTCTATGCTCGTAGGCGGGCTACATAAATCGAACTGTGGGCCGCATACAGTTCATGGGCTGCATTTTGGACAGCTCTGACATATATGTTTGATTAAAGTAAGATTGTTGACCTCTTTAAAAGCTATTTTTCCTTTAAAAGCAGGTCAAAGAACCTGTGCTAGCAGCCATCCTGGGTATGCCAGTGTAGTTGCCTTTACAGGTATCTGGTTAACAATGAAACAGGTGTTCCAAAGGACAGAGCGAAAGTGGTACCAGAACAGGTAAGGATGTGGACTGAACAGAAATTCAAAGCTAGGATGAGCATGAATGAGGACACAAGATAAGAAAGCAGGTAGAGAGGACTAGTGCATGGAATGGTCCAGGGATTAGGGAAGAAGGACAGTGGGAGGTGAGCTGCAGGGGCACATTAGCCAAAAGAAAAGGAGGAAAGGCAGGAAGGTAGAAATGACTAATAGAGAAACTTGCAGCATTAAGCAGACTCAAGGCTCTATTTAGTATCTTAGTTTGACAATACCCACAGTCTAGTTCCCCAGAAATGGAGATGCTCCCATTTTCACCCTCAATGATAACAGCACTACAATATGGATTCATATTTAGTGAATCAGAAGGAATTTTGGCAGGCAGTACAGTTATTGGAAAGATCAAGTCACTTTAATTCAAATTAAATTCAGCAATCATTATTTACGCATCTGTTATGTGCAAGGCACTATTCTGAGCTTTCCCTCTCAGGGCCTCAGTTATCTCATCAGTAAAATGAGGGTGTTAGACTAGATTATCTGCAAAGTCCTTTCCAGCTCTCATGTCTCCTCTGTAAAAATCATCTGTAAAATGGAGCTAATACTATCTACCTCACAGAATTGTTATGACGATCAAATGAGATGATATGTGAAAAGTATTATGTAAGTTCTTCTTACTATCACAAAAATGTGCCAGGGACTCTTGGTCTATGTCTGTACAGCACTACCAAATGAAATACAATTGCAAATCTCATGATTTACATTTACATCATCAGCTACATGACTACCTTTCTGGCTAAGATGGAAAAAAAAATCATTTGCCAATTTAGGAAGCATTTATTAAGGACCTACTGTGTACTGACGTATAAGCATGAATAAAATAAAAAAGAATATAACTAAATGCTTGATTCCTTCTTTCTTTGTTAAGGACCTTCAGTAGATCAGTGGTCTTGTCAATGAGAATCTTTCCTCTTCCATAACAGACTATAAGCCATCAACAATTTATCCTGTGCAATTCTGGTCTTTATCTTTACTTAAATTCTCCGTAGTAGATCTAACCAAATATGGTAGAGACTGTCTTCTAATTCTTTCAATATCTGAGAATAGGAGTGTATCATTTGGGTTGTGTATTCATTATCAGATTCACTACATAACTGGACCACCTTCTTTTGTCATTTTATGTGTCCTTTATAATGCCTTTTACACCACTTCTCAAATGTAAATTTTCATGGTAATAGGTTGCGGCCTACTTATATTGAGCTTATCTCTTTTCATTGTCTCTTACATCACCCTCCATTCTCTTTCTTCTGAGAGCTGTATTCTATGATTTGTAGCCATTTAACACTGCTGAGAGAATATGGATTTTAAAAATTGGGGTTTTTTTGTGGCAGCAAACATTTGAATTACTGTAAACATTGCCTCATTTCCTAAATGAGCCACCTTCATCTCTTCCTTCTATTCAATTCTATACCTAGTTAATTGTATAACTAGCCTGTATAATATCTATTCCTTGTATGTATATTTATCATCTAAATAAGTATATGGCCTGTCCAACTACATGTTGTAATCTGTGCAATATGCATTTTTCATCTACTTTGTTTTTTCAGAATAGATGGCTAGACTGATCTTTTTTGAGTAGCTATCAACTGCTTTGAGAAGTTTCCCCAAGATGAATTAGGACACTGCCATCTTAATCACAGGAGGATCTAGGGAGTATTTCCATCAGTGAGGTACCTTTCACCTATTTGGAATCTGTAGAAGACACCTCCTATGGCAAACACTTTAGTGAGCATATATCTCCTTGTTTTATGCTTTACTCATCATTGATATTGAATGACATGAAAGGAAATAGAGATTGGACTTGGTCTTTCATTGGCATAGGTAGCTTCCAGTT
This sequence comes from Phalanger gymnotis, assembly GCA_028646595.1. Taxonomy (NCBI): domain Eukaryota; kingdom Metazoa; phylum Chordata; class Mammalia; order Diprotodontia; family Phalangeridae; genus Phalanger; species Phalanger gymnotis. Next base: position 136,482,658 of record CM053624.1, read on the forward strand.
GAAGAAACTCTATGTACTAATTCAAGGCAGCACCTTCTCTACAACTGAGGGTCAGAAAGGTGCCTAGAGTACCAAAGGGTTAAATATCTTGCCCATTAAGTCAAACAAACAGTAAGTTAGAAGTGGGATTTGAACCAAGGTATTGCTAGCTTTAACATCAGCTGTTTAGCCACACAATACACTAGCTCTTATGATATTCGGTAGACATTTTTTAAAAGTTAATCTCCATGGTCATCTCTATCATATAATCTTGTAAGATTTAACAAATAGGAAGAGATAACTTGTTTAAAGAAAAGCTTCAGGGATGCATTTTTCATGAGGGTCATAAATATCTAATTAGAGGCGAATAGGATAGCACACATGGTAGATGGCTTAAGCTTAGGAATTCCCAACTGCACTAGGATGAACCGATCCAAGTAAGTGTCCACACTAAGTCCAGCATCAATATGGTACCAGGAATGGAAGGCCACCAGCCTGCCTAAGCAGGGATGAGTTGCCTCAGACTGGAAACAGACAGCTAAAGCTCCCCAGCAAATCAGTAGTGAGTATGGCCCTGTAAAAGGCCACAATATTTTCAGCCTTGGTGATATAGACTCAACCTAAAAGTTAAAAAAAAAAATCTAATTGCAGAAAATATTCAAAAATACGTAGAACAATTCAAGAAGTTTTATATAATATATGTAAATTGGCAATCATATGGTAACTATTAAATATTTATTAAATGATGAAAGAATTCAAAGGTAAGAGAGTGGTTCAATACAAGCCATCAACCAAGGCTGTTTCCTATGGAGTGAGGCATTGCTGACTCACCCTTAGGGTGACTACTTTCCCAAAACTGAGGGAAGTTTTGATATATAAACACAATAGAACATCACTATGCAGTGAGAAATAACAAATATTGAGGAATTTTAAGAAATGGGAAAAGATTTCCATAATGATGCATAGTAAAATAAATAAAACCAAGAGAAAAAGTATACAACTGTAACGTAAATGAAAAAAAAATCACTAAAATGAGTGATGCACTGAGAAGAATTCAAATTAATGGATAAAACCAATGAAGGTCCTAGAAAAGAGATAATATACCTTCTCCCTCACAGCAGAGAGGCAGAGAACTACTACTCCTACTATGCCTACTACTACTAATAATAATAATAATTAATAATAGCTTTTATATAGGCCTCTAAGGTACTATTACAAATGTTATCTCATTTTATCCTCACAATAACCCTGAGATGCAGGTATTATTATTCTCTTTTTACAGATGAGGAAATTGAGACACAGAGAGGTTCAGTGACTTGCCCAGAGAGGAGCACACAGCTAGTCACTATCTAAGGCTGAATTTTGATCTCAGTACTTCCTGATTCCAATTCTAATGCTCTATCTACTGCACCACCCTAGCTGCCTATGGGACAGAATATTGTATGCATTGCCACATAAGGTACCTGTGTCAAATATTTTTGCTTAATTGTTTTTGTCACAATGGAAGTTTCAGAAATTACTGTAATATAAAGACAAAATATCTTTATAGCAATGTTCAATAAATAAATATCAATAATCCATAAAATATATTTTTAAACTAATGGAAGCCAATCGTTCAAAAAATATTTACTTTGCACCCATAATAGCAGTGACACAGTTCTAATAAATGTGGGTCATAGATAAGAAATCCCTGCCTTCAATGATCTTATCATCTAGTCAGGAAGATAAATGCATGAAAGATTTTTTTAAATGAGAAGGAACCATATGTTGAGTGCCAGATGGGCAGTGCATTAATGCCAAATTAATACAATTAGCAAAAGATTTCAAGATATATTATCCATCACAAACTCTAATCATTGCTCAACTTCTCCGGGATCTCCATCTCTTACTCAAAGAGTTTTTTTTCACTTTGGAAATGGATGTTGTGTCATTGCCAAGGTTCAAGGAGTGAAAATGGCTGAGATCTGAAATCTAGACTTGATCTCCTACTTATGCTCTGTCCCTGTTCCTAGAAGAACAGCCGAGGTACTGAGCAAAGGGACTCCCCAGTCAACTGAACTCTGAACTACAGAATTGGAGAGTTAGAAGGAAGTTCTGGATCAACACCAGAAATTAATCTCCATCCATTATAATATATTCAATGAAGCAGATGTGGAGCTGTGGATCTTTATCTCTCCTTGGATTAGGGAGCTGCAGTTATCCTCAGGAGCAAGGGCAGGGAGCTTTTAGGGATGGAGTACCAGGCTCCCAAGGCTGTTATTATATCATATGGAACTAAGATGCATAGTCTAATCCTACTGCTGATCACATAGAAGCTTTGACCTGCTCCATCCCCAACCCAAACAGATTCACAAAAGGGTCCCCTTTCAAGACATTTCCTGAGCTACAGATTGACTTTTCTCTTGAAAATGATTTAAGCCACTCTCAGTATGGAGACTGAAAAAAAATGGCTTAACATCTGAAGACCCGAATTAGTAGATGTCTCCTTTTTCCTTTTATATTTTCTTTTCTCCATACTAAGATTAAGACAAGTAAAATAAATTATTTCTTCTGAAACATTATTGTGATATCCAAGTTTTCCATTGCTGTCAATTTTTCTGAGTTTCTCATTAGCATTTTCAGTACAAGACCTTTTTTTAAGAACCTTTTCTCATAATAGGGCAGAGGGGCAAAGCAGATAGAGAGCTGTCCTGCCCCTGACATACTAGTTCTTTGATTTGGGGCAAATCATTTAACCTGCCAGTGCCCTAGGTGTCTGTTTAAAGATTATAAGCTGAAAAGAAGGTGCCAAACTACATTGGTAGAAGGCATTTCTTTACCTGGAAGTTCCCAATACCAAGGAAATCACAAGCCTATAAAGAAAAACATATATGTTCCCTAAATATCAGCATGTTGTCCCAGGATATCATTGTCAGTTCATCTTCTCATATTCTCCTTCCCACCTTTCTTGTGCTCCTTTTCATAGTCTGATAACAAATACCAAGGCTCTTTCATATGAAGGGAAAAAAAATAAAAGTAAAAGGAATATATCTGCTTTCCTATATGGAAAGAGGGTATGGTGTTGGCTGATGGACTAGTAACTTAAGTTATTCAAAAGAGCAAGAGTCTTATGTGTCATGGGCTCCTTTGGAGATCTGGTAACACCTATGGATCCTTTTTCAAAATGTGTTTAAATGCACAAAATGAAATACAAAGGAAATGAATTATATTGAAATATAATTATTTTAAAAAATTAAGTTCACAGACTCTACGTTAATTGTCCCTGAGAAACAAGTAGTGACTTCAGAGCCCTTCTGCAAGTCCCAATGCTTTTCATATATTTTTAAAGGTGGATAATGAAGACAAGGTTTCTAAGTAAATCTGTTAAATGTCTTGTTTCTGTCAAAATCAGCAAGTCCTCTCCAGTGTTATCTCAATGGTAAAGGCCTAATCAATTCCTTGTTTCTCCTTTACTCAAGGTATTTTGCAAATTGCATGGATTAGCACTAAGGAGCTAATTACTTTGTGAGCTTGGATCACTTTTCCAGAAAGAAAAGATGTCCCTGGGCCTCAAGGTAGATTCTTTTTTTAACATTTTATTTTAATTCTTAATTTTAAACACTTCTGGGAGGTAGGGATGAAACTGAGGCTCCAAATGTAATCTGGAAGCCATTTCAACAAAACCAGTATACTCTCAATGTTGGGTGTTTGGACTTTTGGGATTGAGAATTCCAAATCCTTTCATTTGGCAGCTGGACAAACATAAATTAGAAATACAGACAGACTAGAAGACCTTTAAGCCAAAGGTGTAACATCAAGAAAGCCAAAAAAGAAGAGGATAATTTCTTATTTTCATTATTTAGCAGAAATATTAATATTAATAATTAATACTGCATTAACTGGAATTGTAGATTTACAACCAGAAATTACCTTAGAGATAATCTAGTCCAGCTTTGTTTAGAATTCATAGTTTTTTTAAACACTGCATTCAAAGTACCTAGATTAGAATCTGGATGGCACTTGTTACTGTGAATGAATTTTGAATTCACTTCATATCTCTGGGCCTCAGAGATCTGTAAAATGATAGAGTTGGAACAAATGGCCTTTAAAGTAGTTTCCATATTATGATTCTATGATAAAGAAGAAGCTAGAGAAATGACTACATAATCATAGTAACTCAAAGTCACACAGGTTCTCTGAAACAGATTTTGAATTAATCGGAAATCTACCCCAGGGCAGGAAAATGTAAAGGAGCACAGTGTCTCAGCAGAGGTAGGGACAAGACGGTGAGAACTGAGGATGGCAGTAGCAGTCTGCCTCAGTTCAAGTCAGGAAAGGCCCAGGAAAGGAATCAAGGTGAGGTGAGAAGAATGCTGGATTGAAGTCAGAGGACTTCAGCTCAAATTCCCTCTCTGCTCCTGTAATGGCAAGCAAAGTGGGACTTTTTGCTGTTTTTTTTCTTTTGGAGTGCTTCTCAGCATGAAGGCAATCAAGTGCCTTTGACTGAGTCTTTGATTGAATCAAGAGTCTTTGATGATGGACTTAACTCACAAGAAAGCCTAAGTCACATGAGTTTGAGTCACATGGTTGTGAGGCCCTCTGTGGGCTGACCCCGAAGAAGTGTATATATATATTCTGAGGTTAGCATTTTGCATTAGAGGGCTTACTCATTAGAAGAATGTTCATGTGAATTGGCCAGACGAGACTCTGGGTAGCTTTTAAGGAGCACCTCTGGCTTTGAAAACTCAGATGTTGGTGCTTCTCTCTCTGGTAACAAGTATGTATTGCTATGGTCAGACAGTTAAAAGCCTGTCTGTAGATTTGTGTTATTATCTCTCTTTGTAATTTCTGTTTGTATTTGCTCTGAAGTTCAGGGTGCTGACTTCTTCCCCTGAACTAAGTGGGTGATATATGTATGTTTAAATAAAGTAAGATTATTAACCCATTAAAGTTACTTTCCTTTAGAAAAGCAGACCAAAGAACCTGCAGCCCTACTGTGTGCTAGTGTTATTGGCCTTGCACCTTCACAGTAACTGCAAGTAACATTGTTGTTACAGCTCTTTGCTGCCTCTATGGCCTTGGGCAAGTCTCATTTCACATCTCTGGGCCCCAGTTGCCTTATCCATAAAAGGAAGGGTTTGGTTGCTGGATCCATTCCAGCTCTAACTCTAAATCTTTCCTCTTTTGCCTCCTCCCTCTCAGGTTCCTTTTCTTTCCCTGAAAGATTCACTCTCCCAGGCTTCTCAAACTTTTTACCTGACCACAGCTCAGGGGCAAAGTGTTCACGGCTACTGTTCTGAGAAGGTTGGTTCCAAAAACCTGGCTGAGAGAGCATTAGACAGGGAAGTCAAGAAACCTGGGTTCCCTTCTCTGACATTAATTCTGGGCAACTCTTTCTTCCTCCAGGAAGTGAAGGGTTTGGAAAAGGACCCTTCTTGCTCTCTCACCTGCTGCTCTGAGATTCCGTCTCCATCTGACTCAACCTCAACTCAGTCACATTTTAATAAGAATTGAATGTTCATTTCCTTGTGGCCTCAGGTTAGTCTCTTAACCTGGGGGATAGGGAAGGGGTGGTGAAGTGGGGCTTGGTTTTTTTTCTCTTTGAAATCAAGACATTAGACCAAATGAGGAGAAGATCAGATGAGATTAGATTAGGAAAACTGGACATGGTTTTCAATATTCCTCAACCACTCACTCAAACATAGTCACCCGGTGATGCTCTATGGAGATAAATCATAGAACACCATAATCTTGGAAGAATGCAAATAATAAATTACCCGAGAAGCAAGTATAAGACTTGTGATGAGCATCAGTAGGCTGCCATGTGTTATTAATGATGCCTTATATGTGAGAAGTGGAATAAAAGCATTATCCGGGACATGGAAAATAAGTTAGGAAAAGGAGATGTGACAATCATATGGCAAGAATGAAAGGATAACCTCAATGAAACAATGCCACTCAAGATATTTTTTTTTTAAAAAAGAAGAAATCCCCAGTGCATTAGGTAGATTGTTTAGGGAAGATTTTAGAGAAAAATATGGTTCAACCAATGAAAATACCAAAGCAAAATAAGTACATTAATGCCACAGCCCAAAGAGATGGGACCATTAACTCCTCAGTGAATAGATAGAACTGAATATAAGTATCCATTCACTCATTCATTCATCCGTGCATTCATTCACTCAACAAAAACCATTAAAATAGCTGCAATTTCAAAGCAGTGTGATAAGTATAGGCCATCAAAAAAAATTTATTTCTTCTTGGCGATCTTGATGATGTCCTTAACATGGATAGGTGCAAAATTACAGTTGAAATGTACTCCATGGTGTTATGTGGATGTGGCATCCATTTATATCAACTAAAAAAACACATATGACACCTATACAATTTTTTTTTCTCTTCTAATGAATCCTGCTGTACTTTAGAAACCAACTTCTGCTCAATATTTGGATTAGAGTTTGGAAAAGTTTGTTCATGAATTTGAGGAGTGCATGAAGGCAAAGGAAAACACTGTAGATTTGGATTAGACAAGCTTCCTCTTTCTATAGAGGGTACTACATCCTTCCAGTCACCCAGACTAGGTTTGCAATCACGGAATCATCTTCAATTCTTCACTCTCCTTCGCCCAACATGTCTATTTAGACACCATGCTTTGTCAATTCTATGCCCAATATATTTCTCAAACCCATTGCCTTCTATCCATTCAAATGCCTATCGCTCTGATTTAGGCTCCTATCACCTCTCCCCTGATCTATTGACATAGTCTTTTAATTGGTCTCTCTGCCTCAAGTCTATGCCTTCTCAATCAATCCACCTCTCAGTGGCCAAGATAATATTCCTAAAGGATCGGCTTATCCACATTGCTCCTCTGTTCAACAGACTCTAATCCTTCTTCATTATCTAGAAAATCAAACATCAGCCCCGCTGGAATTTAAAGATCTTCACAATCTGGTTCTAACCTACCCTTTTCTGCTCTCATTTACTTACTTTTTGGTCCAGGCAAAAATGGCTTTCTTTCTTGTCCTCCCACATGACATTCCAGGTTATCCCCCATGACAAGCAGCCCAGATCAAATACTTCCTTCATGAGGTCTTTCCTGATCTCTCCAGCCACTAGCATCTCTCCCCCCTCCCCCATTATCTTGTACTTGTTCTGTATGTATATTTTAACTTATTTATGCATATGGTTTTATTTTCTTCCTTTAGGACAGGAAGTTTTATTAATGTTTTTGTATCTCCACTGTCTGAAAACACAGTAGTTGCTTAATAAAATATCTTATTGATTGATGGATCAGATGATCCAGAGTATGTGCCTTTTCTGTGGACAATTCTAACATAATCCCTGATCATGGTGCAATTAGTGACACTCCACCCCCTCCAAAATATGTCCCTACTTACCCTCACTCAAAGGTATGTAGGAAACTCTAGTATCAATAAAAACAAGGAAATGTATGGGCACTTAAAATTCCCTCTCTACCTCTCTGTCTTCTGAAAGATTCCTTGTTCAAATAGCTCATAATGCTGTAGAAAGTCAAACCCTTCTTTCTCAAAATAATAGTAATTCTGAGAAACAGGAGGCAGGAACGTCCCCAAGTGGAAAGCAATTGGATGCCAGGAAACAAATTCGACATTTACAAACATCTCTAACTGCGAACAATAGCCTATATCAGGCTTCTGATTCTGCAGATGTTCCTCTGGGTAAAATCGGTCATTCTTGACCTTTAAAATCAGAATGATTAGCTAGCTATACTCAATTTGGGGAGGGGGGATGTCAATCTATCAGAGTCCAAGTGGAACAACCTTCGGGATAGTCGGAAAATTGAATTTAGATAGAAAATTACAATTAGTTGAAAGAGTGCCGCTGATTTTCTTGGAGGTCCTCATGTTGTCTGCTGTGTTCTTTTGTAGGTTTCACTTTAGAAATATGCCTACTGCCAGTATCTGTCTATCTCTCTTGTTGCACAAAGCAGAGAACAAATAGCTGTTGAATTGAAAGCCGTCATTTCTGGGAACAATGAAAGCTAAATAGCTTTTTGCACCCTATATTGGCTAGAGATCTCTCTCTCTGAGACAGGCATCTTTCCGGACTCCAGGGGAAACTTGGTATTTACTTGAAAGGTCACCATCTACCTCTGGGAAACAGAGAGACAGCCAGCTGGAGTGGAAAGGAACATCTGGGGTTTGAGAGGAGACAGTTGCAAGTAACCTCATGAAACAGAACCACACAGAAGCAACAGGAGGGAAGTCCTAGTGATGCTAAAGGCTGTGGAGCTTGTTGAAGCAGGAGGCAGGAATGGGATTTTATCATCTAACTGCAATCTCTACAGGGTTCGCCTTCTTTCTATTCTAAAAAAAGTCAAAATGTTTTCACAATAAAAGTTTGGGGCTTGGGGAAAAATATTTATCAAAATATTCCTTTACTATACTAAATTCTTTCCACATTGGCTCTTACACACAAACTGACCTTTTAAAGTAAAATTCAAAAAGTTAGTAAGTTTTTTTAAGCAATTTTCAGGGGAAAGAGCTACTTTTTTCTTAATATTTTCTACAAGGAAAATGCCAAAATGGCTAAGCAAGCATATGAGTGTAATGGAATTTTACTATGCTATAAGAAATGATGAATATGATGGATACAGAGAAGCATGGGAAGACTCATATGAAATGATGCACAAACAAAATCAGGAAAGTAATATGCACAAAAATTACAACAATGTAAGTGGAAATAACTAAAATATAATAAAATTTGAGTGCTAGGGAAGTGCATAAGTGAGCCTGACCTCAAAGAAGAGAATGAAGAAGGTACCGCTCTACCTTCTTTGCCAAGATGGAGAACTGTGGGTGTGGAACACTGTAGATGTCAGAGGGTTGTTTACTTTGGGTTGTATGTGTGTGTGTGTGTGTGTGTGTGTGTGTGTGTGTGTGTGTTTCAGTTTTAGTGACTGGGTTTTCCCTTTCTTTCTTATTCATTTTCGTAAGAGATAGCTCTCTTGGGAGGGAGGTAGGAGGGAGATACATTGAGAAATGACAGTTATGTTTGCCAAAAAAAATCAACAAAATTTATTTTGAAAATAGAAAATGTCTTCATTGGGCCTTCCGATTAGATTGTAAGCTCCTTGAGGGCAGGGATTGTCTTTTGCCTCTTTTTGTATCCGCAGCACTTAGCACAGTGTCTGCTACCTAGTAGGCACTTAATAAATGTTTATTGATTAAATGATTGATCTGTGCCCCCACAATTCTGTCCTGGGTAATGTTCTCTCCTCTCTCTATAACCTTTACCCTAGTAATCTCATCCATTGCCAAGAATTTATTAATCATCTTCATGCTTATTACCAGAAGAGAGTAGTCTATGGAGAGTCAGCCAGAATGGTCATCAAAATGGGAAAAGTCAATACCTCCCCAGCTTCTTCAAGGTCAAGCCCTAGCAGGAAGCTTCACTCATCTGTTTGCAATGTGGTTTGATAATTTTATTGGAGTATGTTCACGTATGTGTATATTTGTGTAACATGTGATGTTTAGAGAGCGAAGCCATTTAAAATTGTATTTGAGATTATCCTTTTTCTACTCCCTTCTATTATTTCGGAAAATGGAGAGTTCACAGTCTTCAACACTGAGTCTAGTCCTTGTCCATCTCTAACACCTGACCAAGGCAGTGGTCTGCCCTTCCAGCTGCATCACAAAATATGGGCAAAATGCGGTCTTCTACTTTTTTTGTCCATTGTAGATTGCTAGGACAATCTTTTAAATTGTTGGACTCTAGGATGTCTAGCAAAAGGAATGTAATTATGTACTAAAGGCTGAGCAAGCACATGGCTGCTTACAGTCAACATTTATGCTCTGGTCCTATTTAGGGATTATCTGTGATATAGTCTTAGGGAGGTAGGTGGCACACTGGATGGAGCACCAGGCTTGGAATCAGGAAAACTTACTTTCCTGAGTTCAATTCTGGCCTCAGACACTTATTAGCAGTGCGACCCTGGGCAAGTCACTTAATCCTGATTGCCTCAGTTTCCTCATCTGTAAAATAAGTTGGAGAAGGAAGCGGCAAGCCAATCCAATATCCTTGCCAAGAAAACTCCAAATGGGGTCATGAAGAGTCAGACATAACTTGACAACAACAACAAGTGATATACTCTCATCAGTGGAATTAGAGCCATCCAGTTAAGGAACTAGCTCCAAGGTATACTGAAGAAAGAAAGGAATGTGGAGTGTAAGCTACAGGGAGTCTCTACATGGTAAGATATTGTGTAGGGAGATGATGGGAGGAGAAAACGAATCTAGAACAAGGGGCAAGAATGACAAGAATATGATTCTGCATTTGAAATCACCAACATGAGTGGTGGTATATTCATTGACCAGATCCTGTAGTGTTCTGGGGCTTGACGTAAATGGCACAATATCATTGAGATGCGTCTGGAAAATCTTTCTTACTAAGTTAGCCGTCTTCTATTTGGACTCCTTACAAGACAGCCTCTGTGGTTATGGCGAATATCTTTGGTGATTCTATTTACCCCCATTGCTAGAGGATTGTTGAACATAGTTTTCTACATGATTAAATATCTCCATTAAGTACCAGTGGATCTTTGATCTCAATCTAGATCATTACCTCCAGCGATGCAAGTCAAAACCTATCCATACTTTCCCATGCTGTGAGACCCTTGTCCATGGCCTCCCATAGGTTCACCACAAGGGGTCCTCCCAACGTGCTGAGTGCCTTCTTCAAATTCTTTTGAAATCCCAAGAATATCAATGGAGCACACAGGCTGTCCACTGATTATTCCTTGCTCTTACATCATGGTTAACTCATCTTCTCTTTCAAGCATACATGTTTTTTAAGACATACTTTACACCATTTCTCCCACATAATGTTTTTTTTTTTGTTATATGGTACAGTCAGATCATGCCCACTATATGCCTCTCCATTGCCCTTTGGGAATTCTTTACCTTCAATCCTTTAGAAAATGTCCTGTTTCCTGGATGACAGAAATACAAAATCAAAGATAGTTGTGTCTATCCAGGCATTTTGTATAATCTTAAGTTGGCATGACAAACCATTTGTTAGAGGAGATCCTTTATGGTTGATTTGCTTCTCTAAGTGAGGCTTAATGAAAATTTGTTGAATGATTGATTCTAAGTCAAATGCCTCCTTGTAGGTGCCACCTTCTATATGAGTCTTTCCTTATTCCTCACTCCCAGCTTGCTTGCCATTTTGAAATTATTTTGCACTACTTTGTATATTCTTTGATTTTCTCATTTCTATACATGTGCTATTCACCACATTAGGAAGCAGGTTTCCTATAGGGCAGGGACCATTTCACATGCATCTTTGTAGACAAGGCCTAGTATAGTACCTTATACATAGTATATGCTTTGAATGAAATTGGATTTTGTAGGTGATCCATAATCAATACAGGGGGGTCTTACATTTTCTTTGTTTAAGAGAGTCATGTTACTGAAGATGTGGAGATGTAACCTATTGGAAAAATAATGTATGATGGCCTGCTTATTCCTTCCTCATATTTCATCACAGATAACCTTGAGGCAGCAAGGCAGGATGGTTAGAGAACTGACTTCAGAACCAGGAAAGCCTGGGTTCAAGTCTCCTCTCTGTCCCATATTGGCTCTGAGATCCTAGATAAGTCACTTCAATTTTCAGTGTTGTAGGAAATTCTCTTAGACTATACATTGCAAAGAAGATACCTACCTTCTCTAACCATTGATTCCTCTCCACTCCTAACTCTCTGGATTTTCTCCATCATGCCAGAATAGCTTCCTTACCCTGGAAGTTCACTCCATCCCCATAACCCCTTGCTCTAATTGGTCAGTTCCTCCCAGGACTCCCATTTAAAGGAAAGTGTTCAGGCCAGCATTGTCTCCATTCCTCCCAAGGCTCCTTTTCTGAATCTCCAGAGTTTCTCCTCCAAGTCCCTCCACTGGAACCTTCTCCTCCACACACCCACCACCACACCCTTGTTTTTCAGCCTCCTTTTATTCGTTGTCTTCCCCCATTAGAATATATACTTCCTTAAGGACAGAGACTATCTTTTTTTTGCTCATATTTTATACCAAGCAATCAGTAAGGTGCCTGGCTCATTGTAAGCACTTAATAAATGCTTGTTGACTTGACTTGGAGACTCCAGTAGGAGTTGTCAAGGGAGTTTCCCTGGGAAACTTTAAATAAAATCACAGGTCCGGGCACTATTCATATCCCACCCTTAATATAGATACATGAATTATTGTTAAAAAGACATTATACAGATGAAAAAGTAGGCATATGGGCCGATACAGTCTGATGTCTTCCCAGTCATCTTCTTTTAGAAATAATACCACCCATTGTTTATCCCACAAGAATGAGAGAATGAAAGGTGAGAATTGTGGTTGTTTAGTTGTTTTTCAGTAATTTTTTTTCTGTCATGTCCTTCTCTTTGTGACCCTATTTAGGGTTTTTTTGGCAGAGATACTAGAGTGGTTTGCCATTTTCTTCTCCAGCTCATTTTACAGATGAGGAAACTGAGGCAAACAGGGTTAAGTGACTTGTCCAGGGTCACACAGCTAGAAGTGTCTGAGGCCAGATTTGAACTCAGAAAGATGAGTCTTACTGACTCCAGGCCAAACATTCTATCCACTGTGCCACTTTAGCTGCTCTAAGGTGACAGTAGTGGGTCGTTTACCTCTAGGCACCCAGTGATTAAGTAACACAGCTGTAGAGAAATTTCATTCAGGTAGAGGAAATTTGTTGGTCATAAGGGAAGCTTTTTATATTGTGAAAATTCCCTGAGTGTTTTTAAAATTATGTCATTGCTAGCATGGGTTCCTTCCATGTGTGTTGAACAGATTCAGTCATTCTCTGACTCTGTAAAGGAGATCATAAATGAACATTTGTTTTGAAGAGGTCAGGCATAAAGCAACCTTGGGAGTTTACTGCTACATTGATTAGCAGATAGTCCAGTATCTCCTGGAGGCAGTCTTGATTCTCTTCACCCCTTTTCTCTTCCTCTAATGTACAAATAGGTATTCAGTTTGCACTATATTTTGTGGTGTAGTAATATCTCTAATCTGCTAGGGTGTGAGCAATTAGATATAGATGCTAATTTTCTAGATAACTGAAGGTAATCACCAATACTTGAATAATTTATCCATTTTTGAATATAAATCTTACTAAAGCATATTACACAGTTTCCTGTTTGTTTAATTTTATTGAATATACATATATATATATGTAGGATGACTCAGGGTTATCATTTTAAATATCAACTGAGAGGCAGCACAGTGGATAGAGAGCTTTGCCTGGAGACAGGAAAACTCATCTTCCTGTGTTCAAATCTGGCCTCCGATATTTACTAGCTCTGTGACCCTGAGCAAATTTTACCTAACTCTGCCTCAATTTCCTCATCTGTAAAATGAGCTGGAGAAGGAAATGTCAAAGCACTCCAGTATCTCTGCCAAGAAAACCGTACATGGTGTGGGGTCATGAACTGTCGGATATGAGTTAAAAACAACCTTATAAATTATTGTCCCAATATAATGATGGCCTAGGCTTTAGAGGGAAATAGAGATATCTTCTTTTACCTTAAATAACCAAGGAGACTATGCTCCTTGAGTCCTATACTCTTCTTGTCACAGTTTTTCTTTATCTAGTTATCTGTAGTCACCACTCCCCGAGATCTGCATATCTAACTCTAGAAACCTGCCCCCACCACAACCATCCTTTTACTGAGGGCTGGGAAATCAGGGGGGAAAGCTTGTTAGAATTATGTATAGAGTAAGAATAAACAAGTTTTGAATTTCTATGCCCATTAAATTAAACATAGTAAGCACTTAATGCTGATTAAATTGTCTTAACTGTAAATTTTTTAAATAGATTTAAAAGATAAAATGCAATGTTTGAGAGAAGTAAGTACTCTTCTAGATTGTCATGGAAACTGTAAATTGGTACAATCTTTTTGAAGAGTAATTCAGTAGTATACAATAAGAGTCACACTGCTGATCATACCCTTTGATCCAATGATCCCACTAGTAGGACTAGATGCTAAGGAAGTTAGTTATTAAAAGTGGGATAAGACCTATCCCTCCAAAAGCAGTCATAGTGTCTTTAATTGCAATAACAAAATACTACAAACAACTCATGAGCCAATGATTGGGGAATGTCTGAACAAATTGTGGTATATTAATGTAATAAGGAATTATTGCACTGTTTAAAATGACATATGAGGAATATAAAAATGGAATGGCATTAAGTGATGTAGAGTATAGCAGAATTAAAACAGCATCTGCATTGATAACGACCATGTTTAAAAAAGACAACTGCAATAATATGATATAACCTAGTCTTACAAAGTTTTATGCATTCCATTTCCGCACCATAGGTGGCTAGAACTTATAGTTCCATAAAACCAGTCATGTCAATTGACTGTCTAAACACTGGAATATGATATATATTAAAGTTTTGAAAAATGCATTTTCTTCTATACTCTTAGCAGACATCCTAACAATTTAAGATAACCGAAATAACAATGTATATGACAGTCATTGTGTAACTTTTTTAAGATATGACACTTAAAAATAGGAAAAGCAATAGTTTACAAGAACCTTAATGCTTCAGAGATGAGATTGGAACATGTTAGATTAGTGGATTTTTGTTATTGTTTTGGTAAACTTTTTTTCTTTTTAAAATGCAAATAGCTCTGACTAGTATAATTGAGGCTTTTACTCTTTATTTTGTTTGCTCATTTGATTTCAGTTTGATTAATTTTATTAAGCATCTACTATGTGCAAGATACTATACTAAGTGCTGGAGATACAAAGATGAAAAATGACGTAATCCACACTTTCAAGGAGTTTCCAATGTGGCCGGGGCCAGGAGAGGAAGGAAGGAAAGGAGGGAACACTGCATGATGGGTATAGGAGGTTGTTTAGGAATGATCAGGCAAAGGACAGATAAAGACAAAGAGCTCCAGGAAAAGTTGAACAGGGAGAGAACACACATAGATGGAGTGAACAGGAAAGGCAGATGTGGAAAGGGAAACGGCAGGCCTATACAACATACGGCACGTGGGCCAGATTTTGAGTGGCCAGCGAAAAATGTAGGGTTGCCACTGCCACGCTCCTGTTTTTCCCACGACCCGCAGCAACCAACCATCACCAGTCTATCTCTAACCTAACCTATCTGCAGCCCAAAGAAGCTGACAATTTTTGCAGGTCTGAGATATGGGAACTAAGCTGGGCCCAGAAAGAAGAGAATGAATTCAACAGTGAGAAAAAATTTGTTGGAGGATTATGAGCTGACCAAGCAACCAAAGGCAAGAAAAACACTCTAAGTATCAGAGTTCAGCTCAGTTTGAATTTTTGGTGCCCACTGTGTGCCAGAGACTGTATTAGATATTAGAACGCAAAGGCAAAAATGAGAGGGTCTATGCTCTTCCAGAACTTACATTCTAATAGGTCCAATGATCAAATATACAGATGGCTTCAGGGAACCGATTCCTAAGAACTGATTGTTAAATTTTCAGTGTGATAATTTATGCGTCAGAAATTTTACCTTTAAAAGTTGATTTATGATTTTGTTGATTGTCTAGACCAAAGAAAGTCATGGATAACTATGAATAATGCAGTTTAAATGAAAAATTTGTCATGTGTACATTTTTTTTTGAAGAACTGATTATTAAACATTTAGTAGCACATCCTGAAGAGCTCCCAAATTCATCTCTCCTTATTACTAGTCATGCATCGCCCACTTCACACTAGACATCTTCATCACCTAGAAAGCCCACAGATATCTCAAATTCAGCATTTCCAAAATGCAACTCATTGTCATCCTCCCCAAACCTCATCCACCAAGCTTCTTCATTTGTGTCAAGGGTACCTACCATTGTACTTCCAGCCACAGAGATTTGCAAACTTTGAGTCATCCCTAATGTGTGTGTATGTGTGCGTGTGTGTGTACATATGCATATATATATATATAAACATATGTATAATGCTTATATTTTAAAGGAAAAATGGAGTTTATTTAATATCTGAAAGACTGTTTTCGACAATCCGGCTAGCAGCTGCTG
>CM053624.1:136498766-136524390 GCA_028646595.1 Phalanger gymnotis
GCTCCAAAAAAGAGAAAGCCAACCCCTGGTTTTATATCTTTTTCAGGGTCAAGGGTGAGTCATGCATGCGACTCACCCACATGACCTAAAATCATCACAAAGAGGCAACTTGAACCCATGTGGTCTAAAAGCCTCTGATGTCACAAACATGTCACTCAAACCCATGTAAACTAGGCTTTCCCTTGAGGCAAGGAGGTCATCAAGGACTCCTAATTTAATCAAGGAAATAAAGGCCAAACTCTTCAAGGGCACTTGGTTGAACTAAGTGCCAAGAGCCCATTTCGATTGCCAACACAAGGTGGTAAATATGATAGGTACCTGGAGGGCTAGTCCAATCTATGCCTAAATAAGAATCCTTTCTCTAAGAGAGGAATATGGTGCAATTACAGACTTGTCAGCTTTGGAATCAGAAGAACTAGATTCAAATCCTGGCTTTTCTACTTAGCTTGTGACCTTGAGAAAGTCTTTTAACCTCTTTGAGACTCAGTTTACTTATCTGTAAAATTAAAGAGGACTTGTGAAGTGTCTTCCAGCACTAAATCCATACCTATCCTTTGCAAATTCTCCAGCTTTTACCTGAAAACCTTCAGTAAGAAAGAATCCATTACTTCCCAAAGCTACACATTCTACTTTGTTATAGATGTAATTGTTAGGACAGGCTTCTATATTCCCATCACTCCCAAGTGGAGTGGATAAGGTCATTTCTTTGGAGAAAGAGCCCTCTGGAATGAGCTTCAATGGATAGATAAGCTTTTTTTTTTAAGGGGGAAAGACAAGACAATGGGGTTAAGTGACTTGCCCAAGGTCACACAGCTGGTAAATGTCAAGTATCTGAGGCTGCATTTGAACTCAGGTCCTGTTGATTCCAGGGCATGTACTCTATTCACTGCACCACCTAGCTGCCCCCTGAGAAGCTTTCTAAAGGTAGAGAAAAAGGAAGTGCCTAACTGAATAAAAGAAGGAGGAAAAAAAATGCATATTCAGAGAAAAGCAAGTCGCTTAGTTTAACTGCCATGGAGCATCAGCACATGAGAAAGGGAATTATGGAAAATGAGCCTGAGGGGAAGATTGCAGCCAGAACATGGAAGACCTTGAAGCCCATAAAAACAATTTGGATTTTATTCTATAGGTAATGGGGAGCCATTGAAGGTTTGTAAGTAAGGAAGTTATATGTGTGTATTTACTATTATACAATAACCATGCTAAGGGAATTCATGCCTCTTTAAAAAGGAATACATGCTCTCCTTTCTTTGTATTTTCATTGAACTAAATATAAGCACGGCTTTTAAAAATATTCCTTGATACTTTCTCTTAAATAATTGATGGCATAATTGTATTTGCTATTCCTGGATGGCCCCATGCCCAACACTAAGTACATTTGAGTCCTCCCTCAAACTAATCCTAGAAAAAGCAATGCTGGGAAAAGTCACTTGCTGTCATACATGTCACATCTGAAATAGCCCAGAATGGAGCCATCAAGAAAACAGCTCTCCATCACAGCACTGTACTAGGGTCACAGCTGTCTTTCATCCATTAGAGATAATTTTAGGTCCTATTTCTAGCACCTTATGTGGATTGTGAGGGATAGGAAGGGGTAGGATTTTAAAAGATATATTGTAATGTATAACCTTGTCAGAATGTTATGCATCTTTTAAATTGCCTTAAGAAATGTGCAAGATTTGAGGTCAAATATTCGGTATGGCCCAGATAATCAGCCTTGTACTACATTGGCATAAACAGCTAAAAGGGGACAAGGGCGTGGTCAATGCAGGCCTACAGCCCATAATGATGGTTCTTCATTCCCTTTATCTTGGCAACAGAGGAAATGTAAACACAGAATTGGATATAAGTGAGAACTCCGAAAAGAGATTTGTTGTTGTTCAGTCATGTCTGACTCTTCAAGACCCTATTTGAGGATTTCTTGGCAAAGACATTACATTGGTCTGCCATTTCCTTCTCCAGTTCATTTTATAGATGAGGTCACTGAGGCAAACAGGGTTGAGACTTGCCCAGGGTCCCACAGCTAGTAAGCATGTGAGGCCAGATTTGAATTCAGGAAGATGAATCTTCCTGACTTCAGGACTGACACTCTATCAGCTGCACCACCTAGTTGAGAAGAGACAGAACATACAATTTGACAGTTGGTAGTAGGGTTTGGCTTCTAGTCCTTATGGGAGGTCTCATGATGCAATGGAAAAAGCATAGGATTTGGAGTCAAAGGACCTGGATTCAAACCTTATCTCTGCTATTTATTTAATACCTCTGTGACCTGGAGATATCAGTTAACCTCTCTGCGCCTCAGTTTCCAAATACAAAAAAGAAATAAAATGGATAATACTTCAATGTTTTCCAAATGCTTTGTGTGTATGTGTGTGTATACATATGTATGTGTAATGGTAATTTAAATTTGAAGATCTTTACCAATCATTAATAGGCCCATGTGACCTGCTTACATCACAGGAAGCCTAAGTCACATGTGGTAGGAGGAGCTTGCTGAGAGGAAAAGGAAAATGTGTTACAGGAAATGCTGAGAGAGTGGTGAGAGGTGAGGGAGAGAGTAGACATGTCCTAGCTGTGCTGTGAGTGATTGTTGGCAGCAAGGTCCCAGTAGGGGGCAGGAAGGTTATGGGATGGCCTGGCTCCCTGCTGTGATGTCATGTTTTAGATTCTTTGCTGTTATTATAAAGTGTACTTACTGGTTCTGGAATTTGTTTGCTGCTATGATGGATTAGATTGATTGGTTTTGGTATCTGGTTCTCTGGCATTTGAATAAATGGTTTACTTCTTTTACTTTCTATATGGAGAGTCTCTTATATTTTGCGATACAGAACTATACAGGCATATTGACAATTGTCATCTGTATCATGATTATTGCCTTGCTAATACAGTATGTATATGTATATATGTATGTTTATGTAGATATATATAATTTATATATTTATTATGATTTATATTTAGATAGAATTTATATTTTACATGTTATTTATATTTTTACATAATTTGAGACTAACAATAACTCTGAGGGATAGGCTCTATTATTATCCCCATTTTACAGATAAGGAAACTGAGGCTGAGGGAAGTTAAGGCACTCGCCTAGGACCACACAGTTAATAAGTGTAAAAGATGAGATTCAAATTCAGAGTCTATCCTGACTCCACATTTAGTATTCTAAAGAGATAGTATCAGACTCAAATAGAAATGGGTCTGGGGTGGAGAAGAGGGTGTTAAACTGTACAAAAGGAAATTAATTTAGAAAACTACATATTAACACTACCTACGTTTTGTTGCATTTTAAAATTTATTTTGCTTAATATTTCACAATAATTTTAATTTGGTTCAAGTGTCATAAGTACATGGTTGACTCTTTTGCTCTAAGTCACTTCTCCACTTAAAGTGATGACTGTGGAGTCAGTGGACCTATATTGAAATCTTGCCTCTAAAGCTTACTACTTGTATGGCCCTAGCTAAGCTGATAACCTTCTTGGACCTTTTCCTCAGATGTAAAATGAATCCCTCTGAGGAACCTTCCAACCTCAGATCTATGATCTCATTATCCTATCACAAGATAACCACTGAGGTCCTTTCAAGTACCAGATCCCAAAACATCCAAGGTTAGGGATACAACTCAAATATCCTAAATTTTCTTGACATTCCAATATGGTTCAGTCCACCAGCTATATCAACTATCCTTATATGTTTATTTACTCTAATGCTCATTTGCCATTTTTCTGGCCATTCATACAGTCTCATGAGTTCTTCCTGCAGGTAATGTCCTATAACTCTTGTGTTTCTACCTGGAAGAACATCATGTTTCATATATACAGGGAGATGTCACTACTGAAAGCTATTCTATAAATGCTCAATGAGACCCGCCCCAGCATTAATCCTTGGTGGACTCCACTGTATCAACCTTATCCAGAGAAGTGCCCCTTTGTCCTCCTTGCCTTTACATGGGGGTTGGAAAATTGAGCCAGCAGGCTAACTCCCTCTCTGAATGCTGGTCCGTGTCCCATTGTTATGTATCCTAAATCTTACATTTAATGTGCATGATAGGACTATGCTTTCATTTTCATTTTGGTAGAAGCGAGGAAACAGAGTGCTCAGCACTGTACTTCTTAGCCTGAGGAGGAAAATGGCACTGCTTTAGATTTGTAAAAGTTCTTCCCAGCTCCACAAATCTGCAAAGATCAGGTCGAGACTGTATCTGTTAATTGTAAATGCTATTTCTGACAGATGTTCAATATGTAATAATGATCTGCTGCTTTGACTAATCCAGCCAAATCAACAGCTTTAGACACAATCCAAAGGCCAGTTCAGGGCATGCAGCCAATATCCATTCCAGGGGATTTGAATAATATAAATCTTCAAACACAAAAAGACAAATGTGCATCATCAAACTATGTCCAATAACCAAGCAGAGCATAACTCCAAAAACAAAGTGGAAAAAGCCAAATGGAAAACAAAAACAAAGCAAAAATATGGCCAGTATTCCAGCCCGTGGGTTAAATATTTACCAGTTTGTGGACCATCTGAGCTATTTCCTTTAATCAACCATGCACATGGCACTTTTATTCTCCAGGGACATTATTGCCATGACAACTTTATCAGACTAAACAGTGAAACACAACACTGAGGGCGATCTCAATTTGGGCATGGTTTGGAATATTATTTATGTTATTCTTTTATCAGCATCCTTGGTGTGCCCAACAGAGATGAAGAAATGCAAAAAGAAATGACTATTAAAATCACAATAAAAAATGTAAAAACTTTACAAAGAGAAAAGGAATAAGCCATTAGGCTGAAAAATGGGCAATCAAAGGAACGATTGCGCTAGGCAGATGGAAAAGCAGCAGGTGCCATGGTGTGATGGGACCTTGCTTCCCATCATGCATGCTCTACAATGATGCAGGCTGACAGGGAAGGGAATTAATGTGTCGGAGCAGGTACTTTCTGTCCATTAGCTGATTCCCAATACATCCTCACAGACTGCTACCCGCGGCTCTTTGATAAAATGACTAACAATACATGGTTCTAAAAGTTGTATGGGGAAAGGACAGCTGTGTGTGACCCTCCTGTCACTGCCTCAGATTAACAGAGTGTAAGTGACCAAGTAAACATTTCTCCACCCCAAATGGGGACTTGAGATTTCAGGCCATGAATAAATTATCTGAATACAGATGTTGTGAATGCATTAAGGTGATTCATGGCTATGAGTTCTGCCATGGGAGTGGGGTTGGTGAGGGGGAGAGAGGTGAGGGTGGGAACACTGATGAATATAATTCTCAAGATCAAATTAGCTCCCAGACAAATGGGAGCCATGTGTTGGTTGTAGGCATACACTCATCTCTCTGCTCTCATGGAGCACACCCCAAATTATGTAGACACAACCAGAATTGACGGGTCAGTTTAGACAAATGATACACATTATGTATTGTAAATGGTATGGCTCTGGGGCTTTGTCTTGTATCTGGTTGATGTCTTTCATTTGGAAAAATAAAATAAAATAAAATGAGATTGCTTATGCTCCAACCCAGTTTAGAGTTCACAAAGTGAGCCTGTGAAACCTCAAAACCAGAATGTAATATAATCAGAGTTTAAACAGACCAGATCAGAAGAAAGGCAGCATGATGTAAGTGAAACAAGCATACAATGAGGAGTCAGGAGACTACCACTGATGAACTGTTGCAACGTTGGCAAATCACCTAACTTCTCTGAATATCAGTTTTGTTATCTGCAAAATAGGAGAACTAGACTAGATGATCTCAGAGGTACCTTCTGTTTTTAAGCATTTATAATTGACTGTTTGCAAATTGTTGTTTCAGGACCAGTTGGGTTGTGACATGATTGATTTGCTTTGGCTATTGAGGGGGTAAACATAAGTAGGCTAAGAAACAGTTGGTTCAGCCACCCCAGTCATCTTAATAAATGAATTGGGTAGTAGGACCTCTCCACACTCATATATTCTAAACATAATCAGATTGGAAATGCTATTTGCTACCTATCGTTACCCAAAATTCTGAAACTAAGATCACAGTAAGAAGCTAAACCTTTACATAAAATCTGAACAGGACCTAATGGGTTAGCCAAACCCTCTGTCACTTCTCTTTCCCTATAGGTCTTCTTAAAACTCTTACTAGTTACTCCCAGATTCCCAAAGGTTCCTTTTTAAGAAAAAAAAAAAATTGTGCCAAGTTTAGTCACTATAGTTACATGGTCATTAAAATAATACAATTTTCCATTTCTTTTTGTGTTATTCTTTCCATTTACATAACTGCAGCCATTATTTAGGTTGTTTTCCAGGTCCTGCTTACTTCACTTTGTATCACTTCATATATCATCTTATACTTCTCTCTATCCTTCATATTCATATTTCTTATGGTGCAATAATATTACTGAATGCTGTATATAGCTAGGTCCCAATAAATGCAAATAATGAATCCCCATTAAGTGGTCACAGTAACATTATTTGAATTAGCACTCTATATGTCCTCTGGGCTAGAACGAATTACCATATTTTACATAATTTTAACTTATAATAAGGTGAATAAGAATACTTCTGGCCACTTTGTGGAATTCACTATTTGCAGTTTCAGGGCCCAGGCTATAATTACAATGACCACAATTGTGCACAATTGCACAATTACAATTGTGCAACTATACTGACCAAACTTGTCCATGAAAAAGAGAGGAGAAACAATTGGGTGGGGGAAATAGAGGTGGGGAGAAAAGAGAGGTAGATCTTCATTTCAAAATAAAATAAAAATTAATTTAAAGAAAAGGAAGAATTGAGAAAATGCAACTCCCTTCTTAGAAGAGTCGAAGGACTATGGGCACATATGCTGTAAGACCTTGTTAATGTGTTAATTAGTTTTGCTAAATTCTCTTCATTTAAAAAAATTCTTCATTACAAATGTTGGTTCTCTGGCTAAGCAAGTACAGGGAATGTATTTGGAAACGAAGGTGGTGTAAAAATAAAAAATGCCAATAAAAATAATTTTTGCGTCCATGTCCAAAGACTTATAAACAGGCAGGTAATAACTCCTCAACTTTAAATCAATTGCAGAAAAGAACTGGATAGAGGAAGGACTCTGGAAGCACTGTTGGTTCCAGCCTAAATAGAATTGTTGAATGTGTTTTCAGGGCACCCCCTAGACTTGACACTTCAGGCGATTTCAAAATGACTTAGGGTGCCATGTTTCTCTTCAGGTGGCTTGGATGGGGATTGTGTTCAGGAGTATAGGACTTGTAAGATGAATCAGACACTTATCATGTGTTGTTTCATTGCAGAATGACTATCACATTATAGCTCCATAATAAACATCTAACAACAGGCCTACGTATAAAATTGGTTATTTTGATCATAGTTGCACTCATATTTTCAAGCTAAATTTTAAAATTAAAAAAAATAGTCCTTTTGATCATAAAGATTATCTATAAATATATCAACTTCACCACTGGCTTCAGTCACAAAACTGAGGGGTTGAAGGTTCCTTGGGAATATCCCCTCTCACTTTTACTACAGGATCAGCGCCACACAAGCAGATGCAAATATTTGGATCCCTCGCAATCTGGACCCTGTTTTACTGGAGTCTCCACGAAGTACTTTGTGCTCCAAATGCAGGTGGTTTCTCTGAAACCTCCAGTCTGGTAACTTAGCTTTCTTTCTGTTTCTGCTCTTGTCAATTGCAAAAAAGAAAACGGTTCTGAGGTTGAAATTGATGAACTTGTGCATCTGTCTGAGAGTCTGCTAAAATTGACAGTCTGACTGATGAAAGCATCCAATTTGTCAATTTCACCAAAGAATTTTTTTTTAAATATGAAATTAACACAGGTCTGTCTTCTACAAGCAGGATCAGTGTATATACATGCATATATATGTATGTAGATATATAATACACACACATATATTAATTACAAAAATGTTTTTATTTTTAAAATATTTTATTTTTAAAATTCTTAAAATAATCTTTGGCTATCTTTGTTTCAACAATCCAGCTAGCAGCTGCTATGGGGGTGAAAGACCAACACAACCCCAACAAGAACGCTACCAGTACGCTGCAAAAGCACAGGTTCTTTTGATCTGCTTAACTAAGGAAAGCAAGGTGAAGGGGTTGACAAGCTTACTTTAATTCAGCATACAAATATCATTCACTTAGTTTAGGGGAAAAGACCAGCACACTGAACTTCAGAGCAAAATACAAACATCGACAGACAGACCAAATACATATTCATAGTTACCAACATCTAGGCTCAGCCCGGGAGCTCATGAAATGGCTGGCCCAGAGTCATGTGCACCACCACTGCTATGGGTAAGAGCTCCAAAGAAGAGAAAGCCAACTCCTGGTTTTATATCTTTTTTCAGTGTCAGGAGTGAGTCACACATGTGACTCACCCATGTGACCTAAAATCATCACAAAGAGGCGACTTAAACCCATGTGGTCTAAGAGCCTCTGATGTCCCAAACCTATCACTCAAACTCGTGTGTAAAACTAGGCTCTCCCCTGAGTTAGCCCCACCTTGGGCCCCACCTTAGTTACCAATCCACACCCACATAGGTTTTACACCTAATAGGGGTCTGGGCCTGGGGCTTAACACCTAGTAAGGCTCAATGAAATGCACTGAATTACTCAAAGGAAACAAAGGCCAACTAAGTGCTAAGAGCCCATTTTGCTTACCAACACAATCTTATAGACACAGACATAGACTGAAATGATTAGCTCCTCAATTCCTAAGAAAGAGAATGAGAGGCAAAAAGAAAGAGAGAGAGAGAGAGAGAGAGAGAGAGAGAGAGAGAGAGAGAGAGGAAGAAGATGGTCCAAGTTGTATTGGGTTCAACCGATCAGTTGTTTAGCTAAACTGACTTGTCAATTCAGTCCAAATGTTTGATTTCATTGTGAATATAGAAGCAGCTGAAATCTTGCTACCTGTTACAATGGGTCTATACATATAAACTACACAATTGTTTTTACTACTCAAAAAAAAAGTCAAGTTGATGAAAAAACGTTCACTCAGGGGCCACAGGAAAACAAGTATTTTATTGCACTATTGGTAGAGCTGTGAATTGGTACAGTCTTTCTAGATATCAATTTGGAATTCTGCCCCCGAAGTCACTAAACTGTGCATACCCTGTGATCCAGTTATATCCCTACTAGGACCATAGAAATCAAAATAAATAAGAAAAGGACCCACATGTACAAAAATATTTATTGATGCTTTTTATAGTGGCAAAGAAATGGAAAATATGTGCGCCCTTCAGTTGGGAGATGTCTGAGTAATTATTGTACAACATGTAATGGAATAAGTTATTCTATTCTATTGTGCCATAAGAAATTTAAAAAGCCCCAATGCTACCATGTTCCATGTTATTTTCAACCTGAAGCCCAAGCATATTTCTTCACACAATGCTGATAGCATGTGATATTGTTGTTGTTCAGTCATTCCAGTCATGTCCAACTCCTCTTGACCCCATTTGGGGTTTTCTTGGCATAAATACTGGAGTGGTTTGCCATTTACTTCTCCAACTCATTTTACAGATAAGGAAACTGAGGCAAACAAGGTTAACTGACTTGCCCAGGGTCACACAGCTAGGAAATGTCTGAGGCCAGATTTGAACTCAGGAAGATGAGTCTTCTTGACTGCAGGCCTGACATTCTGTCCACTGAACCACATACTTGTCCAGCATATGATGAAAGTATCTAAATCAATGACGGAATGACCTTCCCAAAGTGGAATGCTGGGACTCTAATTTGTTTTTCTTAAGTCCAAGTCCTGTGAAGTTAGGAGTAGGATTGTTGGATGGAGGTGCAGTGAACTGTGGGCAGTCATTGACAAAACACCACCAATATGAGTCTTTCCCTAATCCCCTCAGCCAGAAGTGAGTTCTTCTTTCTTCAAACTCTCGTACCATAATTGTGTGCACAAATAACTTTAATGCAAAATAAAATAGTATAGCCGTCACTGGATTATAAACTCTTTGAGGGCAAGGACCATGGCTTTTTCACATTGGTATATTTCCTCTTTACCTACCAATGTACAGTGCCTTGCACATAGTAGATACTCAAATATAATTTCTTTAAAATTTATGAATAAATAGGGTTTTTTATGTTTGGCAACCAAGTGTTAGCACTCTAAGCATATGTGCCAACGATTGCACACAGCCTAATTTTTAGTGAGAGGCAAACTTTTTCCTACTGTCTTACTACCCAGGCATTTCTGTCAACAGCTTCTCACTGCCTATTCCCATCTTACTACTAACTTCATAGAAGTTGGGACTGAAGAAAATGAAGAGTCAGAACCTTAGTATTTCATTTTGGGAAGGTCACCCAACCACTGATGTAGACACTTACATTGCATACTGAATATCAGCATTGTGAAAGGAAACATGTTCAGGTTCTGGAGATGATATCTACATAGAATGTAATACTTCCCACCCTAGTACCTTTCTATACTCCAAATAAGTGTAGCATTTCATCATGCATAGTGCGATTTGTGTATTTTTAAAGGTATGATTCAAGAAACTCAGAGCCAAGACATTTATTTGTGACAGTTTTGCTCTTCTAAGGTAATTCAGTTTAAAAGTAGCATTTGATAATCCATTATGCACCCTGTACATCCTTAGTCAAATTAATTATGCATGCTGCTGATTTGCTCTTTAATATGAATGGCACATGATAGAATTGTTCTGCCTCTACAATTACTGTGACAAGGTGGAATTTGGGGACTAGTGGTTTTCACCGTTTTAGTCCCATTTCTCTGTATCCTAATTTGCAATAAATGTGCTGCTTGAATGTGCACAACAATTAACTCTCTTTTTTCAGGGGAAGAACTTTGCTTTCAGCCTGCACTGTTATGACCTTTGCCTAGAACACACATTGCTTCTGCATCTGCAGGTTGCAAGAAAGGGAAAACTAAGTCCCTTTCGAATTCATTCCTTCACTGACTTCCATGACAATACTGGTTGTTCTGGGACAGTACAGCTTAGTTGTCTTGCTTCTCTGGTTGCTCCATCATTGATTTCTTTACTGGATTCTCAGTCATTTTCAATTATGTAATTTGGGCATTTTACAGTTAGTTTTCCTCTTTCTTTTTAATTAAATTCATTAATGGTTTCTATTTTTATCATGTGTCTTAAACTGGGTTTTCTGTTTTTAATGTCTTTTGTTTCAGTGGGGGTTTTGTTTTTAATTTTGGCAATTTCTTCTTTAATCTTTAAGATTTGTATTTTGGTATTTAGTTGAGCTTTTTAAAAATTTATTGGTTTTCTAGTATTTTAGTTGCATTCACAATCCATTGATCTGTTTTTTTCTCTTTATTGTTAATAAAAATGTTTAGACATGTACATTTTACTCTAAGAACTGTTTTATCTGTATTATAAATATTTTGTAATGTTATTGCATTATTGTCACTACCTTTAATGAAATTTTCTATCGTTTCTGTGATTTGTTCTTTGACCCCAAAATTCTTTAGGATTGATTTATTTAGTCTCCAGGTAATTTCATACATTTTTCATTGGTCCTTTATTTAAAGTATTTCTATTGCAACATGGTCAGTAAAGGACGAGTAAAATATTTGTGCTTTTCTTCATTTGCTTTTGAGAATTTTATATCTTAAGACATAATCAATGATTATAAAAATGTCATACATACATGAAAATATGTATACTCCTTTCTATTTCCATTCAATAATTACTAGAGGTCTATCATATCTAATTTTTCTAAAATTCTATTCATGTCATTAACTTCTTTCCTGTTTACATTTTGGTTAGATTCCTTAGGATATAAACCTAAACCTCAATTGCTTTGTTTGAGTATAGCCATTTTTGTAGCTTTTATTTTATAACTCCATATTGCATTTTTAAATCAGGGCTGTCCAGCCATAGGTTTTTATTGAAACAATAGACAACATATTTTGATTTGCCATTTTAGTGAGAGCTCTGCATTAGCTGGGCTTTGTTTACTAAAGCATTTATGTAAATTTCTATGCTTATAGGCCACAGCATAAATTGCACTGCTGGCTGCATTTGGCCTCGGGCAGCATTTTGGACAGCTCTGTTTTAAATTATTCAATTGATTGATATCTCTACCAGGTAAGAAATAATGTATACAATTTGCCACCTGGAGAAGAGAATGTTCACCTCACCACTTGACTTCTCACAATGAAAGTACACTTCACCCTATGACTCCTTCCTCTGATTGGCTAGTTACTTCCAGAGTCTCCATTTTAAGGAAAACACACAGGTCAGCCATATCGTCATTACTCTCCAGGTTCTACCCCCGACTTTCTGAATTTTTTCTATGTCCCTGTGTCGGTACCTTCTCCACCCCACCCCTAACTCCCACCATTAGAAGGGACTGCCTTTTTTTCAGCTTATATTTGTATTGCCAACACTTAGCACTGTGCCTAGCACATAGTAAGTACTTAATAAACCTGTATTGACTTGTTAACTTGATTTTCTTTCATATACACATACACACACACATAGATATAGATATAGATATAGATATAGATATAGATATACACATATATGTATATGTATCTGGAAAGAGAGAAAGAGAGATAGATAAAGAGAGAGAGAGAGAGAGAGAGAGAGAGAGAGAGAGAGAGATCCCTATATAGATATCTATGTAGGGAGATAGATTGATAGAGATATTTGAGAGATATATGCATTGTGTATACATATATATAATATGTATATGTGTATATTCATATATATGTATGTGTATATGTATTTATATAAGTTTCCCTTAGATTTTGGCTATCCATATTTGGATCTATACGTGTATGTATGTGTGTATCCATCTATATCCATATATAGGCATATCCAAAATCTAAGGGAAATTGGTACAAATTTTTAAGAAATGGACAAAATGGCAAAAATTGATAGAGAGATGATCTTGGATCTTGAAGCCAGGAAGTTTGGATTCAGGTTCTGACTTTGGTCATCTGTGTGACCTTCGATAAGGCATTTAACCTTATTGTTGTAGACAACTCTCCAGAACTATAAATTATAGAGAAGGTACCTATTTGAATTGGTACAGAAAGTTCACTAATACAATTAAACCAACTAATTGATAAACGATTATTAAATGCCCTACTATGTGCCAGGCACTATACTAAGTGCTGGAGATGTAAAAAGAAGCAAAAGACAATTTCTGCTTTTAAGGAGTGTGTAGCCCCCTATTCCTTTTCCTAAATAAGATTTATCTTCTAATAGATAAGTGGTCCATGGATATAAACAGGCTGATCCCAAAAGAACTATTGACAACCATTTGGGAAAAAGCATTCAAAATCACTGATAAACTTCTTAAGGCTAGAGACTATTTTACCCTCTGTCACACAAAGAAGTTAGTAGCACAGTGCTTCATACATAGTAAATGTTCAGTAAACATTCATTGATGTCAGTTAAAACAGTGTAGAGAATTGAAGCTGTTACCCTTTGCACAGTGAGAACTAGATGAAAGGAAACCCAGATAGAAATGGTTCAATAATGTCAAGGAGAAAAGGAGGGCTCAGCCATGGGAAAAAGAGTATCAAACTTGGAATCAGAAGAGAAACAAATTTGGGTAACAGTTCCGTGAACTTAGACAAGTCAAAGAATTAATCTTGGAGAGAAGAGACCTCAGAGTCTGAGAGCTTAGAGCTGAGCAACAATTCCTTCTACATTTAACCAAAATAAGTATCGGTTTCACTATCTGTAAAATGAGGTGTCAAGATGTTTGGAGACACCTTGTTTCCCAGAGCTAAGGCCCAGCAAGCGGGCTGTGCCCTGAGCTTGGCATATCACCAATCCTTTGTGCTCTGGATGATCTTACCCTCTGGCAAAGTGCATTGTCTTGACCAGCAGCAGGTGTTCACTGAGGGATTTTTGATTTTCATATGAATCAATAACTGTTTACATTTGTTGGAGCTCCTCCATTTCCCAGGGACCCGAGAGCCAAAGGTAGGTGACATACTGCAGCCCAAAGCCATCCATCACATCTCTTGACATGCTCACAATCCTTATTTCTTGCAATTGCCAAGAGAACCAAACCAGGTACTACACTCCTGTTCCTACCATGCTAACTAACTCTGATTCTGTACCCTGCTGAATAATTACAAGGCTCAAAGACCTTTAGACAACTTAGAGAATGTTCCCATGGAACCCGAGAACCCTTATATTGTCCCTAGAAAAGCCAACCATGGGAACTGCTACTCAGTGCCTAAAAATGATTGTGTTGTGGTCTAGCTCCCTTGTGGTTTTTTTATGTATATAAGCCCTGCCTTTGCCCCAGCATGTTAAGCCCTCCTTCTGGTGGGGGAGCGGAGGAGGAGGCTTTGCTTGCAAACATTTTCCTCACTTTGAAGTTAACTAAACTTCTGTTTGATTCCTGACTCTCCTCTCTGTAGACTGCTTTGTTTAGCTCTGGCCACCCACAGGTTAGAGGCTGGTTCTGGTCCAATAGTAGGCAGTATGACCTAATAAATAAAGCCTTGAAATTAAGAAGATCTAAGCTAAAGGTCCCCTCTGTCACATACTTTCTGTGTGACCCTGAGCAAGTTATTTAAAATTTGAGAATTCCAGGAAAATTTCTAAGATTATAAACTTTAGAATGGTTACA
Source organism: Phalanger gymnotis (assembly GCA_028646595.1). NCBI lineage: Eukaryota > Metazoa > Chordata > Mammalia > Diprotodontia > Phalangeridae > Phalanger > Phalanger gymnotis. Next base: position 136,513,364 of record CM053624.1, read on the forward strand.
GATCCATATTGGTAGGTGTAGTTTTCTAATTCATTTGGAGCTCCCTAATCAATGAAATCACAAGTCCAAACAAAAAAAATTCTTCATCACAGAGTTGTTATAAGAAAAGTGATATATGAACAGTACAATACTCATTAAATGAGTTAGAAAGAAAGTAAACATTTTTCATTACTACGTGCCAGGCACTGTGCTAAGCTATGGGAATATGTGTTGGTAAGTAAAATGGGCTCCTTAGCACTTAGTTTAACAAATGCTCTTGAAGAGTTTGGCTTTTGTTTGCTTTGAGTAATTCAGCTATTTCATTGAATCTTACTAAGCCCCAGGCCCAAACCCCTATTAGGTGTAAATCCTATGTGGGGGTGGATTGGCAACTAAGGTGGGGCCCAAGGTGGGGCTAACTCCAGGGAGGGCCTAGTTTACATGTCTGGGAGAGCAGAGGCTCTTCGACCACGTAGGTTTAAGTCTGCCTCTTTGTGATGATTTTAGGTCACATGGGTGAGTCGCATGTGTGACTCAACCCTGACACTGACAAAGATATAAAAGCCAGGGGTTGGCCTCTTCTTCCTTGGAGCTCATTCCCGAAGCTGTGGTGGCGGGCGTGTGACTCTGGACCAGCCCTTGTTCTGAGCTCCCAGACTGAACCTAGATGTTGGTAACTATGAATCTGTATTGGGTCTGTCTATTGATGTTTGTAATTTGTTTGTAATTTGCTCTGAAGTTCAGAGTGCTGGCTTTTTTCCCTGAACTAAGTGAATGATATTTGTGTGCTGAATTAAAGTAAGCTTGCCAACCCCTTAACCTTGCTTTCCTTATTAAGGCAGATCAAAAGAACCTGTGCTTTGGTGGGTGCTGGCAGCTTTCTGGGTGCTGGTCGTTGGTGGATCTTGCACCCCCATAGAAGCTGCTAGCTGGATTGTGGAAACAGAATACAAGTACAAGCAAAAAGAAAGACAGTCCCCTCTCTCAAGGAGTTTGTATTCTAATAATGGAAGACAACACAAAAGGGTAGGAGAATGAAGGTACCTACCATGGCTGCATGGTTTTAAAATCTGGAAGCCAAGAACAGGCCAGAAAGCGAATGAAGGCCAACTTGAACCCCTCTAAAAAACGGAGGCCAAGGAGGAATTCACCAACAGAAGAAGGAGCCAGGCCTTACAGAGGGCCTGTCACATTCAACAAGTATTCAGGCTTGGGGCAGCTAGGTGGTGCAGTGAGTAGAGCACCGGCCCTAGAGTCAGGAGGACCTAAGTTCAAATCTAGCCCTAGACACTTAACATACTTACTAGCTGTGTGACCTTGGGCAAGTCATTTAACCCCAATTGCCCTGCCTTCCCCCCTGCAAAAAAAAAAAAAAGTGAAAAAGAAAACAAGTGTTCAGGCAGACTTCACTTGAAGACTTGCATTGAGAAGGAATCAGCTACCTCCTGAGGGAGCCCCTGCCTCTTTGGGAGAGTTATAATTGTTAGGAAATCTTTCCTTCTGTCAAGTCTAAACTTGATGCTTTTCAACTTTGTTCTGCACTTACAGTCAAAACAAAATAGGTCAAATTCCTCCTTCTATTTGAAAGCCTTTAAATTCTTGAAGTAAGTTATCATGTTCCCCCAAATCTCCTCTTCTCCAGGTTAAGCACTCCCAGTTCTTTCAACTAATCCTCATATAAAAAGAAGCTTCTGTACCTGGGAGTTCCCAATATCAATGAAATCACAGGTTGAACTCTTAACATTATCCTATAAAAAGATAACATTTTAAAACTTCAATCCAAACGTTCAAATTATATATATCCAGTCTGGGGGAAAAAATGCTTAATTTAATGAAACCAGTCATAGCCATAAATTGAACACCAATTTATTTATTCAACAAATGTTTATTGAAGGCCTGTGATTTATGGGTGACCACTAAGGATATGAGTGCCTTTGATTATCATCTTCAAGAATGCCCCTCAGGGATCACCACATAGAATCTTGGAGATGCCTGGAAGGACACAGCGTTCTCACAGTGAAATCAATATGCACATTTAATGGTGCTGAGTAGAGGCTGGGGAAAGGATAAATGACCCATTGTTCTACTTCAATGTATGTGTTTAGTGAAGGAAAAGTCTAGGGGGAGGAAGAAACTAGGTGGATAATTGTCTTATTTTTGTTTCAACATCCCAGGAAAAGCATCTTTTTATCCTTAACACCTTAGTCCTCACAAAGAGTCTTTTCAGACTCAGTCTTGTATAGTGTAAGAGAGCAGTTACACTGAATGGTACATTCCTTTTACTTCAAGGGAAGGTGATAAGAACAAGTGGAATTAAAAGAGAAAACTCAAATGGAGCTGTGAAGATGTGGAAAACCTAATTTGGTTGGGGAACTGGGGGACATGTATGCTCTGCTGTTTTTGTGTAAATGGAATTAGGTTTACAATTCAGAGTGACTTTTTGAAATTATTTGGCTGAGAGGGAAGTCATCTGGTTGATTGGTTTAGAAGTCCCAGCAGTAACCTGAAGAACTTTGAGGCACAAGTGATGTTTTTGTCACTGCTGCTCATGGAAGGCAATGACTTCAAAGGAGAGAGGCAAATTTGGTAATTGAACATATGGCTAAGAAAACAGTGGCAGACCATTTAGACAACAACTAGAAATGACAAACTCTAGGCAAGAGATGAAGTGCACCTAAAAGGGCTGGTAGGAGATATATTTGCCTGGGCTCTTATACAAGATCAAAAGACCTTTAAGCTGAAAAGGAATGAAAATTGCCTACATATATCTACCAAGCAAGATGCCATAGTGGCTAAATGCAATGCAGGAAGAATATCAGTAGGGACATTCACAAGAGACAAGATCCAAGAAAGGGCCAAGTGATAAAAATCCATGGCCTCAGTTGTTGATACACAAAAGTTCAAAATGTAGTTACTAAAGGAACTGGGGATCTTAATACAAAGAGAAACATTTTAGCTTGTAGATATCACTGAGACTTGATGGGAGGAGATCAGAACATGGCTCTGAAAGGGACTCTCCTATTCAAAAAGGAGAAATATGGAACAAGCATTTATTAAGCGTCCACTATGTGCCAGGTACCATATTAAGTGCTTTATAAATTTTATCTCATTTTATCCTCGCCCTTGGAAGTAGGGGTTATTGTCACCATTTTACAGTTGAGCAACTTTAGGACAGAGGTTAAGTATTGCCCAGGATCATACAACTAATATCTGAGGGTGGATTTGAACTCAGGTCTTCCTGACTCCAGGTCCACTGCTCCATCTACTGCATCTTCTAGGTTAAATAAACCTAATGAATAAAAAAGTGGGAGATAGGGTAGTACTGTCTATTGAGAAGTTATTTCTTATGAGGAAACCAGAATCCCAGTCTGGGAGATTTAGGGGGTAAATATAAACAGAGTCAGAAATCACGCATATTGCTATCAGACTATAATACAAATCTCCTTGACAGAAAGACAAAACAGGTGAGAAATTCAGGAAACAAATCACACACATAGCAAAGAAGCATGCAAGTTTGTATTTTGTGAGAACAGATTTCAAATTAAATTAAATTTAAGAAACATTTATTAAGTACCTACTGCATAGGCAAAACTAATCTCAGTGATCAAGTGCTAAGTTAAACAGGAAAGGAAGGGGAATCAAGAGAACAAAATGGAAAAAAAAATTATCAATCGTAACCTTAACATGAATGGAGTAAACTTTCCAGTAGAATAAAAGACAATAACAGATTAGATAAGAAAACAAAACTCACTAAGGTACTGTCCTGAATGATAAAGATATACAGACAAAATGAAAAGCGGTCCCTGTTTCAAGGAGTTTCCTTTCCACTGGGAGATGTTAAGGACTAAAATTTTACATGAGAAGTCAGAAGGGCTGGGAACCTCTCGCATTCTGAAAATACTAAGGAAAACAATTCTAAAGAGGAAGACAGGGGAAGTTGTTTAAAGAGAACAATGTATGTCTAATAGAATTTATCTTCCATATGAGATTTTTAATATACATATTCAGAGCATGAACACTAAAGCAAGTAATGGAGGGTGAATTTTAAAAATGTACCATATTCCTGAAAGAATGTCAAGAACAATAAAGCTCAGAATGATCTGAGATTTGCAAGCAAAGACAGGCAACAATAGCAGCAAAAAAGGGTTTTGTTTGTTCGAAGGATTTTTTTAGCCATATTAGGAGCAAAGAAGGATCAAAGCAGGAATAGAACTGATACTAGAGGTGAATAGGATGATGATAATGGATGACAGAAAAAAGGCAAAACTACTCAACCATTCATTTTCTTATGTTTTATGTGTCAATAAGAATAATCTTTGAACTGGAGAGGACAAGACATAAATGGCTAATGGGGAGTTGAAACTCCAAGATAGATTGAAATCCAACATAATATCTTTAACATTTCCTGTATGCAACAAATTATTAGTTTTCTTATCTTGTACATTTTCCTATTATCTTTCATTCTATTGGGGAGTTGAATCCATTCACATTTAATGTACTAATTGTTAAGTATATGTTTTCCTCCTTCCTTTTAGTGATTCCTCTCCCTTCTCTTTTAAGTTAATATGATCACTGAAATTATTTTTGTTTGAAATATTCTCCTCCTAGTTCTATTCCATAGGCTTTCCTCCAACTCTGTCCCCAGCCCCAAAATATACATTGTTTCTCTGCCCTATTGCAAGTTTTGTAAGTTTAGTTTCATTAATATTCTATTTACTTGTTTATTATCTCCTTGTACTCTTCCCTCTCCAATCTCAGTTAAGAGATCAGAAATTTTCTTGTCTAACTAAAGAGAAAACTGCCAATGCCTTCTCTCACCTGGCAACTCTACCTCTGATACAATGCTCTTTTCACTTTAGAATTCTACTAATAGAAATTCTACCTCTGAGTCAGAGAGAGGCCTTGGCAGAGAAAGGTTTCCGAGCCCTTCTGTCTCCCCAACCTCTGCAGGGTAGAGTCAAATGGGGGACCCTGAGTAGAGCAGGATGTTGAAGGGATAGCACTCTGAATAGTTTTTCCCTTTTCTTTCCAAAGTCATCCTTAAAGCAAGCTGGTTAGTGACCAGAACACTAGAACAAGAAAAGAATAGTTGGAAGGCCAAAGAGACCCTTCAGGGTACCAGATAAGGAAGCAAGAAATGTGGGTTCAGTTTCCCATTGTGCCACTGATGCTCATCTAATACTCATCTAATCCTCATGTCAATTAAGAATTAATCTTTTTTTTAAAAAAAATGAGAAAACAGATTAGACTGGAAAGGGAGGAAGAGCAGATTATAAAGAACTTTAGGTGCCAAACAACTTTATACTTAATTCTGCAAGTAATACAGAGCCACTGAAGTTTATTGGGAGAAGGGAAGGAATGGGGAAGGGAGAGGGAAGGCAGTGATGTGGCCAGACCTATGTTCTAGGAAAATCACTTTGACAACTGAGTAAAGATTAGATTGAAGTGAAGAGAAATTTGAGGCAGAGAGACTAATTAGAAGGCTATTAAAATAGTCCAGGTGAAAGACGATGAATACCTCAATTAGAATAATGATCGTATGAGTAGAGACAAGGGAATGTATCTTACACATGCCATGAGAGTAGAAATTATAAAATCTGGCATTGGATTGGATGTATGAAGTGAGAGAAAGGGAGGAATCATGGATAACAGTAGATCGTGAGTCTGGGTGATTGGGAGGTTAGTAGGGCCCTTGATAGTAATAAAGAAGTTCAAAAGAAGGAAGGCTTAGGGGAAAAGATAATGAGTTCTGGTTTAGATATCGATAATATACAGTTAGTCAGAATTTCTGTCTCCTATGCCTGAAACTTAAGTCCATCAAGATAACAGGCATAGGAATTACATTAGAAAAGTCATGGAGGCAGGAGAATACAGGGTATGTTCAGGGAGCATATTCAAAACGATGTTCTGCATCTTATCCTCATACTGAACTGAAACTCCATGAGCCAGGGCCCATGTTCTACCAAAGTTCTAAATATGCTCTAAGACTTGTGCTTACAGCAAGGGGTTAATAAATATTTATATTTATATGTAAATATATAGAGTTATCTAAATGGAGCAGTGGATCAAGCTGTCAGCCAAGTCAGGGCCACACAAGATAAAATTTGGCCTTGGACATTTACTATTTGTGTGACCCTGGGAGAGTCACTTAATCCCTGCCTGACTCGGTTTCCTCAATTGTATCATAAGTATAATAACACTTGTTCATTCTATTGGAGAGTTTAATCCATTCACATTTAATGTACAAATTGTTAAGTATATGTTTTCTTCTGTTTTGTTGTCTTGTATTGATTCCTCTCCCTTCTCTTTTAAATTAGCATTATAACTGCGATTACTTTTGCTTGAAATACTCTCCTCCTAGTTTTATTCTACGGACTTTCCTCCAGCTCTGTCTCCAGGCTTGTTGTGAGGCACAAAAGAGATAACATTTGTGAAGTTCTCTGCACAATGCCTGGCCTGGTAGGTGCTTTTAATAAATGCTTGTTTCCTTCCTTCTTTTAACTCATAGGTCACCAAAGTGGGTGATACTGCCCCCTAGGGGTGCTGGAACAATGGAGAGCAGTGACAGTAGCCTTGGGTGCAAGTAGTGGGCATTAAATAAAAATAAGGGGGTGTTGCAAACATAGGGAAATAAGAGAATATAAGAAAATTTTGAAAAACCATTCATACATTTCATCTATTGTGTAACAGAGTTAAAGCCGTAGTGATTACATTATTTTCCCGAAAAACACACAAAATGCAAGTTATAACCCATCACTGATGAAGTCCACCAATAGGTCTTAACAAGAAGGCAAGAGCGTGATACATTGTCAGGAAATCCAGTATGCATCAGCAGGAATATGAGCATGTAATGACTTGTTTACAATAAGATACTATACAGTTATGTGACACAATATTGTGTCATCAGAATTTCAATGCAGGGAAAAAATACAAATTTACAATAAATTATTAAATTTAAGATGTGCCATTTAAAAATATTTTTTTAAATGACACAAATGTTTTTCAAAAAAACTATTAAAGAAAGTAGATTTCCGGGGGAAGGGGAGTGGTGGTTCTGAGTAATCTTTCTTTTTTGAAAAGGGGGCGCTAGGCCAAATAAGTTTGGGAATCTCTGCTTTAGCTGAAGAAAGGAATAACACTTGGATTTTCAGTTTTCAATTACCCTCCATAACTTCGGTCTTATAGAAAGAATTGGTTCAATAAATGATACATTCAAAGCCAGTTAAACAATCAAAGAATTTCAGAGTTGGAAAGGACCTTAAAGATGACGGTGTCCATTCCTTCCCTGTTTCTGACTGAGAAAACTGAGACTCGGAGAGGTTATGGCGACTTGCCCATAGTTACAAAGCTAGGGCTCAAGTCTCCTGATTTCCATTCTAGAGCAACTACAAATCCTTTTTTCTTCTCCAAATGACTAGTTTGATTAAATTCAACCACTATGAATGCAAAGGCACACCTTGACTGGCTGCTTGAAGCTTTTAAATAGCCAGAATAGACCTTTACAAAAAAAAAAACTATCAGAAATGCAATAGGATTTGATTTCTGACTAGTCTTATCCCAGGCTATTCCTTTTCATCAAGGTAAACTCATGAGCTTGCATTAAGGTGTCTGAAAATGAGAATGGAGCTGTTGACAGACACTTCTGTTCCATAGGCTGAGCACATTGCTATAATGAGCAAACATCTTGTTGTTAACTATCTTGTTGTTATGACAAGGAAACCAAAATTACATTTCCTCATTTGTTCAAAATGAAAAATACCTTCATTTAAATATTCTGGTTATTGTTCCCTACCAAGTTCATGGATCAGAGTGGGTCCACAAATATGCCTTTGGTTACTATGATAACGAGACTTCAACCGCACACCAAATAATTGTGTTTATTAAAATTTACGATTCTGCATTAGAGAGCTTAGTCCCACTCAGGAAGCCTGGATGCCATAACTTAAAGGCAAAAACCTTGCCTTCCGTATACATTTTGCTTTTAGAAACTGCTATTTAAAAGCTGATTGCTGCATAAATTTCCACTTCTGACCTGAAATATTTCCAGTAATATTTACTGTGATTAATTGGCACTTCAGAGTTCCATCTTTTCCGAGGGATTGTCTGGTTTTAGCCTGCATGATAAAATGATAAGCTGGCTCTGGGAAGACGCATACAATATGCAGCACTCAAAGGCAGATGCCCAGCAGGGATGATGGGGCATTTAATCTTGATCCCATATCAGAGCTCATTTTTGATCTTAGACCCAATAGCAAGCCCAGCACAGCCTGCAAAGGCCACTTTCCTGGGTTCAAAGTTTCCCACTCCCCCTTTTTTCCCTTTTGATTATTAAAGACTAAGACCCCCTCACTGTGAGCATCACTATCGAGTGTTGACAAATCACACCCACCACCATTGACAGGAGTTTAAAATGCAGCTGGGTTAATGATGGCATATTGATATCTGTGGAGGGCTAGTTGGTGCATGTTCATTTATAATATAATTACATGTCCACTTTTAAAAATCAGCTCTCACCAAGAAATGCACAAAAATACAGTTACTAAATGAGATGCGTAATCATTTCATACTGTTACTACTGAGAGGTGATATTGCAGTGACATTGAGAAAATTATATCTATTCTTCATACAATTAGATAGCTACACTTTCACTCTAATGCCATTCTAATTGGAAAGGAGCATTGAAATGTGAAACTGGGTGCATTTCAGTATCTAATTATCACTGAGTAACTCATTCTTAAAATAGTTTTCTGGAAAAGATACCTGCCAAGAACACTCTGGTAGGTCTAAAGTTTTCATTGTCACTGTAGGGACAGGTGCAGTTTGCTCCTCTATTTATAAATTATAGACCTCCACTGAGCCATCCCTAAGAATGAAGAGTTAATCAAAGGCCTGAAATTCGCTAAGTCCAAGTACCTTTTCTGAGGGAACAAATGTATTGTAGGTGAATTTGCACATTCATTCATTCATTCATTCATACGAGAAACTGGAAAAGGATCACAAAGCATAAAATCATACATTTGGAAGTGAGTGGAATCATAAAAGACATCTAGTCCAACTTTCTCATTTCATAGATATGGAAACAAAGGCCCATGGAGGTTAAATTACTTGTCCAAGGTCATACAGGTATTATGTGGCAGAGCCAGGATTCAAGCATGTATCCAAATACATAACTCTGTCTATGGCATCCTTCTGCCCTCTTACAGCATTGAAGAAGGGAATAGAGAATATAGGAAAATGAATTGGACATACTCACTACTCACAAGAAAAATACCCCTACTGTCTAAATGTCCTTCGATATTCTTCCAACCAGGGATAATTGCCTTTGCACATCTAGGAGAATGCTAGCCAACTATATGCCTCCTCAATACGCAGTCTACAGCAGATCCATAGTAATCAATAAATCAATCAAAAAACATTTACTAAGAGCCTATTATGTATCAGGCACTGTGCTAAGTTCTGGGATACAAAAAGAGGTTAAAAAACAGCTTCTATACTCAAGGAAGTGACAATCTAAAGGGTAGTAGTACAATCATATCCCTATTCCCATTCCTATCTTTACACAAAAGCTCAAAATAAAACTGCAGGGAATGGATGTAATACTTTCTCCATCTCCAATATTCACAAAATCATAGAATTTCAGAGAAGGAAGAGACCTCTGAGATCATTCAATCTGCAGATCTGCAGCTAGCAATTTTGGTAATGGGAAGAAGCCTCAGTCAATCCATTAATAAGCATTTAATAAGTGTGTGTTGTTGCTAAGCACTTGGAAACAAGACAAAAATGAAAGTCCTTGCCTTCAAGGTATATATATTCTTTACAAAATAGCCTCTCCTGTCAACTTTCAAAAGACAAATTCCACTGGGGTGGAGGGACACTGGGACACAGGCCCCTCTGGTGGGGGAAAGAAAACTACTCTGGGAAACTGAGGATTCTACTGGGGAGGATATACAGAGGTAGAGTTGGTTGGATTGTAGTGGGAGGTACATAAATACTGTAGTAGCTTCCTATTTTAACGAGCTATTCTCACCACTTAAGTACTAAGTTCAGTAATTTCAACATTGCTAGTTGGCATAGGTAAATCAGGCTCCTCCGGATTTCTGTGCCTTGGGGCAAAGCCGAGCTCACTCCCTCCCTTGATGAAGCTCTGTCAGTCCAACGTCCTCCACATAAATGAGGACCATGAGATTTGGAGGAATAAGAGGATCCAATTGGATTGTTGTTCTCAAGTCCCCACGATTTTAGCAGTGCTGACTTTGGTTTGAGTCCCAGATCTGCCATTCACACTATGACCTTGGGAATGTCACAGGATACAGAGGAAAATCACCAGATCAATAAATCTACCAATAAGTGGTTTGTTAATGATTCAACCAATAATTTATCAAGCACCTACTGTTTCCCAAGGATTGTATTGGCACTGGCGATACAAGGACAAAGATGGAGAAGAAGGAAAGAAGGAAGTAAGCGTTCATTAAGTGTGCCAGGTACTGTGCCAAGCACTTTGCAAATATTATCTCATTTGATCCTCAAAACATCCCTGGGAAGTAGGTACTATGATTATCTTCATTTTACAGTTGAGGAAACTGAGGCAGAGGTTAAACGATTTGCCTGGGGTGACACAACTGTGTCAGAAAGGCAGGGTGAGCTCCTTAGCACTTGGTTGGATGCGTGCCCTTGAAGAGTTTGGCTTTTGTTTACCTTGAGTGAAAGCACTTTCATTGAATCTTGTTAAGTGCTAAGCCCCAGGCCCAAGATTTGGGTGTACTTGGTGCCTCCTTGCCTTAGGGGAGGGCTTAGTGTAGACATGAGTTTGAGTGACATGTCTGGGACAGCGTGGGCTCTTGGACCACTTGGGTTTGAGTTTGCCTCTTTGTGGCGATTTTGGGTCTAGTGGCTGAATCGCATGTGTGACTCACCCCTGACGCTGAAAAAGATATAAAAGCCAGGGGCTGACCTTTTCTTCCTTGGAGCTCTGAGACGCAGCAGGAGTGGTGCGTGACTCTGAGCCAGCCTTGTTGAGCTCCTGGCTGAACTCAGATGTTGGTAACTAT
>CM053624.1:136524490-136564020 GCA_028646595.1 Phalanger gymnotis
TGTGTGTGTGTGTGTGTGTGTGTGTGTGTGCATATATATGTAGGTATAACCCATGCAGTCAAATCCCTTTATTTTACAGATGAGAAAATTTAGCAAATGATATAACCATAAGGAATAAAGAAAGGAAACAAGCATTTTATTAAGCAACTACTATATGCCAGACACTGTGCTAAGTGTTTTACATTTGTTATCTCACTTGATCCCCACTACAACCATGGGAGGTAGGGGCTATTATCTCTGGTAACTGAGGCAGAAGTCAAGTAACTTGCTCAGAGTTGTAAAAGTCTGAGGTAGGATTTGAACTCAGGGCTTCTTGACTTCAAACCCAGCATGCTACCTAGCTGCCTCTACCTGAGACTAGAACTCAAAGATTTTGACTCCGGATCAAATTTCTTTCCACTACACCAGAGATGTCGATCACAGCCGAAACAGAAAGCAGTTTAAAATGTAATTGGTAAATATTTAACAAAATTAATCAAGATACAATACTACATAGATAATGTTAATATGTGGTTTTCTAAGTCATTATGTGGGGACAACTAAGTGGCAGACTCATCTTCCTGAGTTCAAATCTGGCCTCAGACACTTACTAGCTGTGTGACCCTGGGCAAGTCACTTAACTCTGCTTACTTCAGTTCCTCATCTGTTATAATTGTCTATAAAAAAAAGTTCTGGAAGAGAAAATGGCAAATTCCTCCATATCTTTGCCAAGAAAACTCCAAATGGGGTCACAAAAAGTCAGACAAGACTAGAAGTCAACATGTGGCTGGCAGGGATCGTTTCATTTCTATTTCAGTTTGACATCCCTGCACTAATTTTTATTACCTCCTCTATAAGCCTGTTTCCCCATTTGTAAAATGATGGATTTGGATTCATCTTTAAGGTCCCTTCCATCTCTATGATTCTATCCTATGCGTATATTGTCCTAGAGGCTTTCTTCTAACCCAGAGCATATTCAGTGTGAGTGTCCCCTATCTGTCCCAGGCAATACAAGTATAGGATTTAAAGCTAGCCCAGTTGTGTTTCAGCATGGACAGAAGCAAAGTCCTTCTGATCTTCACAACGTGGTAGTCAGTATCCATACAGAGACTCTGAGCTAAACATTTGTTTCAAAACTTTTTGGCAGTACTTAGTTCCTAAACAGCAATAAAAAATCATTTTAAAGCAAGAAAATGTTTTCACCTTTTATGTACTACATACTTCAATTAAATTCAGTAAATATCCATTAAGCACACACTATGTGCGGAATTCTCTACGAGAATTTCAGATCTAAAACTATTACCTGATCTCATCTCACCAGCATGGTCTCTGGGGAACAGGCTGGTATATTTAAACTTAAGCACTCTACATGTAGTAAGTACCTCAGCTTTCTGAGCCTCAGTTTCCTTATCTGAGAAATGAAGGGGTTGGGCCGGATGATCTCTAAGGTCTTTTCCCACTGTTATAGTATGTTCTCGTCTATTTTAGTCTTCTCTATTCTATTCTACTCCTTTTACAGAGAGCCCTATTACCACATCGGTCAATCAATTCCCACTGTACTCCAATCCTCTTGTAAACCTGGGAACTTAAACCCAAGAAAAAGAAGAAAACAATGGAGTTGGTGAATCGAAACAAGACTCAAACTGAAAATATAGGATTTTTTTTTCAACAGTCAATAAATCACTTCCTCTATCTTTCTCTTTATCCCTTTCAAAATATTTAGGGGCTGTAGTATAGATACCTGCGGCTAAGTGACTCAGTGGATAGAGCACTGAGTCTGGAGTCACGAAGTTGTTGTGGTTCAGTTGTTTCAGTGGTTTCCAACTCTTCATGACCCTATTTGTGCTTTTCTTGGCAAGGATTACTGGAGTGGTTTGCCATTTCCTTCTGCAGTGGAGTTAGGCAAACAGGGGTTAAGTGCCTTGCTTAGGGTCACATAGCTAGTTGAGTGTCTGAGACCGGATTTGAACTCAGGAAGATGAATATTCCTGACTCCAGGACTGGCACTCCATCTGCTGCACCACCTACCTCATCAGGAAGACCTGAGTTCAAATTCGGCCTCAGACACTCTCATAGCTATGTGACCCTGAGCAAGGCACTTAACCCCTGTTTGCCTAACTCCACTGGAGAAGAAAATGGCAAACCACTCCAGCAATCTTTGCCAAGAAAGACCCTGTATGGGTCACAAAGAATCAGTTACAACCGAACAAGTATAGATATAGCCACAGTTACACTCCTGGGTGCCACTTTTCAGGACATAGTTAGCACCAGGAAATAAAATTTGAGGGAGGGGTGAGACTAGGTGCTCACCAGGCTTTGCTTCTTCATGGTTCTAGTTTCAGCACTAGCGTAGGGCTTCCTCTCTAGCACAGAAACTTGCATCCTGCTCTAGAATTTTCCAAACACTGTATGTAGCCAGAAAGTCGTGCGATTGTGCTAGGATCAATAGGAATTCGGTTAGGAACCATGGCAGTAAAATTGGAAGTTCACTGCCACTTAGTCTAGGTTTCTCCTGCTGCTGTGGTGGCGGTTGTTGTTTGGGGTGGGGAGGGGTTATTTGTTTGGGGTTTTTGTTTTTGTTTGCTAAGTATGCAATGAAACTATCCCTGAAACTAAATTAATCCAAAGGACTAAGGCTCCGACTGTTGATATAACCTTCTAATTAGGCTTAGCAGACTCCCCCACTGCTAGGAAAGTCAACACACCCTTCCCACCAGACAAATGTGAAGGTGAGGTTAACTGCATCCCAAGGAAACGGTGTACTATATTTGCTGAATATCCTTTCTATATTTTGTAGTAAACTTCCTTTTGTTAAAAGATTCTGTGGTCTATGAGTCTCATTTCATTCTAGTCCTAAGCCAGAAACATGGTTCATTTCCCACCCAACTGCATTCCTCTGGATATCACGCCTCAGGAAACTCTTCATCCACCAATATCACATCATCCCTGGAACTTACACCTCATTAGAACCCTCTGCCTCTGGGGTTCCTCTCTCCCTCTTATTATAAGGTAAAGAGTAGAGATCTCCCAGAACCTCTATTTAAGGAGAACACCCAAGCCAGCCAGTTCTCCATTTCCTACACAGTTGGACTCCCCTGGACTTCTCCATCATGGTCTCAAACTGAATACCTCCCCTCACCATTATATTATAAGCTCCTTAAAGGCAGAAACTGTCTTTTGCTTTTCCTTGTGTTTCCTGCACTTAGCACAGTATCTGGTACATATTAGGCACTTAATAAATGTTTATCAATTGAGTAACTGGTACCACCTTGAATCAAGTCTAGCCCAGGATACTTGAAATAGTTGAAAGGATTGGTCAGGAATGACTTTTTTTTTAATTGGGAAAAGATCAATTCAAAAGAAGGGAAGCTCCAGAGAATTAGGTAGCCTGATATTCAAGTTTAATATCCTGTCATCACCAAACATAGTAAGTCCTCCCAATAGGAAAAGAAATAGACCCTAACTAACTGGATAGACTTAGACCACTTAAACCAGTGTTTAAGAAGGTTGGAAGGGAAAACAAAGATACCCCTAGTCCTGGTATTCCATAGCTGCTGATGACCTCAGAAAAACTGGATCACCATATAAGGAGAATATGCTGAACTTCACTGAAATCTAGGTGATATGGGAAGAAAAAGGGAATGAGAGTAAAGATGAGAACTGAAAACTTGCCTCTATGTAAAAAAGAGCTTTTCTCTTACCCTATTACTACATGCAGGGAGGGTTCATTTCTCTTACATAGGGGTTTACAGGGTAGTTGGCCTTCCAACACCATGGAACTTAAGAGTTTGCAGGAAAAGTGTAAGCTGCAATCTGATGATTCACTGGAACATGGTTGATGAGGGCATGCCTTAGGGCCTTCACAGAAGACCTATTTTCCAAAGTCATTTAAATCAGTTAGAGGCCTAAATGTCCTTTGTTCTTTGCCCCTCTTTTGTCTTTTTTTAGGTAACTGAGATACAGAGTTATAAATGCCTGGATCAATAAAAATGCATTCCCTTTGTAGCCAGTTCCCCAATGAGGGTCTATGGGCATGAGGTGAAATTTGTAAGAGAGATGACTAGTTCTGTACAACACTATTAGAGCCCATCTCCCCTACATACTCATCCTATGACAGGACAGTGTGAAGAACCATTAGGTATTGGCTTCCAGGTCAAGCCCCATCCAAGTGACATCAGGCATTAGCTGTACCACCCCACCACTACCACACAATCATATAGGTATGAGAGGACCAATTAGTGAAATCTGAGGGGAAGATTGAGTTAACCATAGTGACTGTCCACACCCATATGACTACCTGTAATAGTAGCAGAATGCCTTTGCCTCTCTTAGTAAGGGAAGGATGATGACACATAAGATTTGTGTATGTTGATAAGGAGAATAAAAACAAGTATTCTATGGAGATTCTATTAAAACTGTGTTGCCACATCCAGAATTTGAGCAATGAGAGACTTCCTGCCCATTTGGAACTATGCCCAAAGGGCTATAAAAATGTTCATACTCTTTGACCCAGCAACACCATTTCTAGGGTTGTATCCCAAAGAGATCACACAAGTGGGAAAAGGACCATATGTACAAAAATATTTATAGCAGCTCTTTTTGTAATAGCTAAGAATTGGAAATCAAGGGGATGCCCATCAATTGGGGAATGGCTGAACAAGCTGTGGTATATGAAGGTAATGGAATACTATTGTGCTATAAGAAATGGGGATGATACAGACTTCATAACAACCTGGAAAAACCTACACAACATAATGCTGAGTGAGAGGAGCAGAGCCAAGAGAACATTATACACAACCACAGATATACGGATTCTGTGGTGACTAACCTTGATAGACTTTGCTCTTCTCAGCAACACAAGGTGCAGGGACAGCTCCAAAGGACTCACAATGGAGAATACTATCTACATCCAGAGAAAGAACTATGAAGTATGAAGGCAGATTGAGGCATACTTTATGCTAGCCTTTTTTCCCCTTTTTTCTCTCTCTTTTGTTTTTCTTTTGGGGATTTTTTTGGTTGTTTCTTCTTTCTCATGATTCATTCCATTGGTCATAATTCTTCTCCACAACTTGACTAGTGTGTAAATTAGTTCAATGTGAAGTTATACGTGGAAGATATGTCAGATTCCATGCCGTCTTGGGGAGGGAGGGGGGAAGGGAGGGAAGAAAATCTGGAACTCAAAATTATGTAGAACTGAGTGTTGTAAACTAAAAATTAAAAAAAATATATATATTATGATAAAAAAAGAGACTTCCTGCCCTACTTAAGCTTAGGGCGTTACCTAGAGCCCCTGTATGACTTGTATGTCTGAAGAACCCCAAACCCATTGCGAGACTTCTGGGATGAATCCCAGAAGGCTGGAACTGAAGCCTAAGTTTGAGGGCTAAAGCCCTAAGTCTAAAGCCAAAGTTCTTTTTCAGTTCAAGCCATTCTAACTCTAGCTCCATCGGGGACCAAGAGCCCACAGTTGCCTGAAAACAGAATGTGATATCACCAAATACATCCAGGTCTATAGGACATTTAAAACCATGTTAACAACATACCAGGAATCCCAAATAGGTACATAAGTATCTGATGGCTTATGGGGTCATCCAGCGGCTTTAGTGAACGCCCTAAAAATAATCTCCATTTCTATCAGGTATTTCAGGGGAAGACCACTGAAGAAAGGGGTATCTTTGATCAGGTAGATAGAGGTAGAAGAGAACTTCTCCATACCAGCTTCCCTTACAGTAACCCTGTGTGGCTGGTAAGGAAGGCAGATAACACCAGCCACTTTACGGTAGACCACAAAGAGCTAAACAAAGATGGCATGCCAATTTTGAGGCCATTCTTGACCTTGTTTATGTGATGGACCAGCCAGGGCCAATAGTATTCTAATTTTCAGACACCAATGCGGAGGAAGCAGCAGCACATGTCCCAGCAGCAGCTAGCATTTATATGACACTTACTGTATACCAGGCACTTTACAATCATTATCTCATTTGATCCTCACATCCATCCCCATTTTATAGTTGAGGACACTGAGGAAAACAGAGGTTAAGTGACTTTCCCAGGGTCACACAGCTAATAAGTGTCTTAGGCTGGATTTGAACTCAGGTCTTCCCAGCTCCAGGCCCGGCGTTCTATCCACTGTTGTGTCTAGCTGCAGAATGAGCATCAATGCAGGCCCCTCAGAGTAGTATCCCTAGGTTCATGCTAAAATGGACTCTCAAAACAACAGCTTTGTCTACTGACCTAACTACTGACCACTGGATCTGAATGTCTCACCTTGGAAATCATGTCTGCAACCAATGGTCATCACCCCCAACAAGAAGAAAGGCTCTCTATTCCAGTGTTTTCCTGGATCCAACCTCTAAGAAAGCTTACTTGAAAAGAATGAGCTGCTGTTAAACATAGTCATAAATGACCTTCTCTGGCCCTTCCTTATGCCATCCTCCACTTGGTATTTCCCAAACCCTCAATGTCCCTGCTCATATAAAGGAATCCACACAGCCTCCTCAATTGGAAAGTCTACTTTCAGCTTGGGATGGTTTGGAAAACTTTCCAAGCAGTACTTGGGGGAACAAGGGTTTGAATTATTAGGAGGGGCCAAGTTTCCGATGACCTTGTATAGGTGAAATTGTCTCTGCATAACTATGGTGAGAATCTACCTGAAAGAAAGAGGATCCTTTAACCAACTTGGTGATAATACTGAGCCCCAAAATGAAGATGAATGATAGCTCTTACCCAATCTTCATGGTAAAATGGGTTAGTCTCTCAGCAGAAACCTCTAAAAGTGCAAAGATATTCTGTCACCACCACCACCGCCCCATAGGGCTTTAAGAGATGGGGAGTTTCTGGCTGGTAGACCAGGTAACTTTGTGTAGTAGTACAGGGAAAACCTCAGTATCAACCTTGACACCAGAAGAAAGTATGAAAGAGGGTTAATACGTTTTAGCTACCATACTACAGATAACCCTGACCCATGAAAGGCTTGCAACTATGCTTAAAGTGTCATGATCTGTGCTACAGTCCTAAAGAAGTCCGGGTGCTTCTGTTCATCATCACCACTTTACAATGAGAGAGAGAGTCTCCCCGCTGTGAACTATTCCTGACATGACCCTCTACTCTATATACATGTGGACCAGATTGTTAAGATACAGTATGTGGTTTTTTGGAAGGGAGAAGATGAAGACTGAGATTTCTAGTCTTCCTTCATGAAGCCATTGTGTGGGAGTGGGGGGGGCGGGTTGTGTGTGTATGTGTGTGTGTGTGTGTGTGTTTCCTTCTCCAGTGCTATATGCACTCACATCCTTGAAGTAGAGGGTTGTTGAGTACCACTAGTTAGTGCTTCTAAGACTATTAAAGAGGTGAGAGGTTTCCTAAAGGGGAAAGACTTTTAGGACCTTGTGACCAAGGGGTAGGATGTAACATCTACTACTAGTCTAGTTGGAACCCAAGTTTCAACCCTTTAAAAATACCCACTTGGTCCTTCTATCCCTGTTAATTATCACACTGTAACTACTCTTCCCTTCACAGCTAAATGGTTTGAAGAAGCTTTCTGAACTCATTGCCTCCATGTCTCCACTCACTCAATTCTAAACCCTTTGCAAACTGGCTTCTGACCTTATCATTCAACTGAAACTGCTCTATCCAAAATCTTCAGTGATCTCTTAATGATCAGATCTAACTTTTCTGAATCCTCATGCTTCTTGATCTCTCAGTAGTCTTTGAGAATATCAATCATTGTCTTGTCCCTAATATTGACTCTTCATGACAATACTCTCTCATGGTTTTCTTCCTACCTCTCTGACTGTAACTTCTCAGTTCTTTTCATGGGATTTTCATCCAAGTCATATTCACTAGTAATGTGTGTCCTTCAGGGTTCTTCCTAAACCTCTTCTCTTCTTCCTCTGTGCTGTCTCACTTGGTGATCTCATCAGTTCCTGTGGGGTCAATTATCATATCTTTATAGATGATTGCGAGATGAATATATACAGCCCTAACATTTCTCCTGAGCTCCAGCTCCATGTTACCAACTACCTAGTAGACATTTAAAAATTAATATCCCACACACATCTCAAATTCCCCATGTCCAAAACAGAGCTCATTATATTCCACCCCTTCCCAATCCTTCCCTCTTCCATACATCCCTATAAATGTTAAGGTCACCATTACCTTCTAGTCGCCAAGGCTTTAAAGCCTCAGTGTCATCTTCAGCTCCTTACTCTTGCATGCTCCATGTTTCCAGTCCTGCCATATCTTGTCATTTCTACTCTCACAGCTTCTGTCATATACATCCCCTTCTTTCTGCTTTCAGCCTCCATCCTGGTGCAGGCCCTCATCACCTCACACTTGGACTTCTGATGGATCTCATCTCACATCTCTCTCACTCTAATCCATCCTTACTCAGCTGCCAAAGTGATCTTCCTAAAGTTCAAATCTGACCATGTCACCCTACTCAATAAAATTCAATGACTACCTTTGACCTCTAGAACAAAATACAAAATTCTCTGTTTAGCATTTGAAGTCCTTTACAAGCTAATTCTTTCCTACCTTTCCTTTGTTCTTATAATTTACTCACTTCCACACCTCCTCCTGTCCTGTCTGGTGGCACCAGCCTCAAGGAAGACATTCAATCTCCTGATTCCATGATTTTTCATTTGCTGTTTCACATACCTAGAATGCTCTCCCTGGATTAACCTAAAACTCAGCTCAATTCCTACCTTGTGGAGGATTCCTTTCCTGGTCTCTGTCCCCACCCTTACCTGACACTGAGAGAGACTTTTCTCTGAGATTACCTTCCATTTGTACAGTGAATCTTCTATATACAGTTACTTGCATCTTGTCTCCCTCCATAGAATACAAGCTCCCCAAGGGCAGGGGCCATTTTTTTTTCTTTCATCGTATTCCCAACACTTAGCATGTTGTTTGGCACATAAGCCCTCAACAAATGCTTATTGACTGGCTGACAAATAAGACTGGAATGTCCTTGCCACATAGACTGTTCTGTTTTGTTTTTTCCCTTCAGAGGCAGTGAAAACATTTTTAAGACTTAAATGGTCTAGAGGGCTACCGTTCTAGTTATTGACTTAGTCAATACATCCTTCTGACTAGACATCGTGGCGCAGGCAGACTCCTGCCTGAGTCAGATATGACTCAGTTCAGTGATAATGTGAAAATGCAAAGGACATGATCTGGAGTCAAAGGAGCTATTTGAATCATGGTTGTGCTACTTTGTACACGTGTAACCTTTGGGCAAAACACTTAACTTCTCTGAGCCCAGATTATCTCATTTATAAAATGAGTGCTTTGTACCCAATAGGCACTAAGGTCCCTTCCAACAGCAAATGTTATAAACCAATGAGATTCAAAAATGTTTTCTCGTAGTGCTTTTTGGATTTATGCTTATTGAAGAAATATATACTTTTCCTTCATGGAATCTCAATGAGTAAAACACAACCAAAATCTATCTTCTGAATAGTTCTGTCATTCATTGTATAAAGCTGTTATTTAAACATTTTCTATCTTGAGCAGAGAGAAATTTCTATATCCAAATCAACAATTCAGCAAATATTTCTGACATTCCTGCTATGTGCAAGACACTATACTAAGTTCTTTGTATGTTAAGAGAAAAAGCAATCATCCCTCTCCTGAGAGAATTTACATGACACACATAAAGAAACATAACAATTGCAGAGTAAGTAGGCTCTAACAAGGATCAGGGAAGGGTTTGGACATTTGAGCTGAAAACCTCTCCAGACTCAAAAAAAAAGCCTTATAAATTCAGAATCAGACACAAACAGAGCAATTTTGTTACCACCTTGTCAAATTAAATATCTACTTTTTAAAAATAAATGGTACCTAACAGAAGTTAATGGTTTATATACAATTTTCTTTTATGGTCTTCTTTGAATGTTGAAATGTTCATGTTTGTTAAAAAATGCTAAGTTCATAGTTTAAAAAGAAAAACATTTTAACTAGAAAACTATTTTGGGGAGCTTACAAGCTTTAGTTTGCTCTTGGGACAAGATCTCCCTGCCCAA
Source organism: Phalanger gymnotis (assembly GCA_028646595.1). NCBI lineage: Eukaryota > Metazoa > Chordata > Mammalia > Diprotodontia > Phalangeridae > Phalanger > Phalanger gymnotis. Next base: position 136,534,495 of record CM053624.1, read on the forward strand.
CCCTGAACTTTTGTTCTGGTGTCTTGTTATCAAAGGCTGTGCCAAGATGTAAATTGCTTTTGAAATTTTTTTTGGATTAGAGTTATCTTTTCAGTAATTTTTTTGTTTTCTGATTTTGACATACCAATTAACATAGACATTTCCATATGCAAAAAAGAACATAAAAAGAGGATTGTATATAAAACCAAGAACCTGTTAATGAATGAAATTTTCTTTTTAAATTTTTTTAATTAACAAGCACTTTTTTCTTCCTCTTCTACCTCCCTCACCCTCCCCACTGGAAAAAAAAGAAAAGAAAAACAAAACTCATGTAACAAATATTCATATTAAAGCAAAATAAATTCTCATTTTGGTCATGTCCAAAAATATGCTACTTTTGATAGTAATACTACTTTTAATTAATCAACAATGGCACATTGTACTCTTTTTATTCATTGGAAGAGTGGAGATGAGTAGGGGACATTGGAGTGATTGGGTATAGGTGTCAAACCTTCTGCTGGTCAGTCTTTATATACACTAGAGATTGAGCCTGGCTTCAGAGAATCAGAAAGGATGCTCTTAGGCCAATTCCTTGGGACATATTAACACCAATCAAATGCCCTTTTTGGTGGTCTCTGTTAGTACCCAGAGAGAAACAGACTGTGCTATGAAACAGACTGTGCCCCCACTGTGGTCTACATGCAGATTCCCAAGGGAACATGGATACACCTCACTACACCTTCCCCGAAGGGTCAATACATTTCACAGAGGAACACAAAAGGGGTTCCAAACCACCACAATTAAGCTGTTCAAACTTCCCAGAGCTTTGTCTGGTTCACGCCTGTATGCATGCTGCATCATGAGCATCACAAAACATGGGTTCATTTGCTAATTGTACATCAGCAAACCTACATTAAATGCAAGGAAGTGCTAAAACCTCCTCCTACTGGCTTGCCAGAGCCCATCATTAAATTTTCAGTGTGTTTGTTTATACCTCAGGAATCTGCAATCTGCCAGTCAGGGTTTCATTCATTATTTTGTTGATTGTCTAGGCCAGAGGTGGGGAACCAGCAGCCTCAAGGCCACATGTGGTCCTCTTAGTCCTCAAGTACAGATTTTTGATTGAATCCAATCTACCCCTGGCCTAGACAAAAGAAAGTCATAGAGAAAATTTTAATAATGTGGATCAAACTTAAAAGTATATCCCACATGCATGTTTTTATTTCAGAGAGCCAAGTCACTAAGATACATATAAATGTAACAACAATATGAGGCAGGATGTGATTAGTACAACAAAAGCACTGCAAACAAAGGGCTACAAGATTCCAGAAGGGACAGGTGGGTTTTGGAATGAAAATATTCAATCAACAAATATTTATGAAGCACCTACCAGGCACTGTTTTAGGTGATGAGGACACAAATGCCAAAAAATATATACAATCCCTACTCTCAACAAGCTTATATCCTACTAGGATGAGGAGGCAGGAATAACACATATGTGTATAAGTATACACAGAATAAATCCAAGGTAGTCAGGAAAGATGGCACTAGCAATTGAGAGGGTCAGGAAAGGTTCTGAGTGGAAGGTGGTCCTTGAGCTGTCTCTTGAAAGAAAAGAGGATTTTTGTAATTTGAGGATGAGGAAGGAAGGCACTCCAGACACCGGGGATGGAGGATGCAAAGGCGTAGAGATGAAAGATGGGGTGCCATGCATGAGGGACAGAGAGAAGACCAATTTGACCGGATTGTAGAATGTGAGCAGAGGAATAAAGTATAATAAAGCAGGCTGTGAAGGGCTTTAAAATCTACATAGAAGAGTTTACATTTGATCCTAGAGACAACAGGGAGTCACTGGAATCTGTTGAGGAGAATAAATTGATCAGATCAGCACTAAAGAAAATCACTGGGAACTCACAAAGGGTCTACAGTCATCCCTTCCAATAGTAACTTTCTCCATCATGGTTTCAATATATCGAGGGTCAACATAAGAAATTAAATGAGAATTTTGGGGAAGTTTTTCAGAGCTGCAGACAACACAGAAAAAGTTTAGAATCTCAGAAATGCACAAAATATATGTATGGTATTATATGACATCCACATATATTATCTTTTAATACCATAATAATTCAGACTTCTTCTCTGACACAAAGGAAGGGCCAAAAAATCTTACATGGATTTTCCAGCTCATGGGGGCACTGCACCCCTAGCCCCTGCAATTTGTAAGGAATAACTGTAATACTGTGGGGAGTGGGGAGGGAAGAGGGAATTAAGTACGCAAGGGAATTTAACATAGAACGTTCTAAAAAGACATAACATATATTAAGCACTTTAATACTCTAAAGAGTAGAACATATTAGAGCTATACATCCCCTTCATAGTTTTTAAAGCTTTTTCAAACTCTCCTCTGTTTCCCAAAAGAAAAGAAGAGGGACGAGCAAGCCAAGTAGAAATAGGAGAGGGAAGAAATACAACAAAGAAGATCTGAGGTGAGAAGTTGTGATGATCAAGTACTCCTGGGTAAAATCTCCCTAATAGGATCCATAGATCTGAAGTCATCTCAGGAAACCAGCTTGGAGCTCTTCTCAGTTTTTGCTTAAACTGTTCAGAGAAGGCAGAGAATCAGTCTAGGATGATGACTAGACAATCAAAGGTATTGGTAGATAAGGCAACCCTAGCAGAATGTCAAATGGGTCACTTTTCAGTACTTCAGACATAGGATCATAGATTTAGAGCTAGATAGGACATTCAAGGCCATCTAGCCCAATATACACATTTTACAAATGAGTACACTGAGACCCAAAGAGTTTAAGTGATTTATCCATTGAGACACAGCAAGTAATGATAGAGGTATAATTCAGACGCAGATCTCTGACTCCAAATCCGGTGCTCTCACCCCTACAACAAGCTGCCTCTTCCAAGCAAACACACTGAGCAATCTTCAATTGGACTTTGGCCTTCTGTTAGCTCTGAGGAGCCTGCGTGGAAATGACACCTTATATCTGATCTTCCCCAAATCCTTGTTTCTTATGACCTCAGATTTCCAGAGGGTCTAGAAGAGAAAAGTCTGCAAGTCACATTCACTCCTGTGGCCTCAGTTGTCCTCCTATCTGTTAAGTGGGGGGTACAAAAAGATCCTTTTCTAAGGAAAGTTCCAGTGTGTGTGCGTGTGTGTGTGTGTGTGTGTGTGTGTGTGTGTGCTTGTGTGTGTGTGTGTGTGTCTTCTATGATAAAGTGGCTTAGCTCAGCCCCATAGACAGTAGAACTTCCCCGCATATGCTTTTCACTCAAACCTTTGATCACAATAAATCCTACAATGCAAAAAAGGTTTCCCTCTCCCACCAATTCCTCATTTCTCCTTCTCAGATCTAGGCAGGAAGAGATCAGAGAGAAACCTGAATAGCAGGGAGATGATGAGTAAAAGAACGGTGATGACATAGGCAAAAATAGGGAACTTGAACAGGGTGGGGGGCTGTTTCTCCTCTCTATGAAGAAGGGAAACATAATTTCCTTTGTTCTCACCTGCAGTTGGGTTTTTGATTGTGAATATTTTTTTTCCAGGGTAAATATCAAACCTGGAAACTGACTACATGCTGAAGCTCTCATTTCAGCATTGCAAATTAAATAAGGGGGAAATGGAGAATGATTTGTTTTTCTTAGGGAATAAGATTCTGGTGTTCCTACAAGGTGATGCTAAAGGTTGAGAAAGCTGTGGTGCAAATACTTTAATTAGCTGACAGCATGTGGGATGAATTACATTTGATCTCTGTTCAAGTTGCTTGTATAATAAAGGGTTTAATTGTTCTTTTCTTGTACAGTGTAAACGGGTGGATGGAGGGGGAGGAGGATAGCTGAGGCTCTCTTAATCTCTATTTGATTGCAATTTTGTTCTTTAAAGTGGGATATTGCATTGAAAAGGCTGTATGATATTTGTGTGTGTTGTTTTTTCCATCAGCATTGTGGGACAGGCTGCTTGCTGCCTTATTGAGTATTCATGCAAATATGCCACTCTGGCTGAACGTGGAGCTGAGTTCCATCTATCAAGCTTGGGCTCATGATGTTTGCTCTCAGGTCTCTGGCTTTCTGAAGTGACAATTTTGTAATAAGGTTTCCCAGTGGTTCAAGAGAGTCAACAGGTCAGGTGAGAGGATGGTGATCTTAGCTCTTTGGTTCAGAAGGCTCATTTCACTCCCTTCAGAGTTAAAGAGTTAAGGTCAGGGAATTATAACACAGCAGAGTTGGAAGAGACCCCAGCAGTTAGTCCAACCGAGGCCCCAAAAAGATTCTCTACCACAATACAGCTAACAAGCCATCATCAAGTCTCTCTTTGAAGTTCTCCAATGAGAGAGGGCCCGCTACTGCCTTGGTAGTCCATTCAATTTGTGGATGGCTCCAATTGTTAGGAAGTTTTCCACCTTGAAGCTTCTTGTCTATGCTTCTAGTTCTGCTTTTCTGGGGCCACAAAGAAAACATTTGATCCCTCTTCTCCACACTGTGATTCAAATCACTGCAAATCATTATTCCCTGGATTCTTCTCTTCCCCAGGCTAAACATCCCCAGCTCCTTCAACCAATCCTTATATGGACCTGAGGCTTTGTCATTCTCAATGACCTTCTCTGGAGAGTCACAATGTTATCAATGTCCTTCCTAAACTGTGTTACCCAGAATTAAACAGGATAAATCCAGATAGGATCTAACTAAGATCAAGTATAGAAGGAATATCACCTCTTTATTCTTTTGCAATGTAGGGCTAGCCAATGAGAACCCAACGAGGCCTGTGTCTTAGAAACATGGTGGATGTTTGGTGAGCCTGCTTCTGGAAATGTTTGCAGATGTAGAGTGGAAGGGCCAGCTTCTCCACTCCAGAGCACAAATAGTGGATCTGGAGGTCCTTCATTTCTAGTTCCAATGGCAAGCTGAATCCCCAGAGACTGGCTACTTCTCCCCCATCAAGGTTCTAAGGGTACCCAAGAGAGTTTGGGCATCTTTCCAATGCTATCGGCTCAAGTACCCAGTCTCATGTGTTCTCCTTAAATATCATTTGACAGTACCAGTTATTATCTTCTAAATATTATCTATACCAGTGATTAGCACCCCACTATCCATTTAGCCAGTTAATGTCTCCTCTATAAGGGCACTGAGGCAGTACAATGGATAGATCACTTGGCTTAGAATCTGGAAGACTCATCATCATGAGTTCAAATCTCATCTCAGATACTTACTAGCTGTGTGACCCTGGGTCATTTAACCCTGTTTGCCTCAGTTTCTCAACTGTAAAATTAGCTGGAGAAGGAAATGGCAAACCACTCTAGTATCTTTGTCAAAAAAAAAACAGGGTTCCAAAGAGTCAGAGACAACTGAAATGACTGAATAACAAAATATCTTCTATATAATCTTTAAGTAATTAATATCCATTAGTTTTTACAAAAAGATATTTAAAATATCACACACAGCCTTCCTTGAACTGTGACAAACTCCCCCTTCTACCATCTAGGTCCCTGGAGAAGTGGACTCAGATTTAAAGTGGTTGATCAAAGCATTTCCCCAACCTAGTTCACTCCCATATGTGATATACGTGGTGGATGAAGTCATTCCCTTGCTGCAGGCCCAATATCTCAGATACTGTGTTGAACCACTTCTGGGCTGTATACCCCAAGGGGGCAGTGCTACATTTCTCACTGAAATCACCTTCCTGATATAAACTAGAGTTCCTGGATTTCTAATGACTCTTCTAACCTTTCAAAGCTCACAGGGTCATATCCTTGTCTGTTCAAACTATAACATCCATTCACCAAAGAAAGAGAAAGAACAAATGGTCAGAGAAGCCATGTGGGCACCATATGGCTTTGGAGCCACGTGACAACCAGATGAGGAAGTGCCCCTTCCACTCAGAGCATTTCTTCCTCTTCACCGAAGCTGCTGGGGTGAGATGGAGGGAGTTTGGTCAGTTAGTGTCTTTTGTATGCACACTCAGTTCTGGCTCAGCAGCCAGTTAAAAGGGTTTTCCTCACCATGTGGTAAGCAAACATGAAATAGTCACAGAGTACCTGGGCATACCTGGAGCAGAGAGCCAAGCTTCTCTATTCGGTATCATCACACACTTCCAGAAGCAGGCTCCCCAAACACCAACATGGCACCCCTGTGCATGCCCCCATGGCTGGGCCTTCATTGTCCAAGCCCCTGTTATGCTAGGAAGCTGATGTGTCTCTCTTAATAGAGCCAGAACATGTTATCTTAAGCTTAAGGTCCTGCTCAACGGATCCAGAAAATCTTTAAGAAACTAATATCTCAACAAATTTTGTTTCTCTTTAGTGGTCCCTAAGGTTATTCCAACCTAGCAACACTTCTGATTTATTTATCTGTCCATTCACTAAATAAGCATTTATTATTATTATGAGACAGGGAGAGTAAATAGCCAGAGGAGTCTATGGCCCCAATTTCCTAGGCCTATCTCCTGTTACACAATTCTGATATGCTTATGGTTTACTCAGTTCTAGTTAGAACAAGCTGCTGAAAATCTCCAGGATGCTTGCTGATAGGGCACAGTTATAATTCTGCCTTCTTCATCCGGGAAGGCCTTCCTGATGAATTTTTAGAAATTTCCTTTTGCTGCTACTCCATGTTCTCTGAACCCAGTCTCCCTACCATCTTGTGCCAGAGTAAACCTTTTGTTGAAAACCGTATGTAAAGCCAGGTATTCAGCAATTCTGTGCCTTCGACTAGAAGTCATATCTCACTACTCAGCCAGAAGACCACCCAGAAAGCTGTTGGTTGGTCAGTGAGGGTGAAGGAGGCTATATGCCATTCCATCCTTGACTGAATTGCTATTCATCTATCCATGCCCTCTTAAGCTGCACTTGTCTGTGAGTATCAATAAACCATACTAACCCAACCTAGAGTTGATGAACGTTACTCACCTGAATTCTGCCCTCATTTTGCATGGAAGAAAGTATAAAGATAAATAAGGCACAGACCTTGACCTCAAGAAAATTACCCCCTACTTGAGATGATATACACATATGTATAGACAAGCATTAATACAGGGCAGAATATGACCTATGCCATAGGAGAGGTATAAATAAGATAACATGGCAGTTCATAAAAAGGATAGAGAATTTCTAACTAGGAAAATGAGAGAAAATGAGAGGTGAGTGGGTAGGAAAGTAGTTTCTAAAACCAGGTCTAGTTCACACCACACGTTGGTGATGTTGACCTTTGAATATACCAACTCTGTTTGCAGTGAGCAAGCTCAGAGAGAAATGTGGGATAGTATAAACAACATTTGTTGAACCTGGAGTCGGCAAAGACTTGGGCTTTAATCCCAGTTCTGAAACCTACCGACAATGTGATTGGATGCCACAGAAGATGGCATAAATGAAATATATTGTCTCAGATTGGCTGTCCCCACAAAAAAATGGCAAAAAAATGTGGGCAACTGTAATGGCTGCTACAAAGTCAGTCTTTTTTTCCCATCAGAAAGCACAGGTCTTGGTTCACTGGTGCCCCTTTTCAGGCTAAGAGCTGCCTCCTGCTGGCATTGATTTCCAGGTTCCTCCTTTGTCACTTCCACTTAACTTCTCTGGGTCTCAGCTTCCTCTTCTGCAAAATGAAGATAATAAGGTGATGTCTTATCTAACATGGATGTGGAAAGGAAAGTATTTTGTAAAGCTAAACTATTATAGAGTAGGAAGCTGGGTGGTACAGTGGGTAGAGTGCTGGACCTGGAGCCAGGAAGGTTAGGAAGACCTGAGTTCAAATCTGGCCTCAGACACATACTAGCTGTATAACCCTGGGCAAGTCACTTCATCCTGTTTGCCTCAATTTCCACATCTGTAAAACAAGCTGAAGAAGGAAATGGCAAACCGCTCTAGTATTTTTGCCAAGAAAACCCCAAATGAGGTCAATAAGAGTTGAGCAGGACTGAAACAAATGACAATTATATAGAAGCAGCATAGCTGGGTGCATAAAGTTCTAGACTTGGAGTCAAGAAGACCTCGATTCAAAGTCTACTTCAGACTATTGATAATTTGATTATGGGCAAGTTGTTGGGAAGTTTTTCTGTCTTCCAACTGCTGCTGCTGCTACTGCTACTCCCTGGCTTGGCCAGATACAATACAAACAATCTAAAGAACCTCAGCACCTTTGACCTATGTCTAGAACCAAGAGATACTTGAGCATAGAATAGGAAGGATGGAGGATACATAAAATAAAGAGGAGGTTTGAACTTTTTCTATTAAAAAAGATGGAGGAAAATTTCAGATGCACTAAACTGAAAGATTAATTTTAAAAAAAAAATCTATAATTTTTGAGAGTTGCTGTCTCAGAAAAATCTGAAAGAAAAGAGAGTCACATACGGAGGGGAAGTGGAAAAGCTAATGGGAGGGTGGAAAAGTCTCATTGCCATTACACAGGATCATAGAATTTAGAGCTGCAAAGTATCTTAGGAATCATTTAGCTCAACCCTCTCCTTTTTCATATAACAGAAGTCTGGTGTACAGTCTCCTCAGGACTACTTTCTTGTTACTCCCCGGCAGTGCACTCAGAGCTCAAGCGCAATAAAATCTCCAGCCTACGTGAAATGGAATTCCTTTTTCTTTAGATGTAACCAAGAGATAAAAAAGAAACACTTAAAGCTCATAGTAATAAGGCAAAATATTTTAATTATGTTGGGAAAAAAGCACAGTAAGACTGAGAAACATGGAACATCCATCCTGCTTTCACTTTATCCCCAAAAGTGGTTCATCTATCCTGTTTAGCCTAGAAGTTGATGACTTCCAGTGCCTCCTACAGGTACCACAAGAGAGAAAGGCAGGTAGTTGTATGGCCTCTCCATTCCTTGGTCTTTCAACAAAGTGGAAGTGTTGCAATGGTCCATCATTTGAAGAAATGACTATAGTAGCTGGCAAGAGTCCTTGGGATGGGGTTGGGGAGCCGGGAACTGAGCTTCTCTGCTAAGTCAGTTACAGGAACTTTGGCAGACTCCTCACACACTCTGATTATTCTGGCTTGGCAAGACTAGAGTGAAACTCCACCCGGCTTCCCTAGTGCTTCACAAGTATTGAAGAGGTTGCTGCCTACTATCCCCCTGATAAGGAGATAAGAACTCGATAGCACATGGTCATAGCCATTTTAGTCTCACGGTCCTCTATTCTTCTCCCTCCCTCTCCCTCTTTTGTTTTGTCTCATTTGTCATTTCCCTCATCCTCATCCTGACTCTCCAATCTGGAACGCATTCCCCTGAATGACAAGCAACCCAGAAAGTAGGATCAAATGGTTCTATACCATAAGTGTCCACTAGTGACAGTTTCTGCCGTTCAGAGAAACCTAGGCTTGTATCTAATAGCTAATATTTATATAATGGATCACTGCCTTATCACGGCAAAGGGACTTGCATAGCTCAATGAAACTATGAGCTATGCTGTAGAGGGTTGTCCAAGATGGAAAGGTCATAGTGGAGAATTCTTACAAAAGGTGATCCACTGGAGAAGGAAATGGAAAACTACTCCAGGATCTTTGCCAAGATGTGACAACAGAAGATGAGCCTCTCAGGCTGAAAGGTTTCCATTACACAACTGGGAAAGAACAGAGGGCAACTACAATAGCTCCAATACTAATGAAGCGGCTGGGACAAAGCTGAAAGGAAGCTCAGCTATGGATGTATCTGGTTATGCAAGGAAAGTCTGGTGCTGCAAAGATAAATATTGCATAGGAACATGGAACATGACATCTATGACCCAAGGTAAGCAGGATGTGGTCAAATAAACATCAACATCTTGGGTGTCAGTGAACTTAAATGGACAGGAATGGGTGAATTTAGTTCAAATGATCATTGTGTATACTACTGTGGGCAACAGTCCCTTAGAAGAAATGGAGTAGTCCTCATAGTCAATAAAAGGGTAAGAAAAGCAGTGCTGAGGCATGATCTCAAAATGACTGAATGATATCCGTAATACAAGTCTATGCTCCAACCACTAATGCCAAAGAGGACAAAGTTGATCAGTTCTATGAAGACCTATAAGATCTTCTAGAAATAACACCAAAAAGATGTTGTATTCATCCTAGGGGATTGGAATGCTAAAACAGGAAATAAAAAGATGACAGGAATGATAGACAAGTTTGGCCTTGGAGTTCAAAATTAAGCAGGGAAGCAAATAATAGAGTTTTGTGAAGATAACTTGCTGGTCATAATGAACACTTTTTTGACAACCCAAAAGACAACTCTACACATGCACATCACCAGACGGTCCATATAAAAATCAGCTTGATTATATATTTTGCAGCCTAAGGTAGAAAAGCTCTAAACAGTCGGTTAAAACAAGACCTAGAGCTTACTGTGGATCAGATCATGAGCTTCTTATTGCAAAATTCAGATTTAAATTGAAGAAAGTAGGGAAAACCATCAGACCATATGGTATAATCTAAATAACATATCTTATGAGCTTTAAATGGATGTAATGAATAGATTTAAGGGATTAGATCTGGTAGATAGAGTGCCTGAAGAACTATGGACAGAGGATCACAATATTGTAAAGAAGACAGCAGCAAAAAAACATTCTAAAGAAAAACAAGAGCAAACAAGCACAATGGCTATCTGATGAGGCTTTACAAATAACTGAGGAAAAAAGGAAAGGGAAAGGGAAAAATATACCTAAATGAATGCAGCATTCTAGAAAATATCAATGACCAATGCAAAGAAATACAAGAAAACAATATACTAGGAAAGATAAGAGGTCTCATCAAGAAAATTAGAGACATCAAGGGAAATTTTCATGAAAAAATGGGCATGATGAAAGACAAAAATGGTAGGGATTTAACAGAAGAAGAAAAGATTAAGAAGAAGTGGCAAGAATACACAAAAGAACAAGACAAGAAAGATCTCAACATCACTGATAACCATAATGGTATGGTCACTAATCTAGAGCCAGACATCCTGGAAAATGAAGTCAAATGGCCTTAGGAAGTATTGCTACCAATAAGGTTAATGGAGGTGATAGAATTCCAGCTGAGCTATTTAAAATCCTAAAAGATGATGCTTTTAAAGTGCTGTTAAGCTAACCTCAAAAAAGCAACAGTATCCACTGGATTGGAAAAGATAAGTTTGCATCCCAATCCTAAAGAAGATCCAAGGAATGTTCAAATTACCAAGCAATTCACTCATTTCAGCTAGACTCTAGCAATATGTGAACTGGGAATTATCAGAAGAGCAGGCTGGTTTTCAAACAGGCAGGGGAACTAGTGACCAAATTGCCAGCATTTGCTGAACTATGAAGAAATCAAAGGAGTTCCAGAAAAAAAAATTTACTCCTACTTCATTGACTACAGTGAAGCCTTTGACTGTGTGGATCACAACAAAATGTGACAAGTTCTCAAAAAGATGGGAGCACCAGATCATCGTACTTGTCTACTAAAGAACCTGTATACTAGTCAAGAAGCAACAGTTAGAATCCAACATGGAACAACTGGTTGGTTTTAAATTGGAAAAGGAGACAACAAGGCTATATATTGTCACTTTATTTAACTCATATGCAGGGTACATCATAGGAAATGCCAGGCTAGATGAATCAAAAGCTGGAATTAAGGTTGCCAGGAGAAATATCCACAATCTCAGATATGCAGATGATGCCACTCTTATGGCAGGAAGTAAAGAGGAACTAAGAAGCTTCCTGATGAGGGTAAAAGAGGAGAGTATAAAAGCTGGCTTGAAGCTTAACATAAAAAAAACTAAGATCTTGGCAACTGGTCCCATCACTTCCTGGCAAATAAAAGGAGATGAAATGGAAGCAGTATCAGATTTTATATTCTTGGGCTCAAAGATCACTGCAGATGGCAACTGCAGCCATGAAATTAAAAGACACTTGCTCCTTAGGAAGAAATCTCTGGAAAATCTGCATACTAAAATGCAGAGACATCAGCTTGCCAAGAAAGGTCTGTATAGTCAAAGCTATAGTTTTTCCAGTAGCAATATATGCCTGTGAGAATTGGACTATAAGGAAAGCTGAGTGCCTTGGAATTTACACTTTTGAATTATGGTGCTGGAGAAGACTTTTGAGAGTCCCTGGGACAGCAAAGAGGTCAAATCAGTCAACACTTAAAGAAATTAATTCAAGCTATTCACCAAAGGTCAAATACTGAAGCTGAAGCTTACATACTTTGGCCACACAATGAGAAGACAGGACTCATTGGAAAAGACCCTGATGTTGGGAAAGATTGAAGGTAAAAGGAAAAGGGGACGGCAGAGGATGAGATGGATAGATGGTGTCATAGAAACAATGAATGTGAATGCAGACAGACTTCAAGAGACAGTGGAGGAGAGAAGGGCCTGGTGCGCTATGGTCCATGGGGTCCCAAAGAGTTGAACATGACTAAACAACTGAACAACAAATATAATGTTATAAGGCTTGTGAAGTACTTTACAAATATTATATTATTTGATCCTCACAACAATGCTGGAGGTAGTCGCTATTATCTTCCCCATTTTACAGATGAAATAATTTGCCCAGGGTCACACAGCTATATAGTATCTGAGACAAGATTTGAATTCAGGTCTTCCTAACTTCATTCACTTCTTACAAACAAATGAAAAGAAACTGAAGTCCAGATGAATGGAATGACTTCTTAATGCAAAGTTCCACAGGAATTGAGTAGCACAACTGGGAGTGAACCCCTACTTTTCTGACATGTAAGATCAGGATTGTCTAATTGACCTCTGTACCTCTGACCGCTATAATGTTTTTCCTCTTATTTTTATCTTACCTCCCCCCATATTACATAATAATAAACTCTTTTTAGCAGAAGCCTGAGAGGGCAGTGTTCCAGACAACAAGACGAGTACAAAACCAAAACCTGCTCCATTGATAGTTAGGAATAAGTAACCCAGGAAAAAGAGGGAAATAAGGGGCAGCCCAAAATAGAAAGGGGGTGCTGGTGAGCTAAGACCTTTTTTGATGTAGAAATTATTTCACATCATTCAACCATTCCATGCCCGCCCATGTTTGCAAAAGACTTTGTTGAGAATTTCTGCCACCTTGATTCACACTAGATCTACGCTAATAGATTTTCACAAATATGAGAAATCATGAATCCAAATATGTTGCCTGAGTAGGTGGTTAGGTAGGTGGACAGGGTGGTCAGGGGAGGGCTGTTAAGTATTTGACAGTTAAAATGATGTGGTTTCTAAATAGAGCAGCTCTTTCTTTCTGGACTGCTCTGAGTACTTTTTGGTTTGCCTTTATAATAAATCAGTTTCTCTGATATATATAGTTGGTGTAAGGGAAGAGATCTCTCTCTACTTCTCCCACCATGTTGGTGATGGTTTCTGGCTTTGGAGAAGGCAACATCTCATCCAGAATATGAAAGCTGTTAGCTTTTGAAAGCTGAGATTTTCCTGTGGAGGAAATCCCTGGAAAGAGGAAAGAGGGAATTTCTCTTTCATTCTCAGCACAGCACCACACAGACACACAGACACACACACACGCACGCACACGCACCTGCCATGTAGTTTTTACTGGACTTCTAAACTACTAGGAAACAGTTCATCTAGTTAGAGAGAAGAGAAACATACTTCATTTCATATAGATACAGATACAGTAAGACAATTGTGCAAGGGAGGAAGCAAAAAGAAGTAGACCTGGAGCCACCCAGCAGACCCATCCAGTGGAGATTTTGCATCCAAAAGGAAACACTAGAGAATTCTAAGATAGACAGGACTTTCAGGCCCCAAAGTACTAGAAGTTTTGAATTTTCTTTGTCATATATATATATATATATATCCCACGTGAGTCTTACTACCACTATATTTTAGGTTTGTACTGATTGTTCTCATAGACATTATTTGTGTTTAGGGGATAGTTTGCCCCAGGTTTATGGGAGGAATGTTTTATAGTGTTTATTCTTATTATACAGTTTTAGCACATGCCTTTGCTAGAATCTAATTGTGCCCATTCTCTGAATGAGAATGGAGAAAACACATTAGTGGAGATTTCTTATCTATAGTAGGTAAGACTATAGTCTCACAGAGCTGCCCCAAGAATCATAGGTAGCAGCTGACCTTCTGGGAATTCAACCCTCAAATGGTAAGAACCAATTGGAGGAATGTACCAAAAGGACTACTACACTGGAATACCAGCTACCATGAATGATGATGTCATCATTACTTATGCCCACATGGTGTCTGCTATAGAGGAAGAAAGATAGAAACCTTAGAAGAGGTAGACAAAAGATGATCACATAAGTGGGATTGATCAGGGAGTCCCCCAGATCAATTTGAGGAGTTCTACAATCAACCTGATGAGATTACATGGCATGAATTTTTAGAGGCATCTGAAAGATGCCTTCTCATAGATTTGATGAGATTTTACAGTGTAGGCCTTTGTTCAGAAGTACTCAAGGAGCACATCTCCTTAAAGTGTGAGAACGCACCCTGGAACCTTACAGAGAGGACAGGACACAGGGAACTCCTAGAGACTGGCGGATTGTGGCTTAGAACAAATTCTAGTCAAATGAGCTACCCCTTTCTATGATCTATACCCTATACCACCTTCACACACACACACACACACACACACACACACACACATACACTTTTCATCTTTTTCCCTTAAAAATCTGTAGCAAAATAGAAAAAGCAGGAATTTGTCTTTCCCCTTTCCCATCCCAAGGAATTGTTCACAACCACAACCAAAGCACAGCAGCAGGTGCCAACTTGACCTGAAAGGCTAGTTCACAGACGATGTCCATTACCTCCAAGAACCACATGGGCAGGGAAGAGGTGATATTTTTAATTCCCTGCATAATTCCATAAGCTAGCACTGCTTGGAAAATCTTCCTTATCAGTCCAGAGAGGCAGACACCAGAATAAGGATGCCTAGTATAACCCACTTAAGCTCTGAGTATCCTCATCCCAACTCCCACTCTTTCAGGAAAGTTGTATAAGCTAGCTCCATCTCCTCCTCTGGGTTTTGGGGGCAGCCCTGAAGGGCCAGAGATGATTCTGCAATGGCATTGGCTTAGATCCCCAATGGCATACTCTCTCCAATCCTCTAGTCTAGAATATCAGCAAGAGAATCATTCTAGCCAGCCAGCCTAAAGTAGCTTTTAGAAAGTTCTAAGGGGGACAACACGAACAATGGCTAAAAAAAAATCTCTCTTACAAGTACAAAGAGAGTCCAAGTGGAAATGGGTTCAAGCTTAGAGAGCAGATGTGGCAAAGGGGTGACTCACAGCTCCTGGAGTTCTGTATCATTCATCCTCTATATCCTTCTCTATTATTCATAAAGTACTCAAGAAGTTTCCCTTAACCATGGAGAGTCTGCATCCAGTCCATCCTTGGCTCTCATTGTAGGCCTTGCTATCAACTGATCTCAGGATGCCATTTAGGATACTGATGAGAAGACAGGGCCTCCAAATTCTTTGAAGCAGAAATTTTTTTCTAGTCAAAAATTAGGAGGGAGGAGAACAAGACCTGGACAAGACCAAAATGAAGGCTCTTTCTTCTTCCTATCTCTACCCTACCACCCCCCCAAACCCAGGTAGTTCCTCTTCAGAGATGTACTGGAAATCCACACACTCCAATTTTTTGAATATTTTTTTGGCTAACTAGGTGCTTTTATGTAGTACCAAGTGGGTGTTACAAAGTACCCCCCAGCCAACTGGAACAAACCTCTTGTTTGGCATTCTGGTGGCTTCTGGCTGCAGTACTAGCATAACATGGTGGCTTCTTAGTACCAGACCTCAGGGCTCTCCAGTATCCTGAGGGGGCTGGGAAGATCTTTTTTCTCTACCATCTGCTCAAGCACCCAGCAGCTCTGTTCCCTCGTTTTGGAGAGGCCCAGTTCCATTTAACTACTTAATACCATATTAGCTTTTACAAAAGGATATTTGCTTCAAACATGTAGCAAAAACAAACATACAAACATTTTCCTCAACAGTTCAGCAGCATAATGCCCCCTAAGCAACCTTGGCAGTAGGGTTAGGTGGTCAGTGGAGTTTAAGGTCACGGCTTAGCTTAGTTCCTACATGGTTTTAGTCCCAACTAATTTAAGTACAAAGCTGGCACTACCAGCTTCTGCTGATCTGGAGTTCCATATCTATACTTTTCAAGGCATTGCTGCTGGGATGGCTGCAATATGTCACCTGGATTCCTGGATTCCAGGACTCCAGGCTCCTCACGGCTCATACCTCTGTGTCAGATCAGAAATACCAGTCCCTTCTTCTAGAATGGAAAAGAATAAATGAAAAGACAAAACACCCAGACTTGTTTATCGGGACCAAAACATGATCTAAAGAGAGGGGTGAGGGGAGGAGACAGCCTTTAGGTCCTTCTCTTTATCACGTCGTGTGAATGGAGCCCTTCCTCTTCAGATTTGAATGGGCCAAAGTGTTCACGGAGGCTACGTTAAGTCATTTTAAAGATGCAGGCAGTTCCAGTTTCACAGACAACGAAAAAAAAAAAAAGCTGCTCCCAACCACATGGTAGGTCAATGCAAAAAGTCCATGCAGGCTCCAGTCCACTAGTGTCTCAGAAACAGGTCCTCGGCGTCTTCTCTGTGAGTGATGCTTTCTTAGGTGGTCTAGGCACGTGCCAAACCCCCTACTACACTATCAAGTGGCAGAGCCCTGAAGCCAGCACTAAAACCTAGTGATCTAAATTCAAGCCCATTGTTTTGAGTTTTTTCCCCCCACTGCATCATAAGAGATTTTTAAAAGTCTGAGCATTGTTTAAAAAGATGGTTGTGCAAAGGAATACTCAATTACACTATAAATGCAAAGACCATTAACTAATCTGTGAGCAAATGAAAAACTAACAATGATTCCAAAGAAGAGATAATGGGACATACCTTGCTCCTTTCAGCCAAGAGGTTAGAGACCCCCAAGGGTAGTGTGTTATATTTTTTTTTACCAGACACAATCACTGTACTGGATATTTTTGCTTGACTTTTGTTTTTCTCTTTGTTATAAGGGAGGGTTCAATATGAAAAGGGGGTGGATGGGTTATTTCAAGAAATGACTGTGATGTAAAAGCAAGAGGCATGGATAAAATGTATTATATCTTAAAATAAAAACAAGGGTCTGTAAGTTCAGAAATAAACAATATCCTAACAGCCCATGGTGAAAAAACAAGCTTTTCATCTCTTTTATTTTCAATTCTGCTTTTAGAAAGGAAGATCAGAAATGAGCAGTGGCCATGGAACAAGTCTCAAGTGTGAGGATGGGATAAAAGGCCAAACAAAAACAGGGAAGGATATGTTTTTTTTTAAAGCACCCTTAAGAAACTGGATATGGTCCAACGGGCATGGCTTAATGACATGCACCCTCGGGTGCTTAGGGATCTGGCAGAGACTTGTGAAAAGCCACTGAGCCATTATTTTTTTTTAGAAGTACTAGAGGACAGGAGAAGCCCAGGAGACTGGAAAAGGGAAAGTGTTCGGCCTGATTTTAGAAAAGGAAAAAAGGATGACCCTGGAAATGACAGACCAGTCAGCTTAACGTAAAGACCTGAGAAGAGAATAAATTGTCCAACCATTGATTTGCAATCACCAGGAAAAGCATAAGATATTAGGTGGCAATCAGCCAGCTTTGTGAAGAGCAGATTGTTCCCAGTCAATTGAATGAATGTCCTTCTAGTCTGGAGTGACAAGTCCTATAAACAAAGAGGAAGCCAGCCCAGAAATGTAACCTTTGCAATTTCAGCTCTATCTAACACAGGGCAAGCCAAGAGAGGGACCTGACACTTCTACCCTGATGGGCAGCAACTGTTATTTTCACTCCAGGCTTCACATTGGCCTGAGGGCAACACAACAAGGGGGTGACCTATCAGATTTGGAACCCAGAGAAAACATGCTCTAGGAAGAAGAAAGGGAAGAGAGTAAGCATTTATATAGCACGGTGCTACGAGCTTTACAAATATCTCGTTGGAGCCTCACAACAATCTTGGGAAGCAGGTACTCTTATCATCCTCTTTTTTACAGTTAATAAGACCGAGGCAGACAGAGGTTAAGTGACTTCCCCTAGTTATACATGTCAGGGGCTGAATCTGAACTTAGGTCTTCCTTACTCCAAGACCAGAGATCTGTCCACTGTACCACCTAGCTATCTCTAAGTGGAAACAGTGGACTCCTAGGACCTGAACTGAAAACCTGGATCCCCTACTTCTTATGAACTGTGTAACATTGAGCAAAGCACTTAACCTCTCTGTGCCTCAGTTTCCTCATATGGAAGCATGGGGGATAATGATAATGTGTTACTTATTGGACTGTTATGACATCCAAATGAGATAATATGCGAGAAATATTTCGCAGGTATGTTGCAATACACACACACACACATGCATACACATACATATCTGTGTGTGTAAGTTACTATTCAATTTGATATTTTTATTGACGATGAACAATCAAATTGAATATAAGCTCATCAACCTTTCAAGTTATATTAAATTAAGGAAGAATGATTTATTATATTCTAGAGCTATCATTTCATTGTTGTTGAGAACTCCTGGTGGATAAACTTCCTCTACCAACTCAAATAGACAACTTTGGAGGGTTTGGAGGTTTTCTTTGGCTTGGTGGGTTTTTTGTTTAGAGTTTTTGGTCTTGTTTTGCTTTGGGGTCTTTTTTGTTAGTTTTTGTTTTTGCAACTGAAGGTCTTAGAGAGTATCTGGGTAACTGAGGTTAGGTGACTTGTAAAGGTCACACAAATAGTATACATCAGTAGAGGGATTTAAAATCCAGGTTTTCCTAACTCTTCAATCAATTGCATATAATTATTTGTATATGCAAATGTATATGATTGCATAATAATAATAATTGTCATTGTCATTATTATTGTAACATGACAATAATAGCTAGCATTTATATAGTGCTTTAAGACTTGCAAAACACTTATGTATGTCATCTCATTTGGTCCTCACAAGAATCCTGTGCAGTAAATGCCATTAATGTCCCAATTTTACAGATAAAGAAGCTAAGTTGAGTGGCTTGCTCAGGGCCATACAGCTAGTAAGTGTCTGAAGCTGGATTTGAACTCATCTTCCCAACTCCAGATCTAGCATTCTATCTACTCTGCCATCTAGCTGCCATAACTCTATGTATCATGCCACATTGCTTCGGTTAATATGCCAAAAAATGGAATAAAATATATTCCCCTAGTGAGAAATGAGAATAAAGGAAGTACTTAATCTTATTAAACAAAACAAAACAAACAAACAAACAAAAAAGTGAGATTCTATAAGGTTCTATCAGGCTAAGAAGTGAAGGTGAGGTCAAGACCCATAGGACTTAGGGTAATGTGCCCTCACCCATGACCCTTCAGCTTTCTCTGCCCTTGCATCCTCATCTGTAAAATGGAGATGATAATATTTGACTTACCTGACACGGTAGGTTATAAGGGTGAAATGAAGTGCAATAGAGAGAGAGAGAGGCAGATTAGTGAAAGAGAAAGAACAGTGCCCTGGCAGTCAGACATTTATCTGCTTTTGAGTCCCAGATTGACTCTTCATGAGCTGTGTGTCTTGAGTAAATCATATTATCTCTCTGGGCCTCAGTTTCCTCGACCACAAAATGAAGAAGTTGGGTTAAATAATCTCTAAAATGTTTTCTAATCCTTCCATACTGTGGGAGTGTCCAACACAAGGATTGTCACTCTGGGAAGAAGACAAGACAGCTAATGCTGTTGAGGGAGAACAGTGGAAGGCCGTAGAAGTTTCTGGAGAAATAATAATGATATAAAATAATAGCTCCCATTGACATAGCATTTTAAGATTTGCAAAGCACTTTACATGTGCTAACCCATTTGACCTCCACAACAACCCTGTGAGGTAGATACTGTTATTATCCTTATTTTGTGGATGAAGCAAATAGCAGTTAATTAGTCACTCTTTCCCTAGGGTCACATAGCTAGCACCTGAGGCAAGATTTGAACTCATGTCTTCCTGACTCCAATTCTACCTCTCTGTCTTTTGTATGATGTAGCTGGCACAAATGAAGAATGGATGTCAGAGGAAAGAAAGGAAAAAAAGCAGCGAAACAATAGTGAGGAATTTGAAGGATTATAATTCAGAGGTAAGGAACCTGTGGCCTCAAGGACACATGTGGCCCTCTAGGTCCTCAAGTGCAGCCCTTTGATGGAATCTAGTTTCTGCCAAGGGCCACACTTGAGGACCTAGAGGGCCACATATGGTCTCAAGGCCACAGATTCCCCTCCCCTGGCATTATATGAAGAATGATGGCAGACCTTCATTCTGCTATGCAGATCCAAGAGGTATAGCTTTCCTATACAATTCCTGGGGAATTTCAATAATTAATACCAAGTGAGGGTCTTTCAGGAGAAGGGCAGCAGAAGCATGGAGCAGGGGAACTTTAAAAGAAGGAAGGGGGGGAAAGGGGAAAAACAAACAGATGCTAATGGAGTTTCTACCCTCCCTGGTTTAAAGAGCACATAAAAAGAGGAAAAGAAAGGGAGAAGTAAAAGATGACCCACACAGCTAAGCAAAGAGGAGAGGGCAGACAGAGACAGAGGATCCTTTCAAAGGAAGATTTCTCAAAGGGATATGCCACATAGGAAAGACAAGTTGCTGACATAGAACTCTGCAATAGCGACCCTCATAAATTCAGTAGAAATGAACTCAAAGGACATCTTTTCAGTGACTCAAACACCTGGCAACAGACTCTGATGTCATCTTCAGATATCCAAACAAATATAACCTATATGATGTGGGGGCAGAAATAGGAACGGGAGTATCAGGGGGGAAAAGCCTCCAGAACAGTTGGAGAGCATTTTCATTATGCTATTGAGTTGACCAAAACTAAATACCCACTTAATTCACTACAGAATAAAATTATTACAAAGGATGGTATTTTTAAGTTGGATGAAAAATTTTCAGATAGATTAACTAGTGAAGGCCATAAACAAGTTCTGAATACGGATAGGGTCTAATCACGTCACTCAGTGAACTGCAGTAGCTCCCTATTATCTCTAGAAGGAAACATAAAATACGGCCATATATTTATGTGTTGTCTAGCCCAATGGAATGTGAGTTCTTAGAGGGCAGAAATTATTTAATTTTTGTCTTTGTATCCCTAATGCCTAATACAGTAGGTGCTTACTAAATAATTGTGGAATGATTGACGAGTTATTTTTTGAATTGTTTTTTTTTTTTATTCATCCATATATTTGTTTATTTTTGAGTCTAGGTCTGTCTATTTCTCTGAGGCCAAAAGTACATCAGCTACTTTAGGGGCCCAATTCCACTGCTAATCAACATGGAAGCTTTGACCTACTTGATTCCAACATGAGTCAGTTTGCCCCCACATTAAGCAACCAGGGGACTCACTACATTGGTACCAAATTTAGTATAGACACCCAATCATCTTTAGTGCTACTGTGGCTCAGAACTCCAGAGCTTAAACAATCCACCAGTCTTAACCTCCCCAATAGCAGGGATCAGAGGAGTTGGCCTCCACACCAGAAAGGAGAGATTCAGGTGAAAGACTGAATTGGGATAGCAGAAGAAAAGGTTAATCACCTTTTAGGCATGTTTTTGGTGCCAAGAAGATCATTATTTGTTCTAAGATTTAGCTATGGATCAATTATGACTCAATTTATTATTGTGATCTACAATGCTCCAGATATAGAACATACCAATTCCATACCAAAAGCATAAACAGGGAAAAATCATTTCCATATTTAATAAAGTTTAAAGGTGGGATTCAGAGTCAGAAATGTGAGTTTGAACTGCATAGCTATGTGACTTTGAGAAACTCATTTCACCAAACTGGATACCCATTTTCCACATCTGTAAAATGAGAGGGTCGGACATAATGATTTTTTCAATGTCCCTTCCAGCTCCAAGTCCTTTGGTTCTCATGATCCCTAATCTGAATAGGAAAAGGCACATGTATACAAACTGTCCCAAGGACGGGCTTTCACAATGAAAGGGAAGAGCTCTGCAAAAGAAGATAGTGAAAACAGGAATGATAACCAGTGAAAGAGTAGGCTTACAGGAATAAGTAAGGACCTGGAAAAGAAAGACATTTTAGCTGATGTAAGGGGAAAGAGGTAGAGAAACACAGATGTGGGAGACAATAAAATTTCACTTTCCCAAGTGTAGGCTCAGCATCGTAGAAAGAATGATTGTCTTTTTTTCCAGTTCCATCTCCTTATCCTTAATAGCATAGAAAGCAATCCTAGAGAGAATTGAGAGGTCCAAATGAACAATTAGGTAAGGGTGAGGGACTTTGCCAAGCCTCTAGACCAGATTGTTAACTGGGGATCCATGAACTTTTTTTATAATTCTATTTCACTAGAATAGGTTTCCTTTATAATCCCATATATTTCATTTTGAGAGGATTAAGACTGATTTTGTATCATTTTCTTATTGATCCTATCTACAAGTAACTGCTTTTGTACTGTAACTGCTTACATCATGGTTCTTTGTCTCTAAACTTAGTTCAGAGTTCAGCTGGCCTGTAATGAGATTAAGTTTAAAAATCTAGCTCTTCTTGCCTCAAATAATATTCCTAACCTTAGGGAACATGTATGAAAGAAAAGGAGTCAGACATGATTTTTACTCCACTGAGCTAACCTTCAAGGATATGTAGTTTGTTGTTTAAAAGTCTGAGCTGCTGTCTTGAACCTGGACTCAAACAAAGAGCACTTCTTAGTCTCATAAGAGAAGAAGAGAGATTGTTGCAAGTCCTTATTGGCAGGTAGCACGTCCCTGTTGATAAATGTTATCTTTCTAGAAAAGCTGTCTCAGTTTACCCTTTTGTTAAAATCTCAAACATGACAATTTTATGCATTTAAAAACTATTCTGAGAAGAGGTCCATAGGCTTTACCAGACTTCCAAAGGTGTATATGACAGGGAGAAAAAAGCCTAAGAACTCCTGATCAAGACCTTGGACGGTGCTAAAATGATCTGAAAGAGGACAATCTGGGTCCTGGGATAAAAAAGACATTTGATTATGGAGTCCCAGTATTAATCCTGGGAATACTCTTGTGGGAGGCCAGAGGTCTTAGAAATCATAATGTAAGAGAGAACTTCAGAACAAAGAGATAGTGGACTAGAGCTTTGTTTAAGCTGGAATATAGTTTGTTACAACAGGAATTCTGAAGAACTCTTCCCCTCTGGGAGGAAGAGTTGTTTCTCCATGAAATGGAATGACTGATACTATCTTCTGGAAGCTAAAGAAAACTGCAGGCAAAGCAGTGTGGAGGATAGGAGCCAACATTCTCAGTCAGTCAACAAGCATTTACTTACTATGGGCCAAGCACTGTGCTAAGAGCTGGAATTACAAAGAAAGGCAAAAACATAGTCCCTCTCCCTACACCATCTGTTGGAATTCCACAAAGAGAACAAATTTGTGCAGAGTGATAAGAGAAAATCTGATAGGAAGCAGTAAGAGGAAGTAGTAATGATTCATTTGTAAGAAACGCAGGGAAATGCAGAAACCAGATAGCTAGAGGAAACATGAAACAGAACACCGACAAGAAATAACCACAAAAACCTCAGTAGGAGAGAAGTCAGATGATCAGCAAGATGGCAGGATACTTTCCTCCAAGCTCTCCAACCCAATAACCTCAGAAATAAAAATGATGTATGAGACATAGAATAGCTAAAGGCAAATCCATATGAAGACATAGCAAACGTAAAAATGCTCATGAAATAACATCAGAGAAATTAAATAACTGAGTTCCCACTTGGTGTCTTTACCACCAAAGGACTCTTTGAGAAGGGATCGGTGAATATAAACACAATAGCATGGTGTTTTAAGGTCCAGCTTGTCTTCATATGGATTCAGCTTTAGTTACTCTATATCTCATACATAACTTCTATTTTCTGAGATTTTTGGACTGGAGATCTTTGAGTAAAACAATTATTCTGCCATCTTGCTAATCATGTGCTTCAAGGTCCATTGCCCAAGCTTGAATATCCTTAAGAAATGGTTGGCACCGATTCTGCTCCACCACCTTAAGGAAAAGCAACTACAAGAAAGATGGTAAGAAAGGGCAAAAGTTTATGGTGTCTTTTGAATGGCAACATTAAAGAATATACATATACTTCAGCATTATGTAGTAACTTTCTACAAAAAAAAATGACCATATGCTAGGGCGCAGAGAAATGAAGAATAAAGCTTAAAAAAGAAAAATACTGAATATACTGTAACCCTATAATGATAGTAATTAACACAGATAAAACTTTAAAAGATACAAATTTAAATGGAAATTTAATAATGATATGCTGAATAATGGGTAATTCAAAAAACAAGTCATCAAAATACTTAACAAATGTGGAAGAGGCAAGTTTTGTGGTAAGAGAGACTCACTAGGTGGGTAGACTCAGAGCCATCCACCCCCTTCCCAAATCCCTATCCCTAAAGATCCCTAGAGGGAACAAAAGGACTTGAGGGAGGGGAAATTTGGGCTTCCCTGGCCTTGCCTCAGTCCTCCCAGCAGTACTGGACATGCAGGGAGATCCTTCAAGAGATTTAGGAGGGGCAGTTGGAGGGAAAACCAAGGCTGTGGGGACCTGGAGACTCCAAGGGAGCTATAGGCAGTTAAGACACTGAAAAAGAAGATTGGACCTGAAAAGGGAAAGATTGCCTCTCCAGTGGCAAGGCAAAAAATTAATTTATGCAGGTCTTCTTCCATTTCTGAGATTCTATAAAGTTACAGAATCTTGTTGAACCTCATCTTTTTGTAGGCAAAATCCTCAACGATGATACTGCTCTCAAAGAATACAAAATTGATGAAAAGAACTTTATGGTGGTTATGGTGACAAAACCCTCCAGAAGGAGTAGTAGTAGTAGTAGTAGTAGTAGTAGTAGTAGTAGTAGTAGTAATAGTAGCAGTAGTAGTAGTGGTGGTGGAGGTGGTGGTGGTGGTGGTTGCTGTTGTTGCTGTGGCTGCAGCTGATGCCACTGCTGAAGACTGAGTAGCCCCTGCGCTAGCAGCCTGGTGGAGGTGGGGATGAAGTGGGGGGTGGGGATCCACCACAGTTTGACTCTCTCTGTCTCCTGGGTTACCCATTAAAACATATTACACTGCTCCTTTTCCAAAGGATTCATGATGGAAAACGCCATCCATATCCAGAGAAAGAACTACGAAGTCAGAATGCAGAGTGAAGCAGATTAGTTCCTTCTATAAAACTGTAGGTAATACTCTGTTTAACATATTCTTTCTAGTGTACTAGATCCAGAAATCTAGTGCAATGTCCTACTTCTTGTTTCTTTTGACAACATTGGTTTGGAAAGAGCCCTTACTACCTAGAATCCACAATCTCTATTTCATGGCAAGGCTGGATAATGGCTTTGTGAAATTCAAAAGATTTTCAGAGCAAGTGTAAACATAAATGCCAAATTATAGGTGGTTATTTTTATTGCTTCAAATATGTAAGAAAGCACGTGCTTTCATGTTAATTCCTGGAGGGCAAGGAGAAATCCTTTCTGATGAAAATCATTACAGCTATTTTAAAATTCCTTGATCACTGAATGGCAGACTGCTTCTAACATGATGTAAGAAGCTGTACATCTATGAATCTATATGGACTAGGTTTTTTTTTCTTTTGTAGTTCCTTTATGGGTAGTTAACTTTCTTTTGAGATTAGATTTAAATTCTTATTTCATGTTCTAATAATATGGTTATTTCATCTCTTTATAGGTAATATTCCATTTCTTTTAATTTCTTGGTTTTGTTACTATGTAATCATGGATAGTTGATTCTGATTATTCTTTTCATTTCCTTTCTGTTGTGATTTTTACCTTGTTAATATTTTTATTTAAGTAATTTTATATCCTCCTTTTTTGTATCATATTAACGGCTAATGAATGGTTAACTAAAGGTTGATTTTACTAGTCTTTTCAATTAACCAGCTTTTAGTTTTGTTTATCATTTCCATGCTTTTTCCATATTATTTATTCCTCCTCTGATTTTAAGATTTCCTATTTTCGTGCTTACTTGGGGTTTGTTTATTTGCTAATTGTCTGCTTTTTAAATTGCATGCTGTTAATGAATCCTCTCTTTGATTTAATTCATGTATTTAAATGCATATTTTTTTTTCCTCTGAGGACTGCTTTTGCTGTATCTCAGAAATTTTATATAGTCTCATCATCACCATTCTCTTCCACATAGTTATATGGGGAGGGGGAGAAATGATAGTTTTGTTTATTTTCGTAGGAGAAAGAAGGTAATGAGTGCATTACATAGAAGCTCAAAAAAGCATCATCGTCAAACTCTGCTAAGAATATTGCAAGAGATTACTTCAGGGAAAAATCTATGCAAACTTCATCTTCCTACTCAGCATTGCAGAGTCAAAATAAATTCAAAATTAATTCTTTAAACAGTTAAATTTATATTAGGCCAAAATATCTTTGAGAAACAAGAGAGTAGATGCCTGCCCCTTCTAGGATCAATTACCAAGATTTACAAAGGGAAATGAAAAAGGATAAAACAAAACAAAAGAAAGCTGAGACTGCTATTAAGTATTTCCTTTTAATATGCCATGAGTTAGCTTGATTATTTGTCTGTTTACCCAAGTTTTGTATCTTACCAGCTTCCATTTTCCAAACCTTTCAAAAGGTTTTGACTTTTTTGTTCTAATGGAAGAAAAGTTCCTCTATGTGCTTTCTTTTTTTTAAAGAAAGCAATACAATGCTAGTGGTTCGAGTTGGCGATATACTCCCATATGAGAATTCAGTCATTGTATTTCTATCCTCAGTGCCTAGCATAGTGCCTAGCACATAATAGGTGCATACTAAATGCTTGTCAATTGATAAAACACAACATTAATTTACTCTATAAACCCTACCATTTGCATAGTAGTGGCACTTTTAAATTTTTTTTAAAAAAATCTGATACCAAAAACTAACATTTACAAATTGGGAATATTAAAAGCTTTGCCAATAAACACAAGAATAAAGAAAGAATGCTCTCCTCTCCGCACTATTATTTGGCATAGTTCCAGAAATGTAAACAAAAGCAACAATATAATAGAAAGTCACTGAAAGGAGTAGGATTGTCAAATGAAAGACACAATTACCCCAATTTGCAAAATATATGATTCTTTATTTACAGTACCCCAGAAAATCAGCAAAGAAATTGAGACAAGTAATAGCTTCAACAATGTAGTAGGATAGAAATAAAACGTCAAAAATTGTCAGCATTTCTATAGAGCAATAACAAAATCTATGAGGAAATAATAGAAAAGGAACTTCAAAAATAACCACAAAATACAAATATGTACATACATGTGTATATGTTCAGTCTACTGACATGCAGTCAAAATATGTAAAAGAATTTAAAGTGATCTTTAAAGAAAATAATGACAAATTTAAAAATAAAAAGACATTTAGTAAGAGACTTCTGCTGAGAATCTAAAGTAAAGGGAACACTAAAGCATGAATGTGATTGAAGCCACATAGTATTCTGGAAAATGGCCACCATTATTTCCCATGAAACCTGCGAAGCCCTATTTGTAGGTTCCGGATTTTATCTTTAAATAAATCGTTTCATTCTTTGAGCAATGTAAATCACACTGTTGCAAGGACAGTTGGTGACAACGTCCTCAATGGTCTGAAATACTGATGTTTCCAGATTTTCTGAGTGGAGGCAACGAGCTAAAAGAATTGAGAAACTGCCCAAAATGTGTCCAGGCCCTTTGAGTCATGTAGCAATCTCTGATAAAAGAGTTATACAAATGATAGAAAACAGAGAGAAAGAAGGGCATTGGAAAAAAAAACAGAAAGGAAACAGTCTTACAAAAGACAGAAAGAGTGTCCTTAATCTATAATGGAAGAAGCCATTTTGGGGAGGAAGAGGATCGAGAATGAAAAGGGAATTGAGATTCTCAAGAAAAGGGTGCCCTAATGTGGGAAGGATCCAATGACCTAAACTTACAAAGGGATGAAAACAAAATTGGGTATTCAGTCCAAAAGTTAAGTCTAGAGGAAAGGGTCAAAGGAAAAGTGGTAAAAAGGGGGAAAAAAGGAATCAGTGAAAAAGATACTTCAAGAATATTTTAAGAGTAGAGCAGTTACCCAGTTGGCTGGAGGCACAAGATGGCAGCATGATGGCAGGGTTGCACTTGCATTTGTTACTAGGGGTGGCAGAAACCAAAACAAGGAGGAGGAGAGGGAAGAGGAGGAGGAGAAAAAAGGAAGCCTCAGCAAGTAAGTGGCCAGGAATTTTCCAACACTTTTTGAAATAAGTGGAGATACCCTGGCGTGCAATGAAATCAGAGCTGGGAATCACTTGTTTAGACAAGAGACCACTTTTTCTCTCCAAAATCAGTCAAATCCATCACGATGATTAGCATCTGACCATGGAGACCACTTAGGGAAACAGATAATACTGAATCTTATCACTTCAACTGATACTCTAAAAAAGAGTGGCTTTAAATAAATTGATGCATGTTAGGAACAGGTACAAAGATTGGTCTCATGACTCTGCATATCTGGCATCCAAATACTCAGAATTTAAGCAGCATATCCTGACAAATTTATTTGGAAGAGTGAGCCTTTTGAGTGATTGTGGATCTCATTAGGGAGGCTTTGATTTGTCCTGGAACTTGTTACAATGAGTAATTTATCTGCAAAGAGGAAGATCTGGTGTACCTTGGGAGATCTGAAAGTAAAAGAAGACATGTGTTCTGCCCTCAAGAATTTTAAAATCTAATGACTGATGGAGGGGAATAAGAGATACAGAGAAATAATTACAATATATTATAGAATTAGATAAGTGCAAAGAACTGGTTGAAAGTATCAACTTTAAAGACTCTAACATTGTCAGTTCTTTGACTGGCCCTCTCTTAAAGAAGATTTTTATCTTACTATAGACCGTTTTCACTTTCTGTAAATTCATTATGCAAATTTGACTTTGCCCAAATAATTCTGAAAGAACCCAATATTTTTTTTAAAAACCTATGTTAACTTTACTGTACAGTACTGTGCTCTCTCAGCTTTTGACCCTCAGCTGGCACAACCCCCCCACCAAAAAACAAACAAACAAAAAACTTGGGACTTCCAGTGCTGGTGCCGAGAGAGGAGATCTTTGCACTGCTTTGCCCAAATACCTGCATGTGTGGTATCCTCCTGGCTGGCCCCACTGCTCTTCCTCCTGCTCTTGCTTCTGTCCCTGCTCCCTCCCCATCCTCACTTACTTACATGGGACTCTACAATTATGTAGGTTGTTGTTGTGTGCTATGTCCTTCATTCTTGAAGAGGACCATGACATCAGGGAAAGATGACATGACTTACAGTTGACTTTGATTTGAGTGAGGGAGGACTGTGCAAAGTCACCAGTGTCATTTTCTCCTCCAGTGCCATCTGGGTCCAGTGGCCTGATATTCACCAGGATGACTGGAGATGGCCCAGGAAGCAATGGGAGACCCCAGTCCTTTCAGGCCAAGGTCTTTTCAGGTTCTCACTTTGAGTGAGATCAAAGTCAACTGCAAGTCATGTCATCATTTCACTGATGTCATAGTCCTCTTCCAGAACAAAGGACAAACACAACCTGTGAGTAGCCTCTTCCTCTCCCTCTCCCTCCCTCTTTCCCTCCCC
>CM053624.1:136564520-136580469 GCA_028646595.1 Phalanger gymnotis
GAAATCATGTCAGAAAAATATGAAATAGAGGCTGTTGAAAGAATCATCCATGACAACTTGAAGCTGAGGAAGACATTGAGGTGGAACAGATACATGATTGAAAAGAAATGCAGTCAGGCTTCAGTTGAAGGAGGAAATTCTAATCCAAGAGGCTCCTAAAATCACCCGCACTGAATTCTGTCAGGGGCAAACAATGAGATGAGCATTGTCTTGGGGTTTCATGCTGATCTAACAGTGCCAATACCTCCATTAAAGAAAAGAAAATTAGAGGAGCCCAACAAAGTCCATTACATTTGTAGTATTAAGCAGCTACAATCAAGGAATTATTCTTCGAAGTTTTAGCTATGAGTTCAAATACTGTAGAAGACATAGAAATCATTATAACATGGGTTGAAAAAATCCTCACTGATATGGAGACCTACCATAAACAGATTCCCCACGGAAAAGAGGAAGTTAGTCTGTTCTTAACAGTCCTAGAAAATTCTGGTTCATTTAATGAGAAAGAAAAGACACAGAGTGAGGCAATTGAGAGAAGTTCTCCAAGCTCTTAAGGACTTCATTAAAGTCATGGAAAAGGAGAAACATATTCCCAAAGAGAGTGAAAATAACCCAGATTGGGAAAAGTGCTCTGACAAGTGCTCTCCATCTAATCTTGCAGTGTATGAGGCTGAACCAACCTTGGTCAAAAACCACTAACCAGGCCAAAATCAACCCACTCAAGGAGACAACAGCTCAGAACCCATAGAGGAGGAAGGGGTTAAGCAAAGAGAAGAATGAAGGTTTTAGAAAGTATTCAAGTCTCCTCCAATACAGCAGAGGAACTAGGTACTCCTGAAGAAATCAACAGTACTACAGCTAAAAAAGATAAAAATCCTAAGGGACCATTGGACATCATCTGTTTAAATGTTTAATAAATGTCAAGAAAAAAAAGAATATACTAGCTGCCTTAAAAGAGGTGGAAAGAGTAAATTGCCAAAGGCATGAACAGATAATGTTAATGATAGACAAACAGAAAGCAAGAAATGTGGTTTATGGAATCTTGACCAATGAAGAGCTAAATATAATTCCTAAGAAATAAACTGTGGCTTTAAAACATAATGAGATTCTTTAGGGCATGAAAGTACTAGGTACAGGAGATATATAACAATATTATTCTTGTTTATTAATCATAAGCCCAGTTTGCGCACCAACAACAGGGTACTAGATTTGAATTCAGAGGACCCTGATTCAGATTCTGGTTCTGCCCCTTACTAGGTGGTGAGCCTTAGGCAAGTCACTTGGCCTCTCTGGTCTTCATTAAAAAACAAAGAAATTAAGTAATTTTCTTGTTTATTTATGGGATTCTTTGGAATAGATAGCCTCAAGGGTCTTTTACAGGTTTAAATCTATGACGCTATGAAATTCAGTGTAACCTTGTGCAAGTCACTTTAACTTCTCTGGATCTCAGCTTCTTTATATGTAAAGGGGAAGAAGATCCAATTAGGAAATCTGGAAGATCCCTTTTAGCTCTGATCTTCAATGTTTTTCAAAACTTTTTCAGAAATCCAAAAATATGGACCTGAAACAGTTCTGGGGAAGGAGAAAGATCCTTCCTGTTACTGTATCTGAGAACCTGTAAATTCATCCTCTTCAACAGACATTGGCATAGAAACTTCCATTGTCTTCAAGGTGGTCTTTTTGTTTATTCTCATCATGAGCACTGCAGAACAAGATGACAAAGTGTCCTATGAAATGACTTTTCTTATTACCTTTGAGCACATGATGAAACTCCGCCAACTCCTTTGTTTTCTTCTCCAAGGAGAGACTGTGAGCCATCTTCCGATTTTAGCCACTACCTCTTTCTGTCTTTTGGTTTCATTTATTATTAGAATGTCAATATTGAGGCAGTTCAGTTCCATCAATAATGTCCATTGGTAAGTCATTGGACGAAGAATTCGTATTTAAATTACAAATAGTTCAGTTAATGTTTGCTCTCAGAAAACTATGATTCTTACTACCTTGTGCACCCCTTTATAAGATCCACAGTCACTTCAGAAGTATACAGGACTGGGAGTCATTTTAATTTTTTTCTTTATTCCATAGGTGGCCCCGACCAAATAATTCATTACATAGGGGTTAGCTTAATGGTGATCAGCTTCTCAATATTTACCTAGGTTGCTACTGAGACAACAGACTCAGTTTGACATTGGAACAGTAATTGAAACTTTTTCTTCACCTGCTGATGAGGCTGAAACAGTCTCCAATTTGATACTGTATGACTTTAATGCAAAGGTAGCCATTGGAAATGATAGCAAAAAGCATACAGGAAACATGGTTCATAAGAATAAAAAAAGTCAAGAGTGTAGAAACGATTAAGAAACCCAACATGTATTCATATATCGTGAATATGTTTGTCAAGAAAGTTAGAAATGGCTGGACATGTTGAGCTTTAAACATTGCCACTCCCTTTCCAAATGACATTGACTCTCTCATATGAACAGAGACCAAAGAGAAACCAGAGAGCAGCTAGGCAGCGATATTTTTAGGAAAAAAAGAGAAATGGGACAATATTCACCTGCTTTTGTATCATTATGGAACCAGTCTAGTCCTTGTCATTTGCATAGCAAAGTGGGAGAGTTTTTTTTAGAAAAAGTTTCATCATTATACTTTCACTGAGCTCTTTTTCAGTTTGAGGAAATACAGTTCTCTCTTCCACATCGAGGGTGCCCCATGATTTGGAAAATCCACATAAAATTTTTGGCCGTCTCTTCATACCAGAGAAGTCTGACTTTTTTTCTTTTTTCTTTTGTGGGGTATTTACTGTATTAAAAGATAAAATAGCTTGATATTATATAATACCACACACGTATTTTATGCATTTCAGAGTTTCTAAATTTTTTTCTGCATCATTTGTAGCTTCTGCAAAACTCTCAAAAAATTCCCATTTAATTTCTTATGCCAACCCATAATATATTGAAAATGCAATGGGGAAAGTCACAATGTGGAAGGGATAGCGGTGGAGCCAGAGGGTCATTTGTTTCATGTGGGGGGTTGTGACAACGACTAAGAATTAAATGGTTTCTGACCATCATCAGACGAGAATTGAACTGAGAGATTAAGAGGTGACAGCTGAAGAGGCAATAGCTCAATAAAGTATTCAAATAACAGACTTCATCTCAGCTTTAATATTTGCTCCCTTCTGCAAGTAACCTAGCTGAGGGGGAAAACCTTCACAGCTACTGGCTGAGAGAGACAACTGAGCAGGTATGGAGGCTTCCTTAGTAAGGAAGAAATTAATTATCCATTGTACAACCTAGAAAAGACTGTCACAGGTAGCTCTGAAGACTATAGAACACTATAGCTAGAGCCTCAGAGGAACAATAGCCCTTCCCTGGAGGCTTATTAACCACAGCATCCCTAGTCATTCCCACAGCTCTATTGGATACTAGGTGACCTTGAGGATAACTGAGTAGCTGGAGACCAGCTAGAGCAGAGACCAATACCTGGTGAGGTCCGGCAGGGAAATTCTGAAACAAGATACCCAACAGGAAGTGGGCTGAGCAGAAAGCAGTGTAATGTCACTAGTAGGTACCAGAGCTCCATAGCATGAAAGGCACGAATAGCTGCTCCAAAAGTCAGCCTGACCACACATGTTCCCTGTGTGCCTAGAACTTTTCTCTGAACAGTTGCTCTGGCCATGTGTTTCCATGTATATGTGCTACATACATGATCCTTAGGCGCATCCCTTTATCCATTTGAGGATATGTATATTTGTGGAAGAATAGACATAAGCTTTATAGAAAAAGAGATAATCTTCTGTTGTTTTTATTACTACGCTATTTCATTAAATGGTTTCGTTTTGAAATAAGTGTATTCTCTGATTAGTAAAACCAAATATGTCAGTGGGGGTGGGGAGGCTCATAAGCTATGGTTCATAGATAATCAAAGTACTTGGATCATAGGGTAGTTTTATGGGAACTCATTGGTGATGGAGGGCATGGTCTTGTACTTAAAAGACACATAAGAACACAACATAGGGGAAAAGGCTATACCAGACCAAGTACAAACTGAGTAAAGCCATAGTGAAGACAATAATATTAGATGTATTAAGAGATCATTTTACAAAGTATCTCAAAGGGAGGATGCTAAAAGAATGGGGAAAAATGATACTACTAGCCAAAAAGGACAATTGAAAGTCATCAATAACTACTGATGTGCCAGTTTTCTCATCTTTATTAAATCTTTGCGAGAATTATCTACACATATTTTGAGTATTTGTATTACATATATACATATCTACATACACAGACATACACATACATATAGATATAAATATATATGCACATACATATCCTTGATAAAAAAATATGAGAATAGAACAGTGAGGCTTCTGAAAATGATTTCTTTTTACAGCAAATCGTATCATTATATCCACACAATTGACTAAAAATAGACAGCCGACCTTGTAGTCAGGGCAATCTGGGTTCAAGTCCTGCTGACATATACTTTCTGTGTAAGTCTGGGCAAGTTACTTTTAAAGTAACCTCTCAGTGACCCAGACAAGTCTCTAGTGGTATAAGTTACAGAACAAGTGCCAAACTGCATTGGTAGAAAATTATAGAAGTTTCCTATATAAGCGAAATCACATGTCCAATCAAAATTAGCTAAAATATGCAGGGAATACAGGATCCCAGTGGGTTTATTGTCTGTTGACCAAAAGCAATAAAAAGCACTATTAGGTTAGGTAGAGCAAAATAGAACCTTAAAAGTTCTGCAGTAAGCAGGATCTCATAGGTAAGTTAAGATTTTACAAGATCCTTTAATAAATGAAGCCATAGAGATAACTCTATTCAGCAATCTTCTAATTATTAACATCAAGCAAGAAATAAAACAGGAAGACTTGTGCTCACTAAAGGTGTTTATCATTGTCATGGACGATGTTCTCTGTAGCATCCAAATGGAAGGGTGATCCTCTAATGATGGCACGACCATCTATATTTTCCTGTTTGTAGATGAAATTTCGCTGATTACCTAAAGGCCCAGAAAGTAATTGGGACTCCTCAGTGAGATCTGTGATTACTCAAAAGATATTGATCTAAAACTCATGCAAGAAAAGTTGGCAAAATGAAAATTACCTACCCTTCTGCCTAGGAAATACAGTTAGTACATAAGTGCCTTTTCCTAGAATATTGAGTTTGACCCAGAATTGAAACAGAAATTCATCTTTTAAAAAAACAAGGTTGTAGATGAGGCCTGCAGAGTTCTGTCCAGTCCCAAAGATATTCATCAGGAGCTCCTCAAACCAGAAGCTGCCCTTGAGCTCAAACCTCCAGATGGATGTCCAGATGGCACAGGGCCAGATGGACCACCATCAGTATATTAAAGAGAAGCTTTAGCATCTCCTAGCCAACAAGGGTCTTGAGCTCTTGTACAGCTTGGTGACTGGTAAGTGGAATTCTCAGGAATGAGGGCATGGAGGTGGGGGAGAGGGAAAGTAATGTAAAAGTTGGGAGGCATATTCTAGTAAAATATTGCCTTCCTAAACAGTAGTTTACTGTTGCTAAACTCAGAGTATACAGGTAAATGTTTAACAACTGAATCTCAAAAAAATAAAAAAGTATACAAGACATACTTTAAAATTTACCCTGCATTATTAACATTTTCTCTATCACTTTCCTAAGCCTAAATAATCAACAAAACAATAAATTAAGTCCTATTTGTGGCATTCACTGATTTCAGAGGTATAGGTGCTTACACTGAAAATTTAACAATTTGCCCTTCTGAACCAGTATGAGCTGAATTCAGCATACTCCTGGTTATTACTGGAAGAAACCTCATGCTTACTGGACACAGCCACAACCATCTGTGCCATCTTTACCTGCCCCAAACCATTTAGAAGACCTATGAAATTCTATTAGCCCAAGGAACCATAGGCCTTCACAGTGTTAAATATCCTTCTCCCCTATTCCAGGGGAAAAGGAAAAAGAAGAAAGAAGAAGAAAGAAGGAGGAGGAGGAGGAGAAAAAGAAAGAGAAGAAGGAGAAAGATGAGGATAAGGAGGACGATAAGGAGACAGAGAAGAAGAAGGAGGAGGAGGAGGAGGAGGAGAAGAAGAAGGAGGAGAAGAAGGAGGAGGAGAAGAAGGAGGAGAAGAAGAAGAAACATTTACATAATGTTTTAAGGTTTGTCAGTTCCCTTACAAATATTATCTCTTTTTATCCTTACAACAACCTGGGGAGGTAGATGCCATTACTATCCTCATTTTATAGATGAATAAATTGAGACAGACAAAGATTTAGTGACTTGCCCAGGGTCACACAGTTAGAAGTATCTGAGTTCAGGTTTGAACTTAGGTTTTCCTGACATTACGTCCTGTACTCTATTCACCACGCCACCTAGTTGCATTATTGGTTGAATAAGGCCAGACAAGCAACATGGACCTGTTTAGCAAAAACATCAAGTAGAATCCATGTCTGTGGAAGCTTTAGGGTTTGATATAGAAGCAGGGTACATAGATAAAAATCTTTGTTCCAACAGTTATTATCCCAATTAGAATATCAGCTTTTGAGGACAGAGTTTATTTTGTTTTTGTCTTTTGCACCCTAATCACCCAGAATAGTGACTGGCATATGACAAGTACTTAGTAAGTGCCCGATGAATTGAAAAGGCTTGAATTGAATCGAATATGCTCTTTGCGATTTGGAAAAGAAATGGGGCTGGGGTGAGAGCAGGGGGAGGGAGAGAAAATGAATTCTGCTTAGGACTTACTGTGTTTGAAATGTCTCTGGGACATCGATTCTGAAATGTTCAATAGGCAATTGGCCATACGAAAGTGAAACTCAGAGAAGAGATGTCTCTCCCAAAAGAATTTTATCCCCTTAAGGGCAATGATTGTTTCACTCTTTATATTTGTATCCCTAGCACCTGGCACATAGTACACATTTAATTAAAAAATTTACTGATTAATAATTGCAAATTTTTTTGCAATCTCCAAAGAATCAAAATTCTAAGTGGCCCAAGGAGAAATAGTGAGATCTGTGGTAGGCATAAGTAGGCTGCTGTGTATTTCCTACATACAAGAAGTGGCAAAAAGTATATTTAGTCGACAAGCATTTATTAGATGCTATGTAAGGCACTGTGCTAACTGTAGGAATACAAAAAAAAAAAAGGTAAAAAGAATCCCAGCCTTCAAGGAGCTCATATGTAATTGGGGAGATAATAGGCAAACAACCACGGATAAACAAGATATCTTCGGGGCATATAGGAGGCAATCTCAGGAGGAAGGCATATGCATTAAGGGTCACCAAAATAGTCTTTTTGCTGAAGATGGGAGCAGATGGGGTCAAGGTAGCAGGAAAAGGGGTGAGAATGGTAGGGGTATTCTCAGTGGGAAAAGAATACTCTATTAAAAGGAGGAGGAAAACAGAGACAGTATGGTACAGTGGGAAAAGTTCTGGGGTCAGAGAAGCTGAGTTCAAATCCTTGTTCTGCCTCTTATGTTCTCTGTACAAATCACTTAATCTCTCTGAGCCTCAATTTCCAGATTTGTTAAATGAGAAGAGGAAGAATGACCTACATAAACTTCAAGTTTCTTTCCAGCCCTATATCTAGGATACTTTGAACCCAGTCTCTCTTCCAAGGACCTTTTCCCCACCATGGCATCCATACCCAAGCATAAAAGGAAGACTAAAGGAAAAGGGTAAGGTAACCCAAGATTTCTCTGTTTGTAGTATTATCGTTTCTAATCATTTCCAAGAAAGACTGAAAGATAACCCTGAAAGGGCAAAAACCCAGACCACCAAGAGAAAAAACAAACCTCAGCTTCTAGGATGTAAGGTGAAGAGAGGAAAGAAGTGAGTAACACCATCCATCTCATCCAGAGACCTCAAGTCCAAAGGCAGTGAAGTGAGGGTGCCAGAACTGAAGGTGGGAGGCCACAATGGCTCAATGTTCAATCGCTTTCTTTTTTCCATTTTGTGAAAGAAAACACAGGCCAGGAAAAAAAAAATAAAAGATAAAGAAAGTATAAATAGTATGCCTTGATCTGTATTCAGCTCTTTCTCTGGAGGTAGACAGCATTTTTCATCATAATTCCTTTGGTACTGTCTTGGATCATTGTATTGCTGAGAACAGCTCAGTCATTCACAGTTAATCATCTTATAAT
The DNA here is from genome assembly GCA_028646595.1 of Phalanger gymnotis. Classification (NCBI taxonomy): domain Eukaryota; kingdom Metazoa; phylum Chordata; class Mammalia; order Diprotodontia; family Phalangeridae; genus Phalanger; species Phalanger gymnotis. Next base: position 136,572,664 of record CM053624.1, read on the forward strand.
ATTGCTGTTATTCTGTATGATGTTCTCCTGGTTCTACAAAATTCACTTTTCATCAGTTCATGTAAGTCTTTCCAAGTTTTCCTAAAATCACCTTGTTTGTCATTTCTCGTAGCACAGTAATATGCCATCACAATCATATACTACAATTTTGTTCAGCTATTCCCCAATTGATGGGCATCCCCACAATTTCCAATGTTTGCCACCAGAAGAAGAGCTGCTATACAATTTTTTGTACAAATGGGTCCTTTCCCTTTTTCTTATTTCCTTAAGATATAGACATAGTAGAAGTATTGCTGGGTTAAAGGGCATACAGAGATTTATAGCCTTCTGAGCATAATTCCAAATTGCTCTCCAGAATGGTTGGGTCAGTTCACAATTCCATTAAAAGTGCATTTATGTCCCAACTTTCCCACATACCCCCCAACATTTATCATTTTCCTTTTCTGTCATATTAGCCAATCTGATATGTGTGAGATGGTATCTCAGAGTTGTTTTAATTTGCATTTATTGAGTTGATAATGATTTAGAGGACTTTTCATATGACCATAGAGAGCTTTCATTTCTTCATCTGCAAATTGCCTTTTCACGTCCTTCGACCATTTATCAGATGGGGAATGGCTTGTATTCTTACAAATTTGACTCCATTCTGTATATATTTGAGGAATGAGGCCTTTATCAGAGATATTTGCTGTAAAAAAAATTTTCCAGCTTTCTTCTTTTCTTTTAATCCTGAATGCATTGGTTTTGTTTGTGCAAAATTTTTTAATTTAATATAATCAAAATCTGTTCTCTATCTCTTGTTTGGTTATAAATTCTTCCCTTATCAATTCATATGACAGGTAAACTATTCCATGATCTCCTAATTTGCTTATGGTATCACCATTTATGTCTAAGTCACATACTCATTTTGACCTTATCTCGGTATACAGTGCAAGATATGGGTCTATGTGTAGTTTCTGCCATACTGTTTTCCAGTTTTCCCAGCATCTTTTGTCAGATAATGAGTTATTGACCCAAAAGTTTGAATCTCTGGGTCTATCAAATACTACATCTTTTACTGCTATGTATTGTGTACCTGATCTATTCCACTGATCCACTGCTCTATTTCTTAGCCAGCACCAAATTGTTTTGATATTTACCACTCTATAATACAGTTTGAGGTCTGGTACAGCTAGGCAACCTTCCATCACATTTTTTTCATTGATTCCCTTCATATTCTTGACCTTTTGTTCTTCCAGATTAATTTTGTTATTATTTTTTTCTAGCTCTATGAAACAACTTTTGGTAGTTTGATTGGTAAGGCCATAAATAAGTAAATTAATGTAGGTAGAACTGTCATTTTTATTATTTTGGCTCAACCTACCCATGGACAAGTAACATTTTTCCAATTGTTTAAGATATGACTTTATTTGTGTGAAAAGTGTTTTTAATTGTATTCATATAGCTCCTGGGTTTGTCTTAGCAGATAGTGTTTAATCCATTTCTACACTAGTACAGTAGATTTCATTGAGGAAATATATAATTGGAAAAGGAGGTAGGTCAATCATGTAGTGTTAAGTGAGGGGTAACAGATGAACAACCCAAGTGTTGTACTGATATTCAGGAAATATACCAAGACCTATAGGAAGGTTTAAACCATTGGTTAGAGCCATGGGGAAACATGGACAAGAATCACACATAAAGGGAAGTTATAAAAGAGCTATGATTTGTATTGATTAAAGGAAACATCCACATCAACAAATTGATGGCTCCATTGAAATATTGAAATATTTAAGAGACCAGCATGTACCACGGACCTTCCTGTATTGTTGCTATTTAAAAAAAAAAGATTTTTTTGAAGCATGATGTAGTTAGAAGAAGTATGTATATATACATACATATACATGCATATACATATATACGTGTGTGCATATGTACATACACATATATGCACATGTGTGTATGTATGTGTGCATGTGTGTATATATATATATATTCCCCTAGAGAATTAAGAACCACGCAGAAGCAGAAATCACAAACCAAAAATTAGGATGCATTATTAAGCAGAGAGGTGTTACAATCAGAATTAGTGATTTAGAGCTGACTATTCCAAAGAATAAGAAAGTCACTTACTATAAACTTTTGATTACCTGCTTTTTGGGGAAAGAGTAAAAAGGTTATACAAGGATTGTTGCCTATTATATTATTAAATGGAGAGAAGGAAGGTATTAGAAACAAAAAGCCAATGAAATCATTCAGCATGAAAAAGAAACCTTTTGCGTGAGCCCTCTTACACAAAATGTAGAAAGCAACAGACAGAATGATAATAGTGTAATGGAAAGAGAACTAATCTAGAGTCAGAAAATATTGGTATGAGTCCTAGTTCCATCATCTAGCTGTGTGACTATGGGCAAGTACCTTAACCTCTCAGAGTCTTACTTTCCCCATTTGGAACATCAAGATAATAAAACCCTTTCTATAGTCATCACAAGGTTGTTGTGAGAATCAAATGAAAGCATTTGGCAGACCGTAAAGCATACCATAAATAAAATGGGATGAGAGATGAGATGTAGAGTTATGAGGAAGAAATGAGTCAACTTTTGTGGTCACTTCAAGAGAAAAGCACTGAGTATGCCCTGAGCAGAATCAAAGAAAAGAACCAAGAGTGTACCTCAGGGAATCCCAGGCTAGTGCTGTCTAGCCCTGGCCTACTTCTCCTTTGTCTTTTCTGTCATCTTCCTACCATACCCCACTTTGGCCCCAATATGTCCAGGATTGTCAAGTAGAGAAAAGTTCCCTTCCTATTCCCCAGTCCCTTTCCAATCATAGACTCTGTGCACCTATCCCATTTCTTGCAAACAAGAAAATGGAGAGAAAAGGAATCATTATTAATTAATAATAATGAAGATGATGATAATGGTGATGATGATGATCCCTCACCACTCTACTAAGGTCAGAGTCCCTTTACTGTGGCTGACATGAACTATGTTTCTCTGTTCAGAATATTATTGCTAGAAAGAGAATTAATATGAAGCTATTTGGGCACCCATTAATTCCAAGGAAGAAAACCAAATTAAAAACTTCTCCATAACTAACAATGAGACAAAGACCAAAATTTATTGGCAGAAAATGAAAGTGCTCACTATTAATCGTGGTGAAGAAAACAAGGTTCTTCTGGTTGGCGATGGTGCGTGGTTCAGCAATAACGCCAAATTTCATCAGTGCTCACACGCTGTTTACTGGATCTGAGGGTATTGCATTTAGAGCTTATTTATTTGTGTTCTTTTTTCTCTGGAAAATTGATTGAAACAAAAATCCCCAAATTACGCTCTTGCTGGCTAAATTGGTCACAGAGGATTTAGTCAATATCACACTCCCTACCTCCTCCAAAGTTTAATAAGTTGAGCATGAAATATAACTACAGTAAAATCTCATTATTTCAGATTCTCCTAATTCAGAATCTGTGACAATGCAGACAGGAGCTGAGATGGAAAAGGGCAGGGGGGAGGAGGGAGGTGTTACTAAGCAAATTGATTGTAAATATGAGAGTGGAAAGGGAACATTTAACCTACTTAAAGGAACAAATTTAGCAAGCCTATTTATACACATGTGTGCTAATTATGCATCATTCTTATCTCTGCCTTAGAGCAGGTCCCCTAAGGACCTCTACCTCATCCACTCTGCCTTTGTGTCTTCGCTCATACTATTGCTTAAGCCTGAAATGCCCAGATCCTCCAGTACTTGTTCCTACTCCCTTTCCAAGACCAAGTTCAAAAGTGAGTTCCTCCATGAAGTCTTCTCTAATTCTCACCCATCAGAAATGAATCTTCCTTAATCTTCACCAAACACAGTGTTTTTGTCTTTTCTCTGAACTTATTCTGATGGAATTTGTATTACAGTTGTCTCTGCATGTGTCATATTAGACATATAATCAAAGGAAAGTAACTGTCTTTTTGCACTGCCATCGAGGAAAAACAGCAATGGATCTGGAGTTAGAGATACTTTATTACTATCATCATTGTTATTATTCATGGCTAAGAGAGTTTTAAAGTTTGCAAAGCACTTTATAAATATCATCTAATATTTTTCCTCACAATAACAAGAATCTGAAACCAGATTTAAAGTCAAGTCTTACTGATTCCAGGTCCAGGGCTCTATCCACTGTGCCATCTACCTGCCTCTTTCCATTTCTACCTATGTGCCCTTGGGCATACCTAACTTCTCTGGGCCTCAGTTTCTTCATCTGTAAAATGAGCAAGTTGTCTTAGATAGTCTCTAGGATCCCTTCTAGCTCTAAATATATGATTCTGTGAGCTTTACATCACCTCAAGCACCTAGTATAGCTTTCCACTAGGGTAAGTGTTTAATATTTATTGCATTTGATTGAAAATTAACAAATTTGTTACAAGTTTGAATTATCATATATATTTAAAAATAATCATAAGATTGTATGTGCCCATGGAAGATATTTACATTCACATGGGTCATCTAAATGTAGTTTACATAGAGGTATTGACAGATATTTCTAGATTTTTGCCCACATCTGCCCAAGGGAAAATGCAGTTTTCTGTGTTCAGAGGATCAAGAGAATGGCCATGAGACTAGATCCGCATTTCTCCAGTATCTCAGATGGGTACTAAGCTAGACTTATATCTGCCCCTCCAAATATTACTGGCCTAAGGGCACAACTAGTAAATAAAATAAAACCTATTTCCTTGGTCACTAGACCTTAAGGGAGAGGATTAAAGAGAAGGCACAATGAAGTGACTAGATGAGGAAAACGGCAACCTTACCTCCTTAACCTCCCTGCTTTTACCTTGTATTCCCAAGAATTGGTCTGGGTTTTTTTTTTAATTGTCCTCAGTTCTAGGTGCAGATAGTGGAATCCCCCTGGATCTGGAATTGAGCCATCGCAACCTTGGAGGCAGGATTCCAGGCTGGATATTGCCACCAGTCCAGTAGGGAAGCCCTGAGAAACCAGGGTGCCAGGGACCAAAGGCCAAAGAGGGCTTTGCAGTTGGAACTTAGGACAATGCTATATAGGAAATGAGCTAAACTGTGAGTCTAATGCCCTCCTCCTTCCCAGATGAGGTAGTACAGGGGAGATTATGCCCCAAGTATTGAGGGAATACGTTTAGATGTGTGTTATATCTTTGAAGTAAATATTCTTCCAGAAATGCTAATCCAATTATTAAGTGATAAAATGGAACTGAGGTGCAAGGAAATCCCCTCAATTAGGGAAACACCATCAGTAGGGACTAGGGCCTGTGACAGACATCCTGGACACCCCAAACCCTTCAAGGGTACCAGAGAATCCAAGGGATGAAATGGAACATATTTGGCCTTCAGGCAGTAAGAGCCACAGTAGTTGATGTTACTCATGAATGCTGTATTCTCAGCCCCATTAAATAGAAAGTCAGATCACTGCCCAGATAATCAAATGGGTGGCCATACAACTCAGCAAAGTCAGCTTAAAAATGCAGTATTGCCTCTTACTCCAGTCACTGCACACAGAGCCAAGGTCTTCCAAAGATCCATGGGATAGTCATCTGGGCAAAGCGAACCAAAGAAGGACTTAGGTAATCTCTCCTTGAAGCTGACTCTAAACAATGAGGCTTTGGCTCCAGAGAATCATTAGTTAAGGAGCCGCTGAGCAGCATCTGTCGTGCAATATTAACAGGCAGGACCTTGTCTTTTTCTTTGGACAAATCTTTGAGAGCACTAGAACTGTGGTTGGATTGTTTAACCGCTGCGTTCAGGCTGCATTTGACTCAGTTCCAGGGTGCTCTCGCTAGTGAGGGGTACTTGCCAACCTTGGATGTTGCTCCTGGTAACTTTCCCTCATTCGTTGGCCTTGCCTGGCTGAGTCCCTGCTCACAGTGAAAGCATCCCTCACTCCCTCACTGTGTGTGTGTGTGTGTGTGTGTGTCTGTGTGTCTGTGTGTGTGTGTGTGTGTGTGTGAACTATTCTCCATCACATCCCCACAAACTGAGAAGCCTTTTTCTCTACAACTCTTCCTTAACTATCCTGGAAGGATGTTTTTTCCCTGTTGATTACTAATGAAAAGACTCATATCTTCTACTTTTTTCTCTAGTAACTTTGGGTATGTACACAGTGTTCCAAAAGTCTTGGTGCAATTTTAAGATAGTAAAGCTTAAAACTGACCTAAGAATTTTGAGACATCCAATATCTGACAATCCCCAAAATGAAGAAGACAATAGGATTAGTGATTCAGTGCATGATGACTTCATTCTTAATCAAACCGAGCCAGCCGTATCCCCATCCCTTTCCTAATAAAGCCAGTTAAGATAGTCAAATGAATATCCTATATCCATCCCCAACCTCAACCTCCCCCACCCTTTTTTTTCTCCAGCTCCATTAGCTGGTGGCTGAGCTGATTGACAGGTATGAGAATGTAAATGTTATACAAACCCTAGGGGTAAACTCTGTGGAATGGAGGTCTAGGTACTTATTTGTACATAGTGTAGTGTTTGTACTAAGGAAACATAGTACAGGTATAACTGTCAAATGTTATTAACTGGTTGGTGAAAGCCCTTGGGTGATAGGCAAAATCATGAGGGCAGGGGAATGAGTACTTTATTTATCGTCAGAGGAGTTAGGTTCAAATCCAACTCTACCATTTGCTACCCATGTGGCAATGAGCAAATCACTTTTTGCTTCTGGGCCTCAGTTTCCTGACCTCTAAAATGAGGAGATTAGATCAAATCAGTGGTCTTCGAACAACTTTTATTTTGCACCACTAACTGTCAAAAAAAATTACACGTGTCCCTAAGTGATGCATATTTATGATGCATCTATATTACCAAACTAATATGTACATTAAAATTTTGGACAAAAAGAGAAATAGAAATTTAAAACTGTGAGTTAAAGATGAAATTATATTTGATCCTAAAGTCAATGGGGAGCCACTGGGATTTATTGAATAGGGGAATAACATAGTCAGATCTGTGTTTTATTAAAAAGCAATTTGGCTGCTGTGTATAGGATCATTGAATGGGGAGAAACCTGAGGCAGAGACAGCAATTAGGATACTATTGCAGTAGTCCAGGTGAAAGATGTTGAGGTTTTAAACTAGGGTGTTGGCCACATGATCGAGGATAAGGGAAGAGATAAGAGAGATGTGATGGAGGTAGAAATTTGTCCACTATCAAAATTTATCAGTTGACTGATTATGTGGAGTACGGAAAAGTCGAGTCAAGGACAGTACCAAGGCTGAAAACAAAGATAACTAAGTCACAATAAACAGAAATGGGGAAGTTTAGAACAGAGATGAATTTGGGGGAGAGGGTAATGAGTTATTTTGGACATATTTAGTTTGAGGTACCTATGGAACATCCAGCTTTAAAAGTCCAATTGGCATTTTGTGATGTGGGACTAGAGTTCAAAAGACTGATTAGGAATGTATATAGGAGAACTGGGAATCATCTGTGGGAGCCAATGAAGTCACCAGTTGAGAGAATGTAAAGTAGAGATAAAGAAGAGAAGAGGAGCAAAGGCAAAGCCTTGAGGTATACCCACAGTTATGAGACACAAATTAAGAAAAAACAGTAAGACTGGTGACGCAGTAGATCAGTGAGGTTGACTTCAACCCCTGGCAAAACTCCAGTACGTGTTGTGAAAGGAATGCTGAGTGAAGCTCTAGAAAAAGAAACAGGGATTATAGAAAGATGGTGTGGCTTCAAAAGAGAGGGTTATGTCAGACTAACCTCATCTCCTGTTTTGATAAGGCCATTTGATTAGTAAATCAGGGAAATAATACATGGTTTACTCAATTTCAGAAAAGCATTTGTCAGTCTTCCATGGTT
>CM053624.1:136580969-136601524 GCA_028646595.1 Phalanger gymnotis
ATTAGGTGTTAACCTAACTTATGTGGATGTGAACCTCCCAAGGTCCTAAGGGGAGGGGCTAACTCAAGAACCAATCATAGCAACCTAAATTCTGGTCATTCAGATGACATTTGATGACGTCTGAAGCCCTATAAGAAGGAAGGACAGAGCCATTTGTGCAGGGCTCTTGAGATGGTGTTGATGAGGGGACTCCCGGCAGCTGTAGCTCAGGAGCCCTCCAGCTTGTAAACCCGGATGCTGAGACTTTGTTGAACTCTGGTAACTATGTATTGGGATTTGAATCAGACAAGGTCTGTCTGTTGATGTTTGTACTTTGTTTGTAATTTGCTCTGAAGTTCAGGGTGCTGGCTTTTTTCCCCTGAACTAAGTGAATACTATTTGTGTGCTGAATTAAAGTAAGCTTGTCAACCCCTTAACCTTGCTTTCCTTAGTTAAGCAGATCAAAGGAACCTGTGTTTTTGTGTCATGCTGACTGCTTTCTGGGTGCTGGCTGTGGGTGGATCTTACACCCCCACAGAAGCTGCTAGCCAGATTGTGGAAACAACCCCTGAGTCCTAGTTGCTTCTTTTTTTTTTTTTTTTACCACTTCTCATGCCATGTGAATATTCCTTTATCAAAGGGAAAGGAAGGGCGAAATAAGGGTAAAATGAAGGGAAATCTGGGCATTGATGTCTTGGGTAAACACACACACACAGGCATATTTACTTAGGATTGAAAAAATCTAAAGGGGTCATTAAATGTGTTTGAGGTATTTTTTCCCCTTTGTTTTAGCCTCCCATCATGGATGTGGGGAAAGCACAAATGAATCCCCTCCTATGGGGTGTCAAATCCCTATCACCATTTTGTCTGAGGTCCTGAATTTTTCTCTCTTATCCTAGGGTCTCTGGTGAGGCTTGGGCTACACAAGGAAGAAAAAAAAATGATTGAAAAGTAAAACATTCTAAAAATTGGTCATGTGTTTCTTGCTGTCTCCAACTCTTGAGGGCTCAAGAGGGTAAGTTTTGAAACAAGGCCCACTTTGCCCAAAAACTTGAAGTTGGGTTTGAAGTGTGGCAGGATACTTCATGGTCCTAGAGATCTGGATTTTTAAAATCAAAGGAGTCACTGTGAATTTTATTTCCTTAGGTTTTAAGAGAAAAGGAAGCTAAAATATTATCTCTAAGATATTAGACACAGAATGGTCGAATAAAATCTCAGTGATGCCACAGACACAGTCCTCTTTTCAATTTTATCAGTTTGCAAAATACATGAGGTTAATAAGTATTAAAAATCTCATTACTGTGTGGCATCAGATATGGAGTTGGCTCGAGGGTGTAATAAACGAGTTCCATTGTTGAAACTCCATCAAAAAGTATTATTGCACTTACACAGTCCTGAAAAAAGCCCCATTTCTCTGTACATACAACTTAATGTAATGAAAAATATTATGTATAGGGTTTCTGAAAGCTTACTATTCAAATTCTGGAGCTCATATTGACTTCAGATATAAAGTTACAGTAGGTGGCTATTAGATTTTGAAAAGATTTTTTTTCCTTGTCAGCAAAATACAACTGCCTAACTGTGGATGTATTGAGTAGTTTATATTAAGGGCCATTTTTTGCCTTCTTTTTGGATTAAAAAACCAACAAGAGCTGCCAGCACTAAGAAACTTGCTGCCCTATGGAAACTGTGGGTGTTGTCCAGTCCCCCAGGGTATGTCAGTTATTAATGAGATGCTCACTTTTTCCCACTTTCTCACTTCCAGTACTGGTGACACAAAGTGAAGCCAAAAAAAGTTAGTTTTCAATGCTCTCCCACTTCCCTTTTCAGTACTTCCCTAGCATCCTAGGTGCTTACCTTGCTGGCTTTCAACTTACTTGATGTTATCATCTACAAGATATTAGGTGATAACTCAAGTTAACTCTCAAGGTATATTTTTATGAGAGTATCTTAGGAAAAAAGCCTTCAGGACACAAAGGAATGAATCCCTACTGGAGGTATTTCAGGCACCTTGATAGTTTGAGGGGCCATTGTTTTGGACAGGGAAGTGTTCAGTGCATCTCCAACCACACCATTTAGGGAAGGTGAATGAATTGATGAGAAAAAATCAAATACATACTGTGTGCTAAATGATAGGGATAAAAGCATGGAAATTGAATTAGTTCAGTCTTCAAGGAGCTTACATTCTAATAGTGAGATATAACACACATAAAGGAGAGGTACTCAGGGAAGGGAGTTTTGGACTAGCAGTTCCATGGATGTTGAGTTGATCTATAGGGCAGTCATTTAAGCTGTCCTTTACAGAAGCAATGGTACTTTTGATTTGATTACTGTGCCCAGAGGAAGAGGTAGAAAGTGAATGTATGCTGGAGTTGGGTAAGATTTACAGCTGGGATGGTAGGGTAGGTGACAAGGTGGATTGAGTAGGCAACTGAATGGGATAGGAAGAGAGATTGTTCAGGCCTAGGGCATGAGTTCCAAAGAGTAGAAGATTAACTTCTCTAGGGTCTAGGGACATGGATTTTGGGATTCAAGTGGTGAGGTGTTGGTCCTAGTAGTGAGAAATGGGGCAGCAGCATCAGGAAAATGAATCCAGATTCCATATAGACCTGATAGTCATGAGTTTTGATTCATTTCCTGCCTGATAGAATGTCCCTGAAATATTCTCAGTGATATTTTGTTTGTCATTGGACTCCCTCTTACTCCTCCACTCTTTCTTTTAGTGTCCTTATTCAACAAGTCATTTTCCCTTGATAAGTCAGAGATCTACAGGTCAGTTAGGTGGCCCAATGGATAGAGTATTGGGTCTAGAGTCAGGAAGAACTAAATTCAAATTCCCTTCAGGCACTAACTAGCTGTGTGACTCTGGGCAACTCACTTAACTTGTTAGCCTCAGTTTCTTCAACTGTAAAATGGAGACAATAATAGTACCCACTTCACAGGATTGTTGTAAGGATCAAATGAGCTAAAGGACTTATCACAGTGACTGGCACATAGTAGGTGCTATGTAAATGTTAATTAAATATTATCTTTGAGGTTACTTATTTTAAAGATCCTTCATTATTTATTTCATTTTTTCAAGGGTAGTAACTGAATAACTGGTACTAGGTATATGCCCATATTAATCACATTCCTTTTCACCATAGTTTTATCCTCTCTGGCTCCATCAATGAACACCTGGGAGCTCCCATTAGCCCCATATACAGGATTCAGAAGTTTTCCTCCTTCCCTTTACCCTTCTTTTTCACTCTCCTCCCCACCCCAATGTCTCCCGTTAGCGAGCTGAAATTTGTTTGGTTTACTGTTACAAAGTCATACAAATCCAGCATTTGCTAGCAGAACACTCATCAGCTGTATTGACAAATGAGTCGATTAAGAGTTTCTGGCGCCCATAATCAAGTCAATCACTGAGTATGGATTCACCCTTAAACCGAACATGCAATCTTCCTTGAACCCAGGGCTTGAGGATAGCTAACATATTGCAGCAAATTCTTGATTCTCCTAAACCCAATAAAATGTAGTCTGTAATTAATTAGATTTGTTTGGCTGCACTTTACTCTTAAGAGCAAGAAGCAAATGAAAAGAAAACACGTTCATATCAAGGGTTAATTAATAAAAATAATTTTAGAACAACTCCCAGGTGAGGTCCTGGAGTCATTAAATATAATTGCATAGACCTTCTACCAGTACAATCTCCATGATGTTGTTCAGAATGATAATCTGGAGGCCCTGCAAGATTCTTAATCATTAAACAAACATCAAATTATATTCACTAGGAATGAAGGGACTAATTATTTATTAAGTACTTACTATATACCAGACACTGTGCTAAGCACTTTACAGATATTATCTTATTTGATCCTCGTAGCGATCCTGGGAGTTAAGTGCTGTTATAACCCCTGTTTTACAGTCAAGGAAACTGAGACAGAGAGAGGTAAAGTGACTTGCCTGGGAGCACACAGCTAGGAAGTATCTGGAGTCAGATTTGAACTCATGACTCTAACAGTGGTAGGGAACCTGCAGTCTCAAGGCCACGTGTGACTCTTTAGGTTCTCAAGCATAGCCCTTTGAATCCAAATTTCACAGAACAGTTGGTCTGAGGACATAGAGGGTCACATGTGGCCTCGAGGCCACAGGTTCCCCATCCCTAGGTCCAATGCTCTATCCACTGAACCACTTAGCTGCACATGCCATACTTGACAGAGAAAGAAAGTAGATGAATGCATTTTAGGGAGATTTTCAACAAGTTGAAACAGATGAGGTGGTTTTTTCTTTACTCTCGTTTAACCAACCAAGCCAGATGTCTTTCGGTCCCATCTAATTTGGGTTCTCTCTGGTGCATGCAGGACATTTTCAGTTTATGATAAGGATGAAATGACTTTGGGAGATTCAGTGCAGGACCATCAATTGAAATACAACTTTTTTCTCTTCACTATGTGGATCTCTTCAGGCTCTACTTGCTCTAATTCAACTTGGTTCTCAAATGAGGCACTGTGACATCAGAGGATAGATGGATTGTCTCAAGTCCAGGAAGATGTGGATTCAAATCCTGCCACTGACACATACTGGGTATGAGATCTTGGGCAAGTGGCATAGGCTTATGTGACCTGAGCTTAATTTTTCGGTGTTCTATGTACCTCTCTTAAGACTAGAAATTGAAGGTAAGATGCTGGACCTGTAGGGGTATGTTAGAGCCTACTCCTCTGAGTTCATTAAAGTTTCAGTGTGAGCATTTACATCTTAGAAACTGGCGAACTACCAATCAGGGCTTGAATCGGTGATTTGTGTCAAATACACCACCTGTGGGCCTTGTAACTTCCCACAACACTCCTTAGTGTAGCCCAAATCAGATTAAAATGTAATTGGGAAATATTTAACAAAATAAATTAAAACACAATAAGACAAATATTAATATGTGGCTTTCTAAGTCAATATGTGTTCTTCTGTGATCCTTATAGACAGTTTAGTGGTCCACTTTCTATTTGACTCTGATACCATTCAGGAAAGGGATAGAGAAAGTGTTAACACAAATTAAATTTAAAAGTGCATCCCATCTACATTTTTTTTCAGAGCCACCTGTTAACCATTTACCAGCACACCACTGCTGACCTACATTGGTAGACGGAGTTCTTTATGCCTGAAATTACGGCTCCAGTCCCTAGCTCTAACCTTGAAGGCTGAACAGAAATAAGAATAGCCCTAGCTTTACCTATGTACTTGGCTTTTTGGAGATATTTCTTAAAGGGGATAGTGGAGAGGGATGGTGAGCATGGGAAGGAGAAAGTTGTTAAGATTTTGATTTCCTAAGAAGGTGATCATCTTCTAACATCACACTCTGGAGTCCACTCTAACATGAGTACTACAATTATATTGATGTCCCTTTAAAAGCCTACTATTCAAGGCCAGAATGCAATTGTTTTTCTCCTACTGAACAGCAGCCATTCTCCTCAGGGATGATTCATCCATCTAGTGCTCCCTGAAGAAAACAGATGCTCTGACAGCCCAAGGGGGCAAATATGTGCAGTAAATAGCTTGAAATTATGTAATGTACTAACGTCCCTCTCTGATGCTTCACCATAGCTTGGGGGTGGATGACACTGGGTTCTTGAAGTCTGAGCCATCAGTATAAGGCTATAGCAGTTTCCACTAATCTGGAAAGGGTTCCAGGAAATGCCAGGTCTGTTGTCTGAAGATTAGCCTTGCTAAATCTGGAGAAGTCCATCACCAGATTAGTCTACAAGCAGAGCAGCTCTCAAAGACTGTGTACAGAAATTTTGAGATCTATTTCACTAATATAAATACAGATCCTTGAAATAATGAAGAATTAAATTTTACTTAGTGCTTTGCTCAGAGCAAGACTGTCATGTAAAGTAGGTAGCACAAGGGTTATCCCTATTTTACAGATGGGGAAACAGGCTGAAAGAGAAGGCAACTCAGGCTTGTGCATAGATAAAGGTGGACAGGTTTCTTTTTAGGGTAATTTGCCAAAAAGAAGAAAAAGTCCACAGAATTGAAAAGAGGTAAAGTCTAGAGGGCTTGTTGCTAAGTAATAGTCATAATAATGATGATAGCTAGCTATGAACAAACAGTTCTCAAAAGAACCTCTTTCCCCCACGTGCTCTCTTTAATCCTATGTACATCAGATTATATGTATTACATGTCTCTACAGATCATTGGACATACATAGGTGCCTTTCTCCAAGTATCTCACATTCTCTCCTGTAAGTCATGTATATTGGAACCTTGGAGAAAATTGGAGCAACCGGCTAACACAGCCTTCACCTCCAACACGTACTGGCGCTTCTGGGAAAGTGACTCAGAGAAGTCAGAAGGTGTCACTCTCTGAGTCTATTTCCTTTTCTGGAAAATGAGGAGGAGGGACTAGGTGACGTCTAAAATCTATTACGGCTTTAACTTTTATGAGTTTGCAGATGTTAGTATGAATATATGGACCGTTGCAGCTTCCCAAATTGGATAGCCAGAGGATTTAGAGTTAAAAGGGACCTTTGAGATAATCATACCCAGTACCTGCATTTCACAGGTGAGGAAAATAAAGCATTGACAGGTTAAATGAAGTTCCTTAGTCACAAAGGGAGTAAATAGCAAAGCCGAGCTTCAAACACAGGTCATATGATTCCAAATCCTGTGTCCTTTCCTTAACAATATGTTGTCTGGGGACAATGAAATAAAGATCCTCCCAATTTATCACAACCTAGTCTCCAAGCTGAAGGCTGGGGACAATAATGTTTTTTTTTTTCTGGTTGACATTCAGAGAAAAAACCCAACAAATTCATGATTTGATTTTGACATTATCAAAAGAAAGATATGTTTCTTTGACAAAGGGCCAGCATTTTGGAATAGCATTAGATAAGTTGTCAGAGGAAGTAGGTATGTAAGTTATCTATGTATAACATAAATACTAATGATGATCTCTTACATAAAGTGCTCGTTATTTTTATGAGCTGAATAATAATTATGAATAAAGTTATTATCATCCCAATTTTACAGATAAGAAAGGTGAGGCTTTGAGAAATGGACTTGTTAGAAATCCTGCGACTAACAAGTGACAAAACCAAGACTAGGTTTTACTATTCGGTAATGGTATAGGAATTGTATAAATTTATTTTTCACTGAAATGTGCTTTTATTACTTAATTTGTAGAACTGAAGAGTTGGCAGCCTTTGAAAAGTGCCATGTAGGAGGCTTCTAGGTGGCACAGTGGAATAGAGCACTAACCCTGGAGTGAGGAGGACCTGAGTTCAAATCTAGCCTCAGACACTTACTAGCTATGTGACCCTGAGCAAGTCACTTAACCCTGATTGCCATCCAAAACAAACATACAAAAAAAGTGTCACCTTGATTGCAAGAGGCGCTTTGCTGGGAGAGGAAGGCGTGCAGGAATGGAAGTGAACAACTGGCCCACGTGCTCCTGAGGACTGGCCGTGGCTGAACACCATCTCTGGCAAGTGTTGCCAAAGGTTAGAGATGACTGGGGTAGATTGTGTGCTAATTCAAGAGGCAAAGAAAATCGCTAATCTCTTGATCCAAAGGACTAACAGGTGTAACATCTTGCCAATACGACATCTGGAAATTGTAAGAAAGATGACTGCAAAGCCAGGGAAGGGCTTCATTCCGTTTGTGAGGAAGGGTGACAGCTTTCCAGTTATTTTCCTTTTCAGTATTCCATGGCATATTCTAGTCATAATATGTAACAGAATGCCAAAGACAGATTACGCAGTCCTAGCGATGGAAATCGATTTCTAAGCACTCAATGAGTCACATGCCTCAGGAATTAAGTACCCCGATCTATTATCGTCAGTGTCCTGATGGGTCAACCAGGCTGTGAACAGGAATCTGCATTAAACTGATCTGAACGTTTTTTTTTTTTTGAAATAACATTACTCAGTCAAAGGACCCATTGAGACAGAGCGAGACGGGACTGACTGAATTTGATGTGGGGGGAGGAGGAGTAGCGGGGGATTAGCAGTCAGATTCAGATTTTAAGAGTGCCATAAATCCAGTTTTACACACTATGAGAAACTGCTCAACATCTCTGTGCTGGAGGCTGGCCATACAAGCAAAACAAGATTTGTTTTGTGATCTAAGTATGCAGGTCATAGCCTCAGAGCTACTCACGGGACCGACTCGTGTAACAGAATAGGTTATTCTTTGAGGCTTTCAAGGGCTGTGATGGGCAGAAGATTGATGTTGTGCCATATACTCAAAGATGCAAACAAATCCCTGGATTACACCTGTGCCCAGGATGTGCTTTTGTCATTTGATTTTATAATAAAGTACTGTCTATGTGCTCTTCACCTTTTTTTCACATTAAAACACTTGCCAGCTGATCTTGCCCTGACAATCAGTACGTTTGCTCTCCTGGGAGTTGGAGGATCTAGCTTTTAGTTCTCCCAAGTTCTACTGCAAATTTTTGTGACTTCTGACATCTCAGAACTGGTTCCTTATCTATAAAATGAGGGGTTTGGACCAGCAGATATTTGAGATTTCTTTCAGCTCTAATATTTTACAATTCCGTAAAGATGGTACCAATAGAATATTAAGAAAATTATTAAATATTAAATAAATAAAAATTTTAAGAAAAAAACCTGGCTGGAAGTTCAGGGGCTACTCGTGGGGCCCCAGTACCACTACTTACCAATGTGAGGGAAGGGCATAAGAGCATTTAAATATGGTGCCTACTATGTGCCAAGCACTGTAGTATCTCATTTGATTTTCACAACAACCCTGCAGAGTAGGTGCTGTTATTGTCCCCATTTTATGGTTGAGGAAACTGAAGTAAAGAGTTTAAGTGACTCACCCTGCATCACACAGCTAATGAGATATCTGAGACTAGATATGAACTCAGATCCTCTTCACTCTGGGTCTGCATCACCTGACTGCCTCCAGGGAAAAGATAGGAGTTTTGACTTGTTCTGTTTCTGACTCGGGCCAACTTCCCCCTCCTTGGGCAACTCAGTGACCTTCTGCTCCCCATGGGCTCAGCATACTAATAACAAAATTAGTGTGGATGCCCAATTATCATAGCCCATGACAGCTCAGGACTCAAGAGTTCAAGAGATCTGCCAACCTTATCCCTGATGGTTGCTGGGATTACAGGTGGGAAGTACCACATTTGGCAATTTTTTTTAAGCTCAAAGGCTGCTTTGGTGTCTTTCCCAGCTAGGCCATTGCTTAAACCAGAAACCTAGAGCTGTCATTCAATAAGGAATATTTTGTTAAACTGAATATAGATGTTGCTACCATGTTGTTTACTTTTTGTGTCCTTAATATTATTCATATTTTAACAGTGTTTCATCATGTTTCATGTTTCTGTCATATTGTAATTATTGATTCATTCAACAATGCCATGAGCATAGTAGATACTTAAAAGTTGAAGTTAAATTTAAGCATTTCTTCAGCATCCATTATGAATCCAACACTGTGGCTAGACCCCCATTAGAATATAAGCTTCTTCTGGGCAGAGATTATTTTTCTGTCTTTCTTCATAGTCCCAGGGCATAGTGCAGTGCCTGCCGCTTGGTAGGTACTTAATGAATACTTGCTGATTGTCTGGGGGGTCTGCCAAAGAAGAATATGATAAAAGTTTATCATCTTCAAAACTATAATCTAGTTGTGAAGGTAAGACATTCAACGAAATAAGATCGCGCTAGAAATCAAGAGATCTAGTTTTGTCAGTAACTAGCTATGTCTAGCCTTGGGCATTTAGTTTTATTATCTGTAAGTGAGAGAGTTAGACATGATCTTTAAGTTTCCTAGGTAGCACAGCCAGGTGGAACAGTGGATAGAGTGCCAGGTACAGTGTGTGACACACAATATGTGCTTAAGAAATCTTTATTTATGGATTAAACCTGGAGTCAAGAAGATCTAAGTTCAAATCCAGCCTCAAACACTTGCTAGCTATGTGATCATAGGCAAGTCACTTAACCTCTATCTCAATTTCCTCAACTATAAATGGGGATAATAATAGCCCCATATCTCATAAAGCTGTTGTGAGAAAGATAATATTTATAAAGTGCTTATCAGAGTGCCTGGCATATAGTAAGCACTTAATTCTGGCTCTGACATTTGATGACTATGAAAATAAAAATACTAAATGTTACAAGAGTTTGAAGAATGGAGCTATTTCTATGGGTTGACGTGATCTTGGATGGTTTCATGGGGAAGGTGCAACTTAAGCTTGACTCTGACAAATGGTCAGACTTTGAAAATAGCAGCAAAGTAATCGATCTTTTCCACTTTTATTTATATCTAATAGCATTCATTAATGATCTGAGATCATTCCAAGAATTTCCATACATGTTTCACCTCTAAAGACATATGGCAGCTAGTAATAACTGGTATGTCACTGAAAAAGAACTTGTGAAAGAATACATTATTAAGGTGAAAAAATTAGATTCTGTACTTGGGTATTCATATACCTTAGTGTGTATTGGCCCAATACCCCAGCAAAACATCATTTTAATTTTTTAATTTTGTAATTTAATTTTTTAAATTTGTAGATTGTCCAGACGATGCTGTTGGTTTACTGATGAAGCACCCTTTATGATGGTGGTTGGTGAATGATAAGCTACTAGCATGCTCATCAGATTTACAGATGATATAAAACTAGAGGAGATATCTCATACTGAGGATGTGAAAGAGTAGGCTCAGAGACTAGAATGTTGAACCAAATCTAGTAAGAAGAAACAATAGGAATAAATGCAAAAGTTTAGACTTGGGGTTGAAGAAGTCAACTTCATCATTACAAGATAGAAAGGCATGGCTAGACAGACAGTGGTTTTAGTCAATTACCAGCTTAATTTAATATTGCAATTTGGTAGGCAGCAGAGGTACTATTATTGTTGGGTACATTAAGAAAGATATAGCAGCATAGTTCAAAGGAAAGACTATGGATCTGGAGTTAAAGGACCTTGATTCATGGTTCTGCCACTTATTACCTGGGTGATCTTTGTCAAGTCACCTTATTTATTTGGGCCTCAGTTTCCTCAACTGTAACATGAGGAAGTTGGACTAAATAGCCTTTAAAGTTTTTTCCATCTTTAAGTCCATGAACTTCTGGCTAAAGATGTGATAGTTCTGTTGTCCTGTCTTACTTAGACTGATCTGTAGTATTTTGTTTGGTTCTTTTTATTTAATTTCAGGAAGGCTATTGACAAGTTGGGATTTCTAGATAAGTGCAACAAAGATGGCAAAGAATCTGGAGAGTGTTCTACATAAAGAGTAGTTGAAGGGATTGAAGATATTTGGCCTGGAGAATAGAAATTCTATGATGGGCGGGGCATGATATTTGTCTTCAAATACTTGAAGATCTATCATGGAGAAGAAGGATCAGATTTGTTCTGTTTGGCCCTGTAAGTGATAATTAAGAACAATGGGTAGAAGTTGCAGAGACAAGTTAGGTTTGATATAAGTAAAAACTTAACAATTATTACTATCCATAATTGGAACGTTATTTATCCTTCATTTTTTGATGAGGATTAGTGACATCTTGGGTGATATCTTGGCTTTCAAGGGAATTAGATTTAAGCTAGGCAGAGTTGCACAAAGTCATCGGTCTCGTTCTCTCTTCTGGTGTTATTGAGTCCAATGGCATGACAAAAGTCAAGACAACTGGCAATGGCCCAGGATGCAGTTGATGACCTTGGTATCTGATGTCTGACCAAGCTCCAAGCCCTCCACAGGTTACGGCCACTGGAACAAATTGTTCTCATCTGCCTATTCCTCTGGGAGAAGTCTTCATGTGCTTGAGGTAGACATCCCTCTAATTCACCAATGGTTTGAGGCCCATCCTTTATCCTCAACCTACTTTAGCCCAAATGCCAAGATGATTTGCCAGGGTGTGGCTGCTAGGCATGCTACAGTTTCTTGGAGCCACAGGTGAGAATTGTATGAAGGTGGACACCAAAGGTGGATGAGCAGCCCTGAAAAGGACTCAGTAAGCCCTCACCAGAAGGCTTAAACACCCCATAAATTAAACAAACCAATTTTGAAGGTAGTCATTTCCTGCTTGCTTGACATCTTCAAGCAAAAACTGGGTTAACATTTGTTGGGGATTTTAAAGAGGGGATTCTTATCCTGGTTTAGCTTGGACACAGTAGTCTCTGAAGTCCCTTCTAAGTTCAAGATGCTGTGATTCTGAACTTCTATATCAAGATTTTTCCATGTCAATCATTTCCTATCCCCAGGTTGCCATGGCAACACTATTAGGATTTACTTATCACCCGAATGTTACATGAGGGAAATATTGAGCATATGTTGCAAAACATAGGTATTTGCAATGTATCCAAGAAGACATTTCATTTCCATTTGGTCCAAAAATTGACCCACTAAAATCGATCAACTAATCAATTGGCAAACATTTATTGAGCATCTGCTATGGGCCAGGCACTGCTCTTACTCCCATAATCAAGAGATTCCTATAAAAGAACAGTTATACTCCTTGAGATTAGGAACTGTTGAATTTTTGTCTTTTTATCCCCAACATGCAGCACATAGCAGGCACTTAACAAATATTTATTGATTGAATAAATAAGTCTGCACTACCAATAAGTATAGAGAAATACTGTCTTCATTTTCTGTTACTAGGTCAACCTCATTAAAACATGGCCAATTGATTCATATCCACAACTTAACAAATATTGAACAAGCATCTGCTGTGTGCAGAACACTCTTCTAGGTGCTGGAGGAATTGCAAAGTTTAGATAAGACTGGATCCCTATCCTCATGGAGGTCACTATTCAGAAGACCTTGCAGTCTGGAAAGAAGACACTATAGAAAACACTTGATGCACCTTTTGAAGATAGGAAGTCCAAACCAGAAATGGATGAAACAGCATGGAAACCACCAACCCTTTGCCCCAACTCTCCATCTTTTGAAGGTGACAGAGGATACTTCACTAAATTCATGGTCAACAGCAACATGAAAGAACAAAAGTCTGTCACTGCTATGTTGCACTCCCCAGTCAAATATGCCTCCCCACTGGATATGGAATTATGGAATCGACACATCCACTTCAGCAAACTGGTGTTAGATTAGGGAAACTGGAATAGAAGAGCATAAAATGAGCTTCTGGGTAATCCTCATTTGTGGATGGGAGGATATTGAGGTCCAAAATATCTACACATGCACAGAGATGTCCAGAGGGACAAGACGAAAGAAGTTAGAGAGAAGAACCTAACTTTTAGTGAAATTACAATAATCTATGGGTCATCCTGGAGGTGATTAGCAAATAGTACTCAACATTTACGTAATATTCCTAGTCTACTGACAACAGAATTTATAATCTAAAAAAGGAAGAGCTGGGAAGGAAGACTTTGTGAGTTGTGTTCCTAGCATTGTCTAAGGGAACTTAGAGAGATTAACTCTCAGAGGGACTGCTGATCTCTCACCTTTTATTCCCTGGGACACTGATACTTTTAGGGATGGATACTGGTGTGGTCTGTACTTATAGGCTGAAGGGATCTAGAAGTCACTGTCTGACTTCCCAGTCTTTTCCTGCCCCTCAAGTAGATTGTTGGTTGAAGGGAATAGAATGAAAGCCAGTAAGCATCTTTGAAGATGCGTTTGTTAGGGTATATGATTTATTCCCTTGGCCACTAGGGGGCCCCATTCGAACATATGATGAAATGGAAATGAGGTTAAGGAGTCTCAGTGGACAGAAGAAACAGCTGGTCAGTATTTGCAACCGCCACAGCTAAATTCAGTCTAGCAAAGTCATGTTTTGGTAGTGATCTTCAAACAGATTGAAAACGAGGATAGGAAAGGAAATAAAAACTAACTTTTCCCTCACTTCTATTGCCATAAGATCTCATACTATTCTTTACCTCTGCCCTTCAGAGTTACCAGAATAGGTGTTTCCTATTATCTTTGTAGTTAAGAAGCGGGGACGTGTTGGAGCCAGCTCCAGCTCCAATTTGGAAACTCTTCAAATCAAGACTTGATTTATTATTTTGGTGATTTAATAAAGTGAGGGAGAAAATGTTAATAATGCAGATTAAACTTAAAAGTAGGAGCTGTTCACATTTTAATTTTTCCTGGGGAACCCGTTGTTAAACATTTAACAATACAATCCTGCTTAGTAGTGAGTGTTCACAGGATCATAGATACATTGGATCATGGATTTAGAGATGGGAAGGATTAGAGGTCATCTAGTCCAATACTTTCATTCTATAGTTGGGGAAACAGAGGCCCGGACAGCTTAAGTGACTTACCCGAGGAATTGAGTATTAGAACTAGGTTTTTAACCCAAGTCCTCTACTTTCAAATCTGGCACACTCTCTGAAATGCTTAGTATCTCCCTCGGCCTCTGTTCTTTTCTTTCCGATAAAACCTTAAATTCAGCTTGTTTCGTGTTTTCGTTTGTTTGTTTGTATCCTATCTCTTGTACTAGGATGTTCGCTCCTCAAGGGCTATCCCTTCTAGCTGTGGTAGCCCCATGCCTTGTGCAGAGTAGGCAATCAATCAATATTTCTTGTATGGATTACTTAAAACCCTGGACCCAGTTATCTCATCTCTGCCACCTGTGTGACCTTAGGCACAACCTCTCTTGGTCTTAGTTTAAGGTGAGACAACTTATGAATCTCATTGTCAGGGACAGAGGATGCAGGAAAAGTGACAAGGATTGCCCAGCTCTAGACCAGCTTTCCACCCTGGCTCCAGAAACAAATGGTTACAGCGGGAAGGAACCTCAGAGATAATTTCATGCAACTACCTCATTCCATAGACAGGGAAATTGAAGCCCTGAAAAGGGAAGTGACTTAATTCAGCTATTAAATGGCACGTCTAATATTTTAATCCCTGTCTCCTAAATCTGAGTCCAATACTTTTTCCACTATCACATGTCATATAAGTGCTTGTCTCTAGTTGTATTTCTCCACATAAAAAAGCTATCAAGGTCTCTCCCTAGGCAGAAAATCCTGGGAACAGATGAGATTAAGAGGAAAGGGAATTTTATTTTATTTTCAATTTTTTATTGACATCCCTTGTTTTTATATCACCTTCATTTCCAAATAAATGTCCACTCCTCTCCCCAGATAGACATTGCTTGCAACAAGTTTTCCTCCTTACTTAGTAATATTATATTTTTTTCCAATTACAGATAGTTTTCAACATTCACTTTTATAAGATTTTGAGCTCCAAATTTTTTCTTCCTCTCTCCCTCCCCTGCCCCTTCCCTAAGGCGACAAGCAATCTGATATAGGCTATACATATGCAATCATATTAGGCATATTTCCACATTAGTCATGTTGTGAAAGAAGAATAAGAACAAAAGAGAAAAGCCACAAGAAAGAAAACAAAACAAAACAAAAAAGAAAATAGTATGCTTTGATCTGCATTCAGACTCCATAGCTCTTTCTCTGGATGTGGACAGCATTTTCCATCATGAGTCTTGGAATTATTTTGGACCATTGTATTGCTGAGAAGAACTAAGTCTATCAAAGTTGATCCTTGTGTGATGTTGCTGATATGGTATACAATATTCTCCTGGTTCTGCTCACTTCCCTCAGCATCAGTAACAAACAAGTTTTTAAAGAAAGAAAAAAAAATAGCTGCTCAGAAAAACTAACTAATACACCCACTGAGTGATAATTGTGTTTCATGTTCCATACTCATAGTTCCCCAAACTATGAGGGAAGTGGATTTTATCCTTTTTTCTTGGATGCCGAGCTTAATTATTATAATTACATAGTATTCAATTTCTTTGGTTTTGTTTTAATTGTAGTCATCATATATGTGTGTGTATGTATGTATGTATGTATATGTATGTGTGTATATATGTATATGTGTATGTATATATATACACACACCCACACACTCACATATGTCTGCCCCCCCATCCCCTAAATCTATATATCTTTACCGGTTCATTTGTATCAGTTTATTTGTATCTTCTCTTGCTACTCTCTGTTTTTCATTTCACTGACTGTCTCTCATGCCTGGAATGCTCTCGTTCCTCATTGCCATCTCCTAGCTTTTACGATTTCCTTCAAATCTCAGCTAAAATGTCATTTCCTGCAAGAAGGCCTTCCTGATTCCCCTAAATGCCAGTGCCTTATCTCTGAACCAATCTTGAATTCATTCTATATTTATTATATTATATTATCTATATTTATTATATATTTTATTTGTATGTAGTTGTTTGCATATTGTTTTCTCCATTCCATTGGGAGGTCCTCAAGGGCAGGAACAGTTTTTGCCTTTTTTGTGTGTCCTCAGCACCTAGCACAGGGCCTGGCACATAGTAGTCACTTAGTAAATACTTGACTGCATTTGACTCATCATTTCTTACAGCATAATTCTAATCTCTTACATTTATGAACCAGTTTGTTTATCCATTTCCTTGTCGATGGGCATCTACTTTGTTTCTAGTTCTTTGTTACCATAAAATGTGATGCTGTGACTGTTTGGAGCAAGGTATTTTAAATGGTACAATTTTGCAAAGGGGGAGGGAGTTTTAGGTGCCGTAGTCTGTATGTGGGAATTATTTCCCTTCCTACTCCTGGATATGAAGCTTTATATGTATGAACGAATGAAAATTCATGTAGGAGCCTTAGTGTTCAAACAGCAAATTGTGACTGAGATTTTAGGGGGTCCCAGCTCAAGCTCAGTTTAGGTGAACCCCCCTTCTTGTTTTCTTTTTCTCTTATAAACCACAATGACCTCTCCAAAATGTTTCAGACTTCCAGTAGCAATTTATCAGCCTTCAAGGTGAATATAAAATCAAAAATGTAAATGGGGTCCATGACTTTAAAACAGGCACGGTTTACTCTCTGACCTGCATATTTTGAGGGCTGTGTAGCTTATTGGAATATTTCTAGCATTCCCCCACTCATACAGTAACGTGCAAAAACAGTCATGTGAGAAAAACAGAGTATGACTGATTGGGAGGGAGGGAAGAAATCACAGAAATGTAGATTTTAGAGCTAGAAGGGACCTCAAGAAATTGTAAAGTCTAGTCATCTGCCTTTATGAAGTCAAGATATTATTAAGTCCATTTTGTAGATGATACACCTAAAACTCAGGGAAGCTCAGTGCCTTACTGGAGTAGAGTAGTAAGTAGTGAAAGAGACACTAGACAGAGTTTTTCTACCTCCTAACACAGTACTCTTTTCACCATCCCATCCTGCCTGTTTTCAAAAGTCTTGGTCGTGGCATGTAATGCCACTGAACCTCAGTATCCTCATCTGTAAAGTGGTAATAATAAAATCTTCACTACCTATTTCACAGAGATGCTGTGAGGAAATTAATTTTCAAACCATAAAGCATTATTCAAATAAACCAACAATTCAGTAGTTATTATTTCTACCTCTTCAAAAAACAAAGCCACCCGGAGTTTATTGAGATGCAGGCCTGGTTCTGGCTGATCAATAAAGTTTAGATAGAACTCCTTTGGAAGCATTTTTATGCTCTGATGAATGCTTAAGGAGTGGTCCAGTCAATGTTGGGCTTGCTCACCCACTCATCCTTGACCCATCTAGCTGATAGGGATAGCTCCTTTTCTTAACTCCTCTAATATCACCGTGTAACTTGTCACAAGCTGCCTTGTGTTGTTACCTATCTTTTCACGTGCATGTCTTGTCTTCCAGTTGTTGGAGTGGAGGAGGGGCCAGGTTATACTTCCCTGTAAATTCATCAGCACGTAGTAAAGTGCCTTGCCCATAATAAGCACTCAATAAATACTTTCTGGCTGAGCTCTTCTGTTGGCCTAGAGCTTCTGTGGAAAGGGGGGAGGGTGGGATTTATTTGCTCACCTCCCTCCCCACAGAATTATTTAGGGGCTTAGAATGAGAGCTGGAAGGGATGTTAGAGCTCATTAATGAGGTCGCATCTATAAAATGCTTTGAGCACCTCGGAAGTTGACTGGTTTTGTAAGGCACCTGATAATTTTCCTCTAGAAGGTGAGATGGAAAAAGAGTGGCCATGAAAATATTAACTATCCTTCTTTGCATTTTTAAAGGATACACAAGAATAAAAGGATTAGAGCTTCAATCAGGATTAACTGATCATTTCCTTCTCACATGATAATATTCAAACATAATCAGCTGGTAGGTAGATAAACCCACAAAAACACATAAGGATCTCAATCCATAGGCACAGAAGTCAGCTTAGTTGCAGGATCTCTTCCCTGGGGTCAGGAAGGAAAATTCCATTGTTTCTCTTTTTTCCATATTTTGTCACCCTGCATCAGTAGCAATAGGATCTTATTGTATGGGATGGTAGGGGAAGGGGGAACTGTATTTGGTGGGGCATGAATTCTGGTGCTCTCTGTATTGTGCTGATGACCCCGGCCCCAAAATGTTCTTATAATGTTTAGTTTCCCAAGTATCTTTGAAAATTGTGTAGTCACCTACACAAGCTTAGGGGCAGCTGGAGGGGCCTGGAGTCAGGAAGATTCATCTTCAAGAGTTCAAATCTAGCTTTAGGCATTTACTAGTTGTGTGATCCTGGGCAAGTCACTTAACTCTGTTTGCTTCACTTTCACTTTCCTCATTTGTAAAATGGGCTAGAGAAGGAAATGGCAAATTACTCCAATATCTTTGCCAAGAAAACCCCAAATGGGGTCACCAAGAGTTGGATGTGACTGAAACGACTCAACAGCAACAACTGTGTTAGTTTGCCAGTGAATAAATGGGTTGCCGGTGGATAGAAAATCAGAGAATTTCAAAGTTAAATCTTCATTCATACTGTTACGCTTTAACAGTTAAGAGCCTCTCACTTTATCCTTGACTCCTTTGGAAACCAAAAGATAAATATAGTATGTAGTCTAGCAGAGATATGAAAGATGATGAGAAAGCAATACTTTCTTTTCTTTTTATATTCAGACCAGACTTACACTGAACAACATCTCAAAGTATTCTCTACAATTGCCTTAACCATCACCTGCAACTTAACCTACCCACAACCTTTTGGGGTCAGTGTATATGATGGGCCCTGTACATGAAGGAACACAATATTACTTTTTGTGACTTTCATCTTTATCTTCCATGTAAACCCATTCCAGCCATTTTGAAAAAAATACTCTCTTCCTCTAGCAAAGATTGGACAGGAGTAGAGCAGTTCAGTAGTGCCTGGTACATCAAAAGTTTATAATAATTTAATGATTATAATATAAGAAAATAATATTTTAGATTATATTATTTAGATTTTAATAATTTAGTCTGGGGGAAAAACACCTTGACCAATGCCCAGAATCAGCACTGATGGTGAGGGGCACGCTAGCCTACAGTATTTATATATACTGCCTCTTCCCTGCTCCCAACTAAATTTGCCACAGCCATCAAAATTCTAAGTTTCATTTCTCGCCGGAAGACTTGAGTTCAAATCTTGGCTCTGATACTTGCCATCTATATAATCTTGGGCAAGTAACCTAGCATCTCTATGCCTCATTTTCTTTCATCTATGAAATGAAGGATTTGGACTAGATGACTTCTATACCTAAAGTCTAAATATAGTTGAGTGATGACTTCGAGTTTATTTTTCTCAATCTGTGGTC
The DNA here is from genome assembly GCA_028646595.1 of Phalanger gymnotis. NCBI lineage: Eukaryota > Metazoa > Chordata > Mammalia > Diprotodontia > Phalangeridae > Phalanger > Phalanger gymnotis. The sequence goes on from CM053624.1 coordinate 136,600,461, forward strand.
CTGTTCTCACTGGGGGATGAGAGAGGAGGGGAGAATAGGGAAAGGGTTGGAGCCAAGGCAGAAGGTTGGAAAAGCTCATTCTAGAGACAGAGAAACAGTCTAACTTGGTTGAAACAAAAAGAATAGTGGAGAAGAGTATTGTAATAGTACATGATAATATTAGGAAGGTAGGATGATACTAGACTATAGAAGACCTAGAACATATGGCAAATATCTATTTTTATGACCTCTGAGAATCTTGAAGTAATCAGACAAAATAATAAATGTATTTTGATACAATGTAAATCACTAGACAAATTTAAAGCATTGTACTTTACACATATTCATTCTTACCAAACTCTTTGACATAGGAAAGTTCTGACTATCCTTTTAAAGATGCAAACTATGATATGTAGTGTGCTGACACAAAGAAAGCATTAGCTCATGTTTGGAAAAAGCTCTGAACTTTGCATTAAGAGAGACCTAGATTCTAGTCTCATTTCAGCCAATCTGCGTGACCTTGTGAATTAACTTCACCTCCATGAGATCAGGAGAGAACCATGTCAATATGGAATCTCTCTGAGCTTCTTTTTCCTTATCCATAAAATGAGGCCAGACTAAATTATTCTTTTGAATTCTGAGACCTCTCTGATTCTATAACACAGGAAAGATAGAATTACTTGGGTGACAGATCAAATAAAAAAAATCCAAAGAAAATATCATGCCCAATAAAACTGCAGTGTTGATTATTCAAATTATAGATCTCAGCAGTGACTGATGGTCTCTGCATATTCTCTGCATGATTACTGGTGTCCCTAAGTTCCAAGCCCATTAGTCTCCCTGGCTGCCACTTTCTGTCTTCTCCCAACATTCTTTAAGTTTATCTTTGCTGGTAGTATTACCCACTCTTGATTACTTTTGCCTTTAGTTCCAATAGTCACAGAATTATAGATTTTGAGTTAGAAGGAACCGAGTCCAATTCGTACCTATCGATAATAGCCTGACAGTTTGTTGGATGAGTGGTCGTCCAATCTAATTTTCATGTGAAGACCTTTACTGAAGAAAAATACATTGATAAAATATCT